>OZ005740.1:166160345-166445345 GCA_963930735.1 Dioctria linearis
ATATAAAGTTCGTGATTTATTTTCTCCAATAATTTCTTCATAATGGTCTCTAACTGTGAATACAGTCTTATTAGAAATGTTACTTAGTATTTAATTTTCGAAGAAAATGTTAAAAAATTTGACACTATTTGGTTTTGGGAATACACAACCAATTCACTGGTCAGTCGACGATTATGTACTCAGCTGATATATATGTTTGTAACTATTCGAGGGGATGACCTATTGGACTGAAATAAATTTTCTAAAACAGCAAACAAACCAGAGATTATTATACCTACAATAACGTGTTGGAAGTTGTTAAAGAAAATCACGCTAGATAGCATAATTTAGCAAAAATGTTAATTCAAAAATACCGGTTTTTGTCGCCAAATTGACCGAAAAATGGAGTTGAAAAGAAGTAACTAATTTTCTGTTATGTACTCGCCGTGACCTTTTCAAAACTTACTCGCATATCGTGGTACGGGAGAAAGTAAAAATCTAGATTTTTTTATAGGCTTTTGCAAAATGCCCAAATTTGCAAATTTTCGCGGAAGTTGCCGCGGTTAAATTGGCATAGAATCTGAAAGACAGCGCCAAATTCATTAAAAAAAAGACAAATATAGAGGAGATATGTAGCAATCCTATAATGTAAGGGGTATGCCCGTGAGTTTTGAGGGACTTCCAGTACGTGGCAAAATGTGGTCATGCAAAATTTTTAAAGTTTAAAATATTTTTAAATAGGTAAATGACATCCGATCTTGCTGAAATTTTCTATACACCTCTTCATAAGCACAGATCAGCAAAAAATTCAAAAATTGGATTTATTTGTAATTCGTACGAATGGTATGTTGAACCTGACATTATCATGGTTTAAAGGCCTCCTGGGGAACCTACCATGTAAAAAAAAAGTAAGGGACTAACGGGACACCTCATGGGTAGTCTAGTCATTTTAAAATAAAGATTTAAATAAATAAAATATACGTTTTTATTTTTCATAAAAAATACACACAAAAAAGTGTTTAATGATCTTCAATGTTAACTCGAAATATATGGGTAAATATAAAAATCATTGAATCCTTGATTTAAGTCACACAGTCATACAGCAATAATCAGAACCCAGAAATTCCAATAAAGTTAATTTATTTTCCTCTACAATTTACAGCAAACATATTACGTGTCATCTAAATTTCGGTGAGGGCATAAAACTAAAAGTTATTTTGATTTTTGCATGTCCATCTGTCCGTCGCCGGTCTGTTTATCCTCACGATAACTCGAGAACGCGTGTCCTTAGAGAGCTGAAATTTTTCACAACTTCAAAAATCAAACTTGCACAGAAGGGTGACCATACGAAATTACATACGAGTATTCATCTAAGATATCATAAGAATTGGTCTTAGACCAATTCTAGCTTTTTACTTGTTCTTAAAAGCATTTTCAGAAAGAAATTGATGGTAAAGTAAGTGCCTGTAAGTTCTCCTGAACAGTTCCGGTTGGTGGCTTTTACCATTCAGCATAGAATATAAAATATTTCTAGCGTACGTCAGTCACGAAATTTCCAGGTATATTACGTGCACAAAGGTCTAGAGTTTCAGAGATCAGCCCTATAGGGTTTTAATGTACTGAAAAGTTCTTCAGAATATGAAATTCTATAAATTTTTTTATAATTATTTTTGCTGTTGGACGAACCGTTCTAGAGATATATTCAAAAACCACTTCAAAAATCAAATTTGCGCAGATGGGTGACAAACGAGCATTCATCTGGGTTATCATAAGAATTAGTCTTTCGTTAGACCAATTCTAGCTTTTTTACTTATTCAAACTAAACTGGATAAGTTTCTTTCACCTTAATTAGCTAATTTCAATTGAATACAATATATAATTTATGCTTTAATTGTAGCGTAGAAATAATAGCATTGGCAATTGGCAGAGATTCGCGGTCGAGTACTTCCGTCTGCATGAATTCTACTTTCATCGGGAAATTCGTTGAACACTTCATCCAACTGTGAAGAGACAATAATAATTGCGGTATTCAGCTTATTTAGTCAAATATAAAACATTATTTCATAATAATATATTAACTATAATAAAATGATAGGATAGACAAAACAAAATACGTCTAGTTTGTATATAACGAACTAGGAGATAGAGGCACAGTCATTCTGATTAATAAAGAATGGAAATGCCATTTAACTCTGCCCAGTATACTCAGTATAATACTATTATTGCGGAAATTTATTTAGACAACAAAAATGTAATATAGACCATCAGAGTACCCGGATGACAACTTCTGTAATATGATGAACCTCATCCTACACAGATACAGAAGATCCATAATTATATACGATGTAAATATTGGCTTGCTTAGTTCATCTATACTGCTGCGACTCAAGTGTCCAATGCCCCGAATCACAACCATAAGGTCAGTTCATCAATCCTGTACAATATATTCAAGTATTACAGATATAACCGTGAAAACATAAAATTAAATCATTTCATTCAAACTTAAAATTGCATTCAAAATTCATACTCCCTTATTATAATAAAAGGCAATTAAGCATAAATTGCATTTTATTATCAGGCACACATTCCATTCTCAGATATGCATACATAGTGTCTTCTTCTTCTTTTGCGTATGTACACCATACATACGTATATCGCTCAATTCCTTAAATCTAATTGCAAGGAAAAAGCAAACCACCTCTATCGCCACCGGATCTCTTTCGTAAGAGAAAATTAATTTTCTCAACGCGACTTTGAGGATTACTACACCAAAAACCTGCCAGTTGAAGGTACCGCCATAGCTAATGGCAACGATAGCCACAGCCGTAGATCCACTGATACCGTTGTATCCCACAGTAACAGCCAAATGATGCAAAACTCCCCCCGGGAACGCAAAATTTACATTTATATGCTCATCAAATCATAATCCAGACTCCGGTTCATCTCCGGCTAATAGTACAGGATCTTTCGTTAAAAATTATCACCGGAAGGCCATAGATGTAACTACCCCTACTGCCCGCAGAAAAATAAGCGCAGGAATAACAGCCCAGCAGATCCCCGACTGTCTAAATCGCAAGCTACCGATAGGAACCCAAATAGATATGCCATACTAGCTGATGTCCAGGAAATAAGAACGGAAGCAAAAGGTGATACTCAGACTAACATTAATTATAGATCTGACATGAGTTATATAAGTAGGAGGCAACCTAGTACTACTGGGAGGAGCCCAACCCTGTAAAATAAGCCTACTAACAAAATAAATTGCTGTACGCCTATTTTTGATTTTGGTGTAAACACAAAGTTACTTACCCAGATTTTAAAAGCCAAGGCTAACCTAATTGACGCCACTGATTTTTAGATCAAATTCGTAAATCTAGAGTAGTTAAAGACAAAAATTCTCGTACACAATGTCGTACTGCACAGAGATCTGGTCGAAACCTGCAGAGACTATGCAATAGATGCCTTCACATTTACTCCCAAAGAGTCGAGAAAGCCCTCAATATTAATCAAAGGTCTGGGCGGCGATACGCCAGTCGCGGATGTCCTTCGGGATATAAAAGACCAAATTCTGTTATTAAAATCACAAACATTCTTCGCTTTTCGACTCCTAGCTCTAGGAAGTCGGAGATCCCCCTTAACATCTCCACCGTTCTAACTGAAAAAGAGGAGGACATCAAAAAACTAACTGTAATATCTCTAACCAGAATCTGTTGGGAAAAAAAATGGCACAAAAGAAAATTAGAAGATGCATTAGGTGTCAGAGAATTGGCCTCATCGGCGATTTCTTCGCCTCTCATCCCAGATGTGTCTTTTGTGGAGACAAACATGACTCTAACTGCATCTGGAAAGTTAAACCTAATAGGCCATCTCCTAAATGCACAAATTGCCAGTCAACCGAGCATCCTGCTAGCTATGCGCTCTGCCCGGAATTTCAGAAGTATAATGTTTTATATATATGTTTTACTTTACTTCATTTCAAGTTTTTATATGTATGTACTTATGTACAAGTCCAAGAAAAATTGGGTTCTTGTTACGTTTTTAATACTAATAAAAAAAAATTAATTGTTATCTAGTTTTTAAATTTGTAGGTTAAAGCCAGTATAGGCTAAGCTTAGTATACACCGGGAGCAAATGCATTTCTTTAATTTATTTAAACTAGTATATCCTACATATAATGTAAAGCTATACTTATACCTATGCACTCGGGAACTATGTCCATATGGCGCTATTGTTTACTATGGTGTTCGCCCCAATCGAGGTGGACTGTATGATTTTTTAATACATCGACTTGCTGATCTTTGCATCTACTCGTACATCTCTCTTCAGACTTAGTTTCTGCGCCACGAAACTAATGATCAGATAATTTAATGAGCTGGATTCCAACACCAAGGAAAACAACAACTTTCAATTTACAAACTACAAATTTATTAGGTCTGATTCGCACAAAGAACTGATTAGGAGTGCCCGTTTACTTCAGTACAAAAATTTCTCGACCGACACAATTCTGTTATAAAAAAAAGGTGATTACAGCCTATTTTATGTATATAAGGCAAAGTACATAGCAAATAAATATTTGTATTTATACAGGGTGATTCTAGTCTTTACAATAAATTTTATTATAATGTCAAATTGTTTTGATGAGCTAGAACATCCTCCCGCCCGCGCCGTTAGGAAATTGGTTTCCTAACTAACTGGTAGTTTAACAACTCGATTTATTGCTCTCTTTATTACTCCTCGGCCTGTCCGGACTGAGACTACACGAACTAAGTTATCTTGACCTGGGAAAATCTGAACCACTCGAGCTATTGGCCAACTAGTTGGGGGTACGTTTGCTTCCTTCATAAGAACCATGTCGCCTTCTCGCAGGGATGGTTGTTTCGTTGTCCATTTATGTCATTCTTGAAGTGACGTTAGATAGTCAAGACGCCAACGCTTCGAGAATCCTTGCTTCATTGCTTGTATGAGTTGCCATCGTTGAGTAGAGGATACCTTATCCTCGTCTCAATTGTTTTCTGGTAGAGAGGTTGGAGCTTCTCCTATCAGGAAGTGGCCTGGTGTGATGATGCTAAAGTCGTCATGCTCAGAAGACGTGGCAAACAGAGGGCGGGAGTTTAAAATGGCTTCCACTTGCGTCAGTAACATTGTCATCTCTTCAAACCCCAAACGAGTTTCACCAACTACTAAATGCCACTTCACCGAACGAACTGCCGCCTCCCAAAGTGCCAAGTTATGTTATGCTGTGAGAGAAAAGGAGCAATTAGTGAATCAGTTTGACAAGATAAGATTAATTTATGCAAGTCATTTAAATATTTTCTTGCTCCGACAAAATTTGTGCCATTATCAGTATAAACATCTTTAGCAATACCACGGTGCGATACAAAACGACGAAAAACGGCAAGAAATGATTCACTGCTTAGACTACTAACTAGCTCTAAATATAATGCCCTTGTCGTTAAGCATATGAACAGCGCTATATATCCTTTGATTGTTTTTGAGCCTCGTCCTGTCCGAGAGCTTAGCATGATCGGGCCAGGATAATCTATACCTACATGAGAGAAGGACCTTGAAGGTGTGACTCTCGCCCTTGGTAAACTTCCCATTAATTGATATGTGGGTGGGGGATTCTGTTTAAAACATTTAACACATTCTCGATAAATTTTACGGCAAAGACTCTTGATGCGTGGAATCCAAAATTTTTGCGTGATTAGACCCATAAGTAGAGATGGTCCTGGATGTAGGTATGTACGGTGCAAGTCTAGTATGAGTAGGGCAGTTATGGGATGTGACTTTGGTAAGATTACCGGATGCTTTACATTGTAATCGCAATTCGAATTATGAAGCCTGCCTCCAACTCGCAGAAGATTCTTGTCATCAAGAAATGGATTTAGTTTTTTTAATGGACTGTTTCGATGAATAGACTCCATTGATTTTAACTTGTTGATTTCCTTAGAAAATGCTCTCTCCTGCATTAGCCTTATGCAGACAATTTTAGCTCCGATGTGCGGTTTGCTACAAAAACCTTCCAACGCCTAGGCTAATACGATTGTGGAATCTGTCCAGGCCGTTGTAGTAATATTTGGTATTGACAGGGCTTCAACTGTTTTTTTTATGAGGCGGGTAAGCAGATGAGCTGCAGATAATTCCAGTCTTGGTATCGTCATTTGCTTCAAGGATGCTATTTTTGTTTTTGCCGCTATGATTTCAACGGAGATGTTCCCTTGGCTATCTTCGCTCCGGCAGTAAACTAATGCAGCATATGCGACCTCGGATGCATCGGCGAATTCGTGTAGTTGAATCGATCCCCTACTTAGGCATATTTTACGAGGGATACTGATTTGTGTGATTAAGGGTAGTGTGGCCTTTATTCTTTCCCATTTTTGCCTTATAGTCTCAGGTTTGCCTTCATCCCAATCATATTTTATTAGCCATAGCCCTTGAAATAATATCTTAACAGATATTGTCACTGGTGCGAGCCATCCCAGAGGGTCAAAGATGCGTGATGACTCGGAAAGAATTTGCCGTTTGGTAATTACATTTGAAGCCATTTGGGAAACCTTGAATGAAAATGTGTCTTCAGATGGATTCCATTGGATTCCTAGCACCTTAGCAATATCCGAGTTATTATCTATTTTTAAAGTTTCAGCACCCGTTTCCTCTGAATTAATCTGTGTTATTGTAGTTGCGCTTGAGCGCCACTTGACTAATGGAAAGCCACTAGCAGTCAAGATTTCAATTAGCTGGCTTTGAAGCTCAATAGCATCTGCAAGTGAACATGCTCCTGTAAGGAGGTCATCTACATAAAAATCCTTCTGAATTACCAAGGCATCTCTTGGATATTTGCACTTCTGTTCTTCGGCAATTTGATGCAACACCCTGGTTGCTAAAAATGGTGCAGACGATGTGCCATAAGTAACTGTATTAAGTACAAAATGCCTAAAGTTGGCCGAAGGGTCTTCCCGCCATAAAATGCGTTGATAATCTTTATCCTTTAAGATAACTAGGACTTGCCTATAAATTTTTTGCACATCAGCGAATAACGCTATTTCGTGCTTGCGAAAGCTTAATAGAATCGATGTTAGATTTCTTTGGATTGTTGATCCTATTAAGAGATTTTCGTTTAACGAAACACCAGAGCTACTCTTACAGGAGCCATCAAAAACCACACGTATCTTTGGATTGGGCTCGTTTTTAAATGCGGCGTGATGAGGCAGATAGAAACAGTTGGCGTCTCCTATTGGTACATCCTTTTTAGATACCTGCTTCATATGCCCCAGTTGTTTATATTCTCTCATAAAGGATATGTATGTCTTTTTGTAATTTTCGTCTCTTAAAAAGCGACGTTCTACTGAGCGTAGTCGCACCATTGCGCTGTGCATAGAATTGCCAAAAGGTTTATTAACATTTTTAAACAGCAATGCGACTACATAACGAGCCTCTTCATTTTTGAAAAATGTAGAAATGCTTTTCGGCTTGAAGTTCTTCCTTGCTGAGAATGGAGCGGTCAGAGCTAATATCTTCCGCCTTCCAAAAACACTGCAGCGTTTTATGCAGATCTGTGAGCACCGTTAAGTTCATATTGAGTGCCGACGGTTGCTCCATATTAGTGCCGCTTACCATCACCCAACCAAACGTGGTGTCTTGTGCAACAAGATGATCTCAGTTGTCATATAGTTTTTCCTGCCCTAAGACCTCAAAAAATCTGTCTGCTCCGTTATAACATCAATTGCTGAGGCCTTGTTGAAATTTGGATCTGCTAACCTTGCGTTTTGAACAAGATTGGTCTACATCGCATCTCTTGATGTGGAAGGAATGTAGGATGACAAACCATCAATAATAAACGCTGTAACTATTATTCCGGTGTGATGGTTCCAACGTGAAAAGATTTCAGTATAAAGCCTTCCCTTCGTGGTTCCAACCGCGGTGGAGGAAAGCCCACTGATGGAAAGTCGTGCATTTTCCCTCTTCAATCCAAGACGTAGGGCAAATGACTGAGAAATCAGAGAGATCTGTGTACCGGAATCTAGCAGAACACGGCACGATTAAAAATTTCAATTGGCATCCTTAACGTGACAAATTGCAGTAGTCAAGAGTGCAATAGAGGATAAACAGCCAATTGGATTATCTCCATAAGAGCTGGTTTTATTAGCATATGTGCTTAATGATGAAAGCTGAGTTTGTTGAGATGAAGAAGACACATGACTTGTTGAATGAAGAGTAGAGATAGGGTTGATTGAAGAGGTTGAAGTTGAAGGTAATGGGTTGATTGATGGTATCTTGTTGATTGAAGGCAGAGAGTTGCATGAAGGTGAAGATTCGTCGTTAATCGATGTGTTCAGGGAAGCAACTTTTGCATTTGTATCTTTCATTGATGAATCATGTAATAACGCATGATGGTTACCTTTGCACTGATGGCACCGATATTTTGAGTGGCAATTTTTGACTGAGTGATTTGCGCCCAAACATCTAAAACAGAGTGATTTTGTTATTACAAAAGCTTTACGTACATGGCAAGGGGTTGCTTTGAATTCCGGACATTGATATATAAAATGCTCTGCCTGACATTTAGGACACTTGGGTGATTGCGAAATAGAGTTGTGTAAAGTCTTGATAGTGTGTGTCGGTTTCTTTGCGCTCACGACTGCAGCTTCTAAGGCATCGCACCGTTTATTAAGGAATGTCAAAAATGTGTCAAATGTAGGAGGCTCTCCTTCACATAACTTCTATAGTTTCCGAGTCAATTTTTGTTGTTATTATATATATAAGCCAAGGATCCCTTCCATTAAAATTGTTTCCCATAGCATTTGAGCCACGTATTACTTCATCACAACTGTCAGAAAAATTTCGAAATTAGCAGATGGACTGTTTAGTTTGGCCAGATCCATAAAAGTTTTAATGAATGACGTAGCAATTTGTAATGGTTTATTAAAGCGATTCTTAAGTTTTTCCAATGCTTCGGAGTAGCTGGCAACGCATACAGGCAAGTGCCGGCTTAAGGCTGCAGCAGTTCCTCTAAGGAGTCCCTTTAAATATTGGAATTTTTGCGAGCCACTTAATGAATCTTTTGAATCAATTGATGCTTCAAAGAGGTCGTTGAAGCAAGGCCACTCTTTATAGTCTCCAGAAAATGATGGTATATTTAACTTCGGAAGACGCGTAAGGTTGCCTTGATTATTATAGCGGTCAAGATTCTGAAGGATTGATTGAAACTGAACCATAGTAGAGTTTAAATCCTCTGAAGGTTGATTACGAGGGTGTGGCCTGCTTTGACCCGTTCGCGCATTTAATGCACACAAGAATATTGATTTGGTGTCTAAATATTTCCTTTCAGAATCTTCAATCTCTGAGGTTTGCCCCTCAAACATTAACAATAAAACTTCAATGCTAATAAATTCTCTCCATGCATCTTCTATACTAACCGATCGAGCTACTATATCTTCAGATATGGTTTAATTACTTATCGCTTCAGCAAAATTTTTTAGACGCGTAATAGTTCCTTTTACCCGCCCGCGTTTTTGAGTTAATGTTCTTTTAACTTCTTCGATCATTTTCAACAATAATAATTCACGATTCTTTTATTATGAATTTCTAACTGAACGAGCTAATTGTCTCACCTATTATGTACACTCCCTATATACTACATATATAAGTAAATGCAATTTTCGCTATGATCCCACTATTCACTTCAAAATTTTCTCGAATTTCACAGGCATATTAGAAAAATTAAATTATTTAAATATGTACAGTTTTTGCGTAAATATTCGATTTGTTTCAAAGATTAAGATTAATAATTCCGAAATTTTGTTGAGAGTTAGCTTTCATCTATGTATATGTATAACTCAGATATATATGTATAGTTCAGTGTTAATATTTCCGCTGTATTTCAATTATAAAATATAGTATCTCTAGAAAAATTGGTTACAAGAAAATTGTACTTATCTGCATATTGCGAGATTTAAGCCATGTTTGTGTGTTGATTGTAGAAATGATCCGGCTCTTGATGGACCAGAATATGTTCGCCCTGTTATGGTATGTATGTTGATGATTGATTGGTCAGGACGTGAAGTCCAAACTGCCAGCATTAGCTGACAGATCACTCGATGACAGCGTTAGTACAGGGCGGCACGCTAGCACCTCGGCTGAGGTTGGCGGAGAGTGTGGGGGAGTTCCCGAAATAACCTGCCGCTTGTCACCAACCATAATCAAAAAGATTTTCGTGCCTACTACCAACAAGCCAGCACACACTCGGTCCTGAAGGTTCCCTTACGTCACTTACCTGCATTCCAATGAAGGCGCAGATGGTCTGCCTTCTTTGCCAAGCCCCATCCTCCCATTGACTTTGGGTGGCACAATTGTCCAAAGTCCCTAGATTGACCTGTAAAGAGAGCGAACGAGCGAACCTACACGACCTTCGGATGAGAGGGCTCCGGGGTGTGAAAGGAAGAAATAAAAGCTCTCAGCACTTCATTTTTACGTTATAATTCAGTTCATCGTTTTCTTCTATTAACATCTCTTGGACTTAACGTTCAATTCATGATAAAAACTCGGGGCGAGACATTTTTGATCCTTACGGAATTCCCCTTTTACTACAGTATTAAATCGTGTTATAATTTTTCTTTACAACCAAATAGAAAAAAAACCCCTAAATATCTCAACGTACTAGTTTGCCTATAATCTTGTGAATGAATGAACATAAACCAATACTTCTCTGAAGTAATTTCATGAATTCTGATAAACAAGGATGAGGAATATTTTATCCAGTGGGTCTCAATAAATAAACGAACGTGTTCCGCATTTCGAAAGATTAATAACCAAAGTATCTACAGTCAATATTTTTACCAAGTTTATATAGGCAAGACAAAGAAAAATAATTGAAAGAAAATCTTATTCTAATAGTTTCCAAGCTAACTTCAATTCAATGGCCAAATCTCTTAATTAAAACCTATGACTACGCGATTTCTCTGAGGTTAAAGTTTAAACAAACACAATACATAAATCCGGGAGACTCCAGCACATTTGTGAATGCATTTCACTAAGACTTCAATTAGTCCCATGCTCGACTTGATGAGCGTGGCGACCCAATAGAAAATTTATATAAAAAATGTTTTTGTATAAGTTGAAAAGATATTTAAGTTGAATGTACTTACGATCAAGACTCGCAGACAGGATGAAGCCCTCCAGCCGCAGCAAGTACCTGTATAAATTAAGTAAAAGCTGATTATGCCCGAATTTCTGCCGTGGGTGTCGTGAATCAAGAATCACATTGGGCTCACAACTATTACTAGATTGAAGTTCATTACTTACTGGCTACTGAGCTATTAATCCTAGTCTTACTCGTTGGTTAGCATTGGAAGAAGTGGCCTAGATGCATAATGTCAAGTAAAAAACTAACCGGTGAACTTTGAGACGATAAAATATTGAAACCGATAAAGAAATTAATAAAATTCTATGGAGTTCCGTGAATAAATGGTTCTTGAACTAAATTGACTTAAATAAACATTATTTAACTTTTTACTAGTGCTAGTCAATGCGAGTCTAATATCTTGTTATGTCACTGAATAGGCATTCCATCCTTAGATTGTGTAGCAAGAAGGGTACGCTATAAGGAAGAAAAATCTAATAGTAGATCTACCTCAACGTTGTAATTAATATAGCCTTGAAGATTATTAATACCCTTTTGTTTTGATTCCAGCAGTAAAGCAAACTTTATGACAAGAAAACTGACTATCGAAGTAAGTACTGAAACTATTCTAACTACATTTGATTACATGTACCTCTTTAATTAAAGAGCTTTAATCTACTCATTGAGGTATCCACCCACTCAGACACTGTCACCATATGCCATCACTTTCTAACTTCAAACTTCAAAAAGTCTTTCCCTTTTTCTTTGAATTCGAAAAAATGTCTCAAATTTTACCACGCAATACGTACTGTTTGTAGACAACTTAAATAACTTAACTCTAGGAAGTATGGTAATAAAGAAATTTCCAGTTAAATGTAACCTCTTAAGTCTAAGTATACGAAGCTTGTGACAAAATTGTCAAAGAAGCGAATTATTTTAAGCACGTTTACCTCACACACGTGTGCACAATGGAGTGTCTTTTGACATAATTGTTACTCGCTGGGCGTGGATGGCGCACAGTTAGTATCTTCAAGGAGATCGACAATGTATGCTCCTCTGGCCTCATTTAGGGCTCCAATGGCTGCCGATTGGAAAACGTAAATCTGTTTGGAAATCTCGTGCAATTTCACGAATCAAACGCTGCTAGGGCAGTTTGCGAATCACCAATTTTGTAGCTTTTGGTACTGACGACTTTCTCGGAGAGCTACTGTACCGGGGGGATCACGATGAGGTCCCTTTTCACCACCGTTAGCGGGCACACCTTTATGGGCGGACAATTACACTGATTGAGCACATTCTTTTTTTTTGATATACAGAAAATTTGAGGTCTAAGACCAGAAACTAAAATCTACTAAATATTTGGTGGAAATTAATTAATTAACTTGGTTGCTATAGTCTCCTTATTGTATAAAAATTCTAGAGAATTTTGATTCGGCAATGGCCGCCCTCGGATGCGTTTTCCTCGTGTTCCGCTGGGAATTCCTCGTCAATATTTCTTTTCAGATCGATTCTATATTCAATAATAATTTCATTTCCTTTTTCATACTATATCGCCAATTAACTCACCAAATTTAAAAAAAGATTTTTCTTTCCGCCACTATTCTCCGGTTCACATTTTTTCTCTTTTTTATTTATTTTAGTTGCTACAATTCTTTCGACCTCGTTTTCTTTGCCAAAAGAGCTTACTTGACACAAGATGGCTTGAGGAAGCATTGCTTCGTCGGGGCGCGTTCAGTTTTATAAATTTGATCGCGGCCGGCTCACACGCGTCAGTATGTGTAGCATATTGCTATAAACAATACGCTACGACCATAACAATACAGAGTGGTCGACTGAGCTAGCCGGTCTTAAACATAGGCCTCATCTCTGCGGCCGCTCAATGTGTGTCTCTACCCACGACCCAATGCTTCCCTCATCACTCGGACTCTACCTGACCGATGGCGCATCGAGAACACATCCCTGAAGTCTCGTCAGTCTTCGACCAGACTTCGACATCCCTCTCAGTGTGGGAAGCCAAAGCCACATCGACAAGCTGGTTGTACTGTCCGCTGGTGGAACGTACACGCAAATTTGAAGTTAGTGAAACTGAAATGAATTCACTGGTAAATTTTGATCAAGGTCAGTGGTCGAATATCTTAACAAAAACAAACGCTGTTCACTACGTTTAACTTTCAATAAATTATTACACTTAGTTCTTAAGATTATCCACTAATTACACCAAAATCAGATTCTGTATTTAAGTTGTTAGGTCAGTGATCCATACACACTAGAAAACACTTGCCACAGACTTAAAATGTACGATTATCAAGAATAGTTATGTGGGATAAAACTCAATATATAAGTTTTGGGTCAGAGAATTTTTGTATCACCCTGAAACACTTATTGGCAGAAAGTTGCAATATAAAATCGTCAATATATATATGTAAAATTGATGTAGAATAAAGTCAAAGTATAATATTTAATAAATATGCATCAGAAGAATATAATATGTAAATATATATATGAATAAATATATAATAAAATAGATGTATGAATAAATATTATTTTGCTACAAGTGACTGGTACTCACCGATCTACAACTTGACGCTGGAGGGTTGGCTTTAAGCTAATGTTAAGACCCTTTGTTCTACCATGGGTTAGAACAATTCTTTGTTCCCTTCGAGACCAGAAGTAAAGTGTTAATGTTAGTAAGATACTATCTCAGTCGAGACCCGAGATAATATTCTTTAAGTCAGTCGAGACCCGGCTTAAAGTGTTATCTTATCTTCAGTCGAGACCCGAAATAAGATGCGTTTATTCCCCTCGAGACCAGAAATAATGTTAGTAAATATCTTAACTTCAGTCGAGACCCGAATTAAGATGTGTTTATTCCCGTCGAGACCAGAAATAATTGTTAGTAAATATCTTATCTTCAGTCGAGACCCGAAATAAGATGCGTTTATTCCCGTCGAGACCAGAAATAATGTTAGTAAATATCTTAACTTCAGTCGAGACCCGAATTAAGATGTGTTTATTCCCGTCGAGACCAGAAATAATTGTTAGTAAATATCTTATCTTCAGTCGAGACCCGGAATAAGATGCGTTTATTCCCGTCGAGACCAGAAATAATGTTAGTAAATATCTTAACTTCAGTCGAGACCCAAATTAAGATGTGTTTATTCCCGTCGAGACCAGAAATAATTGTTAGTAAATATCTTATCTTCAGTCGAGACCCGGAATAAGATGCGTTTATTGCCGTCGAGACCAGAAATAATTGTTAGTAAATATCTTAACTTCAGTCGAGACCCGAATTAAGATGTGTTTATTCCCGTCGAGACCAGAAATAATGTTAGTAAATATCTTAACTTCAGTCGAGACCCGAATTAAGATGTGTTTATTACCGTCGAGACCAGAAATAGTTGTTAGTAAATATCTTAACTTCAGTCGAGACCCGAATTAAGATGTGTTTATTCCCGTCGAGGCCAGAAATAAGTATTGGTAGATATCTTAACTTCAGTCGAGACCCGAATTAAGATTTGTTTATTCCCGTCGATACCAGAAATATTTGTTAGTTGTTAAAGTGATATATCAGTCGATACCCGATATAAATGTTAGTCCCTACACAGCCAACTTATACCAAGCGATGCCAAGTACAAAAAGAGATCGAGATTAGTCAGCTTGTCGTTTTTAGAGCCCTTGCTTGCACACGACACCACTAATAGAGTAGCAGCGGCGCATGATTACAAGAATTGGCAATGCAGCTGTGCTCCTACGGTACTAGCGATAAAATTTGCCTAGCAACGAACAAAAATGCATAGCAACAAGAAATTTAGAGCAGCACATGCTGTTGTGTTAAATTAAATTATATTTGCAAAAATTTTATTTCGTATCACGTAGAGAAGAAATTCCCGTTCGATGGTACTTATAATGACGATAATGCTAGAGTTGCATATTGATCTGCTTGATCTGATTGTGTTTGTGCCATGCATTGTATGTTACATGACAACACATGCTTTTGATAGATGTTGTACCTATTTTTGGAAAAATTGTAATTAGATTGAATTTGGTTTGTTGTCAGAACTCAATTTCAGCATAGTATTGTTGCAATATATTCTCTTTTCAGGAATTGTTTTTTGATAGTAATTTTAGTTTAATTTGCTCAATGAGGCCATACTTTTATGTTGTATTTGTGCAATATGCTATGAAGATGACAAATACATGGCAATGTTGGGTTGTGTACATGTTTTTCGCTTAAGAGAAATAAAATTAGATTTAATTTTACTAATTTAATGCTTTGTTTTCCGCATGCTTTCTTTCAGAAGTTTTCTGTTTATGAAAATATATTCGAATCAATTTGGTTCGAACATACTGCCCCCCGTTGAAAGACTGGAAGTGTCTTTCAAGTAATTAACCGTAGGCTACCCTTTTAAGACAGATCTAAGTTTACTCACAAAGCTTGGTGTTGTGTTGCTCGTGGTAAGAGGCTTTCTTCGCCCAGAGTATGATATGCTTATAAAATATAGATCTGTTAGAAATGCTCACCAATTTCCAAAGGGGGCACAAGAAGATAAGAGAAAGAAAAAAAATGCAACAACAATCTCATCGGAAAGACATATGTGCACCGACCAAAAAGTAACAAGGAGAAAGAAAAAAACAAACAAATTTTATCGTATAATTTTAATGTTTCCATCGGCTAACAATCGTACCTTTATTTTTGTCCCATCTTTAGTTCGGAACCGCTGGTTCCTTTTTTTTGAATTTTTTAGCGCATCCCACGACACGGTAATTTCCTCCGTTGAACTTGTTCTATTATCTACGATGGTGAGAATGATGTTATTGTCCAGATGAGCTGTCGGCACAATGAATTGATCGCTTACAATATTTAGTTTTGCTGGCGCTGGTTGAGCATTCAAGCAAATAGCCTGTTGATTGCTGGTTGACGGTTCCTGTATATCATCAGGTTCGGATGAGTGTCTTTCAAGAGTCGGGGAGTCCTCAATCACGATGGTTGGTGTTGATTCATGATTTATTTTCATTTGGTTGAGGCCTCGGCTCACCTTTAGAATTCTTGACCTGTCAATTTCCTTCTGCTCCTCGTCCAGACTTTGTTCAGGAGATGGTAGCATTAAATTAATTTCATCATCTAGGTCCCAGTCTTCCTCCATAGATTCGTCCTGGTTTTCATCGGGCGATGGGGGCCACTCTGTTAATTCCCTTTCCAGGTTTCACGCTGCTTCCAATTCTGCTTCCCAGTTGCGCCCAGGGGTGATAGGCAAATCATCTCCGTAATTGGGCTGATGTGCCGGTGTATCCATGTTTATCAATATACTTAGACTGATAATTTTATCAATTTCGGGATTATATTTAAATGAACATAACGGGATTCTTGCTTTAATTTTGCCTACATTGCTTGGCTGCACTACAAAATTTTGCACAATGGTGATAATAAAAAATTGCATTTGATTGATAATGCGGTTGGATCTCTTCGCTGTGGGGGAGGGTTGTCATAGAGATGATCTTTTAGCGATGGAAGATAACGGCGGATGTTTGCAGGTGGTCAAAAAAATTTAGAATTTGAGTTGCTTCGATAAACTAGAACTTTTGTGATAGAAGCAAAATTGGATAATTGAAGGTAACGGGACATGAATAATTTGATGATAATATGTAACTTTAAATAAGTGAGTAGTTGTAGCATGAATTTTTTATATTAGCGAATTTAATACATGTAGAAATAGCGTTGGGTTTTTTGTTTTTTGAACGATGCGTTGAATTGGATATATGAAATAGTGAAGTTAATCTATCGGTAAGATACATATTTTTGAGGTTGGCCTTTTTAGAATTCCCTTAGCGGTTTTCACACTGACTACACGAATGTAATTATCAGTACCTGGATGAACTTCAATTATTCGTCCTAACAACCAACGGCTTGACACCAGATTCGGTTCGTTAATTATGACTAAATCTCCTATTTGAGGGTTCGAAATTGAGTTTGCCAGTTGGTTCGATTTTGTAGGGAATTCAAGTAATCATTAGACCATTTATGCCAAAACTGTTGTTGCAACAGAAGGAGATGTTTCCATCTAGTAACTGATGAAACCTTATTTCCCAGCACAGGTTCTGGTGGAAGTAATAAGGAAGTGCCAATCAAAAAATGTCCTGGAGTTAGAACATTGAGATCATCTGGATCTTCTGTGATAGGACATAGAGGCCTGGAATTTAGACAGGCTTCAATTTGTGTCAAAACAGTTGCGAATTCTTCAAATTCTTCAAATGTCAATGAAGAATTCCCTAAAATTCGCTTTAAATGAAATTTTATTGATTTAAATCCGGCTTCCCACAATCCTCCAAAATGAGGTGCGGAAGGCGGGTTAAAGTGCCAACATATCCCGTCTTGGGCAAGTGTTTCTGCCATCTGCTTGTTAGCTTGCAGTATGGCTGTTCTGAATTCCTTTTGTAGGACTTTATCAGCTCCAACGAAATTAGAGCCGCAATATGAAAAGATATCTGTGCTGAGTCCCTTTCGGCTGGAGAAACGGCGAAAAGTTGCTATAAAGGCTGCTGTGGACAAATCTGACACAGCTTCTATATGAATGGCTTTGGTTGCCATGCAAATGGATATGCATATATACCCTTTATATATCCGATTATTTCGAAATTTAGATACTTTCAGATTGAACGGACCAGCATAGTCTAGCCCAGTTTGTTGAAACGGATGTTGACCCGTGGTGAAGGTAGATTTCCCATAATCTGATTTTTGATAGTTGCGGATTGCTTAAAACAAGTTATACATTTATGTAACACTTGTTTTACGGTTTTTCGTCCTTGTGGAATCCAAAATTCGTTTCGAATGATGGATAATACCAGCTCCATGCAGCGTTTTTATATGGAAGTGGTCAATGATTAAAATGGTTAATTTGCTGTCCTTTGGCAGGAGTGTTGGGTGTTTTCGATTATAAGGAATGTTAGCATTTCTTAATCGACCACCTACACGAATTAATCCATTGTTATCTAAAAGGGGTTAAGTGATAAGATCTTGCTTCTAACTGGAAGTGGATTCTGTTCTTGTAAACATTTAATTTCAGTACCGAAAGCTGCATTCTGTGCTGCTTTAATGATCCGAAATTTTGCTTGAGCAATTTCTGTCGATTTAAGTATTTTTGAATCCACTGGTTGCTCTTGAGTGGACTTCACCGATGCCCCTTTGCATTTATTTATGAACCTAATGCAATAGGCAATTATGCGTTGTAATTTGGTAAAGCTGGAGAATTTTCCAAACAAATCTTCGATGTTTGAGTGAGCTGTTGCAAAGTGAGTTACTCGTCTTTGTTCAGTTTCAGGATCATTAGCTGGAATTGGTTTAGATTTCGGCCAATTATTTTCACTGTCCTGCAGCCAATGAGGTCCATGCCACCATAACTCATGATAAATCAATAGTGAAGACTTAATTCCTCTGGAATTGCAGTCGGCTGGATTGTCAGCAGATTTTACATGATGCCATGCCTTGATGTCGATCAAGTTCTGAATTTCCGCCACCCTATTAGCCACATATGTTTTGTACTTATTAGGATGACTACGAATCCAAGCTAATACAATAGATAGGTCTGTCCAAGCAAACGTAGGAACTTGATCAAATTTTAAATCGATTTTAACACGATTTATGAGCCGTGCTACCAATACCGCCCCGCACAATTCAAGACGTGGAAGAGACACGGATTTGACAGGCGCTACCTTTGACTTTGCCATGAGTAAATTGACTTGAACAAATCCTTCTTCATCAATAACTCTAATATAAACAGCGGCAGAATACGCTTGATTGGAAGCATCTGAAAATCCATGAATTTGACAGGTGGATAGGTTACTTGTAGTATGTAACGACCGTGGTATGTTGATACTACTAATATGATGTAATTCTGCTTTAAATTCGCGCCACTGCTTATCAATGGATGCCGGTATTGGTTCATCCCATGAACAACCTGCAAGCCATAACGCTTGCATCAATATTTTGGCACTGATTATAATTGTTGATATCCAGTCAAGTGGATCGAAAAGCGTTGCAATTTCTGAAAGAATAGAACGCTTTGTAGAGAGGCAATCTGATTTCCTTTTGTATTGTAGCGTGAAACAATCAGATCCTGGAAACCAATGAATGCCTAAAGTTTTTACGGACTCAACGCTTGCGAATCGCAAAGGAAGTTCAACTTCTCTGTATGGTTCGGGTATCCTAGATAGTAAATCTGAAGAATTGCCCACCCATTTCCTCAAATTAAATCCGCCGGAAGATAACAGATTGATAAGTTGATCTTGTATTTGGTAGGCTTCTTCTTTTGTATCTCAGCCTGTAAGAAGGTCATCAACATAGAAGTCACGAGACACTATCTTCGTAGCTTCGGGGAATTTGTCAGCTTCATCAATGGCTAGTTGATTGAGCGTTTTTATTGCGAGATAGGGAGCTGGCGTGGTGCCAAAGGTTACAGTGGTTAATTTGTAATCTTTAATTAGTTCATTTTGATTATTCCTCCAAAGTATTCTTTGGTAGGTTTGATCTGGAGGTTGTACCTTTATCATCCTGTACATTTTCTCTATGTCAGCAGACATAGCGAATTTGTACTTTCGCCATCTGAGGATGATTGAGAAGAGTTCAGACTGCAGTACTGGACCCGTATGCAGTTGTTCGTTTAGACTTTTTCCATTAGTCGTTTTTGCTGAAGCATCAAAGACGACGCGAACCTTTGTAGTGGTGCTATCTTTGATGACAGCATGATGAGGAAGATAGTAACTTTGTTCGTTGCTTACTATCTTGTTAGCCACTGTCATGTGACCTAATGTCTTGTATTCATTAATACAAGTTTTGTATTCCTGATAAAGTTCAGGATTTCGTTCTAATTGCCGTTCTAGGCTGTAGAACCTACGTAATGCCATACCTCGAGAGTCGCCTAGGCTAGGGCTTTCTGTGGTGAAAGGCAGACGAACTTCGTAACGGCCGTGTGCGTCACGAAAATGAGTTTTTATAAAACTCTTCACATTCTTGATCTGCTTTAGACAGCTTTCTTCATGGATTAACTTCTTCTGTTTCCCAGAACTGACGTAAAAGTTTATCCAGTGAAGTGTCGGCGTCGTAATGAGCCTTTGCTGTTAACGCAGATGCTGTTAAGAATGTGGATGTATTTTTTAACTTTCCGAAAAGTATCCATCCGAGGGTACTGTTTTGGGCAGTTGGTGTTCCTGGAGGATCTTTCCGTAAACCTTCCAAAAGAATTTCACTGTACACATCTGCTCCTAAAAGCAGGTCAATTTTTCCTGGTTTAAAGAAAAACGGATCGGCAAGTGGTAGCTCATGTATATGACTCCATTCTTTGTTTGGAATGGTTGAAGGAGGTAAAATGTCCGTAATTGTATCCACTATAAGGGCTGTAACTGTCGTTGTCTTAGTTGTGGTTGAATAAGGGTAAATGTTCAATACAGTTTGTTTTTGAACATTTGTAGTTTCAGTTTTTCTCAGGCCAGTGATTTGAATTTCCACGTTTGTAGTGGTTGATTGCAGCTTACGTGCGGCGGCTTGGGTTACAAATGCAACTTGAGAGCATGAATCTATCAAAGCTCTCATTACCAACATATTTCCCTTTTTTGTAGGAACGTTTAGCAATGCTGCTGCAAGCAGTGCTTGTTTGGTATGATGATTTTTTGCGTGAAGCGTGTGAATAGAGTTATTGGATATGGAATGTGAATTGCAAGGTTGAGCTTCTGATTGCTGCTCCCTTGGCTTGGATTGGGTCGAGACCTTTGGAGTAGCATTATTCCTGTGAAGTAAAGAACGATGCCTCCTTCCACATCGCTGACATGAAAACTTACTCGTACAAGTTTTCGAGTTGTGGCCTTTTGATAGGCAATTACTACACAATTGATTTGATGTGCCAATTTTGAATTTATTGTCTACATCGAGTTTTATAAATTTCGGACATTTAAATAGACGGTGCTGCTCTTTGCATAAAGGACAAGCTTGGGTGTATGAAGTAAAATGGGTAGATGCTCTCGGGACATGAGCATTTTTGTTGACTAGGGACGGTTTGGTATCGACTATGGCTTCTAAAATTCTAAATCTAGATTGTAAAAATAATTTTAAGGACTCGAAAGTGGGAAGTCCTTCTGCAGTATTGACCTCTTGTTCCCATGCACGGTGCGTTTCTGCTGGTAAACATTGTACCACCATATAGATGAGAATTGCATCCCATTGCTTAGTGGAAACTTGCAATGCCTCGAGTTCGAAGATACATTCGGAAGACTTATCTAGCAAGGTTTTGATAGCCTTGGCTGATTCGTGGGCTGCTTTAAGTAGATTAAAGAGTGCTTTCAATTGGGCATTTACCAAGACTCGTTTATTATCATACCTTTCAAGCAATATCTTCCATGCGCTGTCATAACTCGAGTTGGTCATAGGAAATTGACGCAATAAGTGCTCTGCTTCTCCAGATACACTTGACTTCAAATAATGCAATTTCTGCACCGGAGATAACGCAGAATTTGAATGCACCAGGGAATTGAATAGATCGTGAAAAGGCCTCCATGAATCGTAAGAACCTGAGAGTTTTGGGATTGTGATGCTAGGTAATCTCAGAGACGATGAAGTTTCATGTTCTGATTTTGGACTTGATTCAACCTTTGTTTCGAATGCATCTAATGCATCCCTAAGAATACCTCGAAACATGAAGTATTTGTTTTCCACATTTGAAAATTGATCGTTTGCGAAGTAATCGTACTTTTGAAGTTCACTATCTTCCAAGGCTTGCGTGGCTTGGATAATTGTATAGTGATCTTTCTTATAATCTGACCAAATTTCACTTAGAGCAGTTAATCGCTCATAAATAAAACATTTCGTTCGTTTTTCTACATAAGTCTTGGTGTAGTTATTGAACGATTTTTCGAAGATTATTGCAGAGCTGGCTTGGTTGCCCAAAAGTTTTTGAAGTGCAGACATGTTTAAAAGATTGAGGAAATAAAACACTAGACCTTAGATCCGGCGCGAAGGACCATAAAATGTACTGTCCGCTAGTGGAACGTACACGCAAATTTGAAGTTAGTGAAACTGAAATGAATTCACTGGTAAATTTGGATCAAGGTCAGTGGTCGAATATCTTAACAAAAACAAACGCTGTTCACTACGTTTAACTTTCAATAAATTATTACACTTAGTTCTTAAGATTATCCACTAATTACACCAAAATCAGATTCTATATTTAAGTTGTTAAGTCAGTGATCCATACACACTAGAAAACACTTGCCACAGACTTAAAACGTACGATTATCAAGAATAGTTATGTGGGATAAAACTCAATATATAAGTTTTGGGTCAGAGAATTTTTGTATCACACTGAAACACTTATTGGCAGAAAGTTGCAATATAAAATCGTCAATATATATATGTAAAATTGATGTAGAATAAATTCGAAGTATAATATTTAATAAACATGCATCAGAAGAATATAATATGTAAATATATATATGAATAAATATATAATAAAATAGATGTATGAATAAATATTATTTTGTTACAAGTGACTGGTACTCACCGATCTACAACTTGACGCTGGAGGGTTGGCTTTAAGCTAATGTTAAGACCCTTTGTTCTACCATGGGTTAGAACAATTCTTTATTCCCGTCGAGACCAGAAATAAAGTGTTAATGTTAGTAAGATACTATCTCAGTCGAGACCCGAGATAATATTCTTTAAGTCAGTCGAGACCCGGCTTAAAGTGTTATCTTATCTTCAGTCGAGACCCGAAATAAGATGCGTTTATTCCCCTCGAGACCAGAAATAATGTTAGTAAATATCTTAACTTCAGTCGAGACCCGAATTAAGATGTGTTTATTCCCGTCGAGACCAGAAATAATTGTTAGTAAATATCTTATCTTCAGTCGAGACCCGAAATAAGATGCGTTTATTCCCGTCGAGACCAGAAATAATTGTTAGTAAATATGTTATCTTCAGTCGAGACCCAAAATAAGATGCGTTTATTCCCGTCGAGACCAGAAATAGTTGTTAGTAAATATCTTAACTTCAGTCGAGACCCAAATTAAGATGTGTTTATTCCCGTCGAGACCAGAAATAGTTGTTAGTAAATATCTTAACTTCAGTCGAGACCCGAATTATGTGTTTATTCCCGTCGAGACCAGAAATAATTGTTAGTAAATATCTTATCTTCAGTCGAGACCCGAAATAAGATGCGTTTATTCCCGTCGAGTCCAGAAATAATGTTAGTAAATATCTTAACTTCAGTCGAAACCCGAATTTAGATGTGTTTATTCCCGTCGAGACCAGAAATAGTTGTTAGTAAATATCTTAATTTCAGTCGAGACCCGAATTAAGATGTGTTTATTCCCGTCGAGACCAGAAATAAGTATTGGTAGATATCTTAACTTCAGTCGAGACCCGAATTAAGATGTGTTTATTCCCGTCGATACCAGAAATAATTGTTAGTTGTTAAAGTGATATATCAGTCGATACGCGATATAAATGTTAGTCCCTACACAGCCAACTTACCGCAAGCGATGCCAAGTAAAAAAAGAGATCGAGATTAGTCAGCTTGTCGTTTTTAGAGCCCTTGCTTGCACACGACACCACTAATAGACTAGCAGCGGCGCATGATTACGAGAATTGGCAATGCAGCTGTGCTCTTACGGTACTAGCGATAAAATTTGCCTAGCAACGAACAAAAATGCATAGCAACAAGAAATTTAGAGCAACACATGCTGTTGTGTTAAATTAAATTATATTTGCAAAAATTTTATTTCGTATCACGTAGAGAAGAAATTCCCGTTCGATGGTACTTATAATGACGATAATGCTAGAGTTGCATATTGATCTGCTTGATCTGATTGTATTTGTACCAAGCATTGTATGTTACATGACAACACATGCTTTTGATAGATGTTGTACCTATTTTTGGAAAAATTGTAATTAGATTGAATTTGGTTTCTTGTCAGAACTCAATTTCAGCATAGTATTGTTGTAATATGTTCCCTTTTCAGGAATTGTTTTTTGATAGTAATTTTAATTTAACTCAATGAGGCCATACTTTTATGTTGTATTTGTGCAATATGTTATGAAGATGACAAATACATGGCAATGTTGGGTTGTGTACATGTTTTTCGCTTAAGAGAAATAAAATTAGATTTAATTTTACTAAAAATTTAATGGTTTGTTTTCGGCATGATTTCTTTCAGAAGTTTTCTGTTTATGAAAATATATTCGAATCAATTTGGTTCGAACACTGGTAACCCAAAAAATCCAGCCAGTCGATGCCGCTGTGCCTTTCCTCACCGAGATGCTGAGGAAGCGTCGCCATCAGCAACCTAAAGAACTGATTGCTAAACTTTCCCGGCGCAACATCTGACCTTAATCTCCGACTGGCGATTGTTCAAGGGTGTGTCTCCCAGGCGTCGTCGAGGTAGTGACATGCTGACAGCCTTATACAGGAATGGATTCCAACAGGTATATCACCCACCATTAACGGGGCAATAGGAGGGCTTCGCGATATCCTATAGTTTACCAGTGAAGCTGGCTGGATGCCTTCTCAGGGCTACCAGGAATAGATGTGACAATAGATAGATGACACTTTGCGACTGGATATCACTGCCTGATGTCTTTGGCGTGATAGACTCCTAACAGTTTTCCGCGCAGATCTTCAAGCTCGTATAGGGAGTTTCCTTTCTTGCTTTTAACCCGCCATTTGACAAATTTCCGTCCAAATTTAGCACTGGTCTGCTGTTGGAAATTACTCTGGGCAAAATTTCGTCTAAATATCTCCTGACCAACTTTCAACTCGACAGGTTTCGCCCTGAGATTATAGGCTCATGAACCCTGTTCGAATGCGTGTTGTAAGTTATCCTGCACTCTCGCACGGATCAATCTCATTTTATCCTCAGCATCTACTCTCAATGGCTCATTAAGAGTTCCAAGGCTCCTCAAGATAGAATAGGAGCTGCCATGTTCTATCATTTGTTGACCGAAGAGTGTTCGATAGGGAGAGAAACCAGTAGCGTGATGGAAAGAGCTCCTGACGGAACTAGCTATTTGGCTCAGTTTCTCATCCCAATTCGTATGTTCCTTCCGAATATACGCTCTAATCCCTGACAATAGAGACCTATTTACTCGCTCTGAGGCGTTTGCTTGCGGTGAGTAGACTGCCGTTCGCATGTGTTTCACCCCATACTTTTCCAGTAATCTGGTAAACTGAGTCGAGCCCATTGTCAGAGACGATCGTTTCCGGGACCCCGAACACGTGGAACACTTCAGTCTCAATGAACTGGCACACATTGAGAGTAGACGCATTTCTCATAGGTTTGAGAATCGGAAATTTTGAAAAGTGGTCAAGAACTATTAGAATGCATACATTCCCTTTCACTGATCGAGGATATGGACCTAGAAAATCAATGTACAGCTTTTGCCATGGCCGTTCTGTCACAGACTGAATTCTCATAGGTGGTCTATGAATGGTGTTTGGAGCCTTCGTTTCCTTACACACGTCACAGGCGCCTACATAGTTTCTGACATCAACTGTCATTCGTGGCCATTACAGATGTCTTCGCAGACGTTCGAGTGTCTTCCCTATACCTCCGTGTGAAGCTAGCGGCGGATCATGAGCCCTTGAAATGACGTCGGTGACAAGCCCACGTGGAACCAAAGCTTCCAAGCTTCTTCTTCCTGAATCGGATCGCCTGTTCTCGGAACAGTCCGAATGTAAATGAAGCCATCCCTGACGAAAAGATCTGGTAGTTTGCCAGAAGTCGTTTTAACTTTATGCCTCAGCTCTTCATACTCCAACGAGTTTAAATATGGCAAACTAAGGTCAACTTCTGGGCCAGGATCTTCATTTGTGGTCAGGCTGTCACAATAAATGCGTGACAGCGCATCAGGGACGACGTTCAGGCTTCCTTTTCTGTGCTCAAAGCTTCAAACTTCACCGCGCAAGTCTACCGCTGAGGTCTTTTGAGACATCAGTCATTTCAAGCTCGCATGATCTTGTACGGCATGAGCTCTATGAAGGGCCGGAATTTCTGTACGCTCAAGACTGCGGCTAAGCATTCTTGCTCTGTAACGGTGTAATTTCTTTGTGCTGAGCTGAACTTTTTCGAAACGTAGGCTATTGGCTTCTCGTGGCCATCGTCATCTAGTTGAATAAGCACTCCTCCAATACCTTGTTGGCTCGCATCGCACTGTATAACGAATGGTTTGGTGAAGTCTGGACTCACCAGCAACGGAGCAGAAGTAAGTTTTTGTTTGAGAAGATCAAGAGACGTCTGGGCTTCAGGTGTCCATTTGAACTGACTAGGGTTTTTCAAGGTGTCTGTAATGGAGGCAGTCAAGTCAGCATAGTTCGGGATGAACCGTCTATACCATCCTGCCATACCTAGTAGGCGTCGGGCATGCCGAACAGTTTTAGGTGACGGATAGTCAACTACAGCAGAAATTTTGTCAGGGTCAGTTCTCATACCTCCCTTTTCGACAATAAAACCCAAGTATTTGGTCTCTTTGATACAAAACTTGCTCTTCTCTACGTTGATAGTGAGGCCAGCTTTCCTCAAACAATCTGCTGCACGGGATAGTGGCGTGAGATGCGTGTCGAAGTCTGATGACAGAATTAATAAATCGTCTAGATAGACGAGAACGTTCTCACGAAGATCGAAAAGAATGACTTTATCCATGAGGCGGCACATTGTTTGTGGAGCGTTGCATAGGCCGAATGGCATCACCGTGTACTGATAGAGAGGATGACCAGGCACTGTAAAAGCGGACTTCTCTCTGGAATCAGTGTCTAGTGGGATCTGCCAGAATGCGTCTGTCAGGTCCAGGCTCGTTATGTAGTTTGCCGGAGGAAGTCGACTCAGAAGTGCGTCTATCTGCGGTAGCGGATAGGCATCCTTCTTAGTAACAGAGTTGACCTTTGGGACGTCAAAACAAAGCCGGACCGTTCCAGGCTTCCTTACCAGAACAACTGCAGAGCTCCCAGGACTCTGGCTCTCCTCTATCACACCCAGTGATAGCATTCGCTCTAATTCGGCATCTATCAAACTTTGTACTGCCGGTGAAATCGGATAAAACCTATTTTTTATCGGAGCTGCGTCATTTGTTTCAATCTTGTGAGTGACCAATGATGTTTTTCCCAGGCCTAGAGAGGCGAAAGAGGGGAAAAGCTGTTTGGTGGCTTCTAAGCGTTGTTGGTTGAGACTTGAAAGAATATGGCAGTCGGTGTCAGAGGTAGCTGTTACACTTGGATTCACTTCTGCGACTATACCCAGGACATCTGGAGCCAACCCCAATAGACGCCAGATATAGTGCCTGTGTGAGCCCAGGAACCACGTAAAAACATACGTTGTGGGTCTTATCACGGAAAGTGACGTCCAAGTTCACATGACCATGCACAGTCGTCATGGCACCATTAGCTACTTGGACCTGTGTCTGATACTTCTTCCATTCGACATCTACTTCCGCAAGCTTCTCTAGAGCTACCTGACCTAGAATACTGACAGTGGCACCACTATCAAGTAATCCAGTCTCAGTTCGCCCGAGCAGCTTTACTTCGGCGTACGGTCGAATGTCGTCTGGCATCGACACGGAAATCTGTGCCAGTTTTTTTCTTTCTAGTTTCATTCGTCGACAGTATTCCCGCCAACGAATGGTAGATATTTTCTTTTTCGGTCTCATATCCAAGTCAGGAAACACGATTTCAGCTAACTCTGCCACTGAGGAGAAATTCGGTCTCTTACTGCGTTGTATTTCGTTGTATTTGTAAAACAGGCTCACGCCCACTCGTCATAACAGAGCTTGGTGGCCGTTTTAAAACAGAAAGGACAGGAGACCCAATCTCCTGCTCAGTAACTTTGTCAGCTAAGAGTGCTGTCGGTGTTAACGGGATATCGGAAATTAAAGGCTCTTCCAATGAAGCATCTAACAATGTCATGGGCTTCCCAGAAGTGGAAATGGGAGCTTGAAGATCTGCGGAGAAGTCTATTAAGTTCTCCGCCTCTATCGGTGCAATATTCGTACTATCAAGTGTTGTACTGATATCACCAGAATCACTGAATGATATCAGAGGACATATCAGGGAGTTATCGCTAGTGTCTGCTACTGGAGCGGACCTTCCTTTTTGTTCACAGCTTGAACTGGAGTGTTCGATGCATTGATTGCTCGTGATGTCGACGCTGGTCGGAAAGAGGTGGTGGTTTTCCCGACCCGTCTGAAGTTTTTCTGTTGACATCGACTGCAATCTGGCTTGAAGGTGTTCTTTCGTCCACATCCGTAACCGAACACAGCTTGTCATTCTTGCCGGCAATCTTGGTAAAAGTGAACGGGCTGGTCACAATTCCAGCAGGTTACATTTTTAGTGGTTGAAATAGCAGATAGTGAGACTATCAGTTCAGTTGACCTATTCAGTTCAGCCTCAGTCGAATAGTATCCATCCACCTTACTGACTCTTTGTCCGCGATACGCGTTCCAACTACTTGCTTTCGCGATGCGCTGCTGCGTCGCTTGAATTTGATTCACAAGAATCCTGATCTGGTGGATGGTGTTTGTAGGATGCAAACAAATTTTGTTTTGTATCTCTGGCAGTAAATTTGATTTGACTATTTCCAAAAATTCAACGTCTGGCAACGGGTTGTGCAGTTGGTCTTGTAGCTGTACCAGGTGCTGGTAGTACGTATCAAATGACTCCCCTGCTTTCTGCTTGCGCAACATAAGCTGGACCTTGACCTTAAGGTCGTTTTTCGGCACTCCCCACTCAGCTAATAGAGCTGATTTCACATACTCCCATGACGGCGTGGAATTTTGCCTCAGGAGAGACCAGTACCAGTCCATTGCTGGTCCAGAAAGCAGGGTCGTCATGTGACGCACCAACAGGTCAAAGTCTCCTTCCAAAGCCGTATAAGTCAAGACTTCTACTCGAAATACATATTCATCGACTGTGAGCCGAGAACTGTCACCGCTGTAAGATATATTCCACCTGCGGATAGGGCTGCCGGAACGTCGCTGTCCTATGCCTGCAGGGCCACGATTAGGTAGTGGTGGTGGAGGTGGTACAAAGTTTGGTGCAGGCTGATTTCCAGGCTGACCAAACTGATGGAAGTCGACTAAAAGATTGTCTACGCAGATTGGGAAAATCGTCAGGTGGTCTGGGATTACCCATAGCCGGAGGAGGTCGTGAAAAGTCTATTGCTGGCATTGCGGCTGCTACTTGCTGATGGACACTATTTACTAACTCTGTCCGCAAAACATGGAGGCTCTGTTTGAGACCTTCACTTACCAAGTCTTGCATTTGCATGCGTAAGCCTGCCATCAACGCATGAGCAGCTGCTGAGGTCTGTCCACTGCCAGAAGGCAGCGAGCTGTTTCGTCGCGAGTTAGGATTGGTAAAAGTTCTTGAATGTAGATCTAGCCTTCCAGGAGAGAGTCATCGTCGACTAGGTGGTGGAATTGTCAACGGTGCTAAGTCAAGTGTTGGCATGGCAGGTAATGGATCAAGGTTGACAGACTCTGCAGGCTTCGTCATCTTCCGGACAGCAGCAGTATACTCAGTGAAATCGTACTGAGTGAGATGGGGTCTGCAGACCGGGCAGTTTGAGTGCTGTCCAATCCACGTTTTCAGACATGCCTTGTGAAACACATGTCCACAGACCATCTTCACTGGCTTCCTCTGTCCTGACCAGTCGCTCTCTAGACAGACGGAGCACGGCTCCGTCGACAGCATCGGTACCCAAGTTGCTCGCGATGGTGTTCGCGATGTAGCCATTGTACGTCAAAGTTGATAAAGTTTTACAAATCCAAGGTTTGAAGAAGAATGTCAGCGAAGTTCAAAAAAAAATCAAAAACCGAAGTTAACAGGCTCAAACAAGATCGAAGCTAACGAGCTACTAAATTTATTAACGCGTATTATGTAGATAAAAATAAACAAAAGTGGCTAACTAAATTTCAAGTAGATAATTATTATCACTACAACATTATTTACAACCGTTACATACTCGTAATATAAGAACCCATTGTTGGTAGATAATGTGTATATATGCAGTAAGCAACGAAGCGCCTTCAGATGTAGGAAAAGTATTGTACATTCCTACGGAAACGAACTACTGGACCGATAAATAATATTAAAATTTTCTTAACTACAAAATTCAAAATATTCTCATAAATATACCGTTTTTGTCTTCTAAATAATTACCATAAATAAAAGAGAAAGCTTCTATATACCATTAAGAGACTTCCGCGCTATTTTATACACCTACTAAATTTAGAAGTTTGAAAGTTTGGACAAGATTCTATAATTCAAGGAAATACCTTCCCAAACGTTTGAAGAAATTGAAAAAAAATTTAGAAAAACAAAGATTCGAAGAGTTAATTTAGGCTACTTAAATCGAGACAGTGTAAAGGATGAATCCCAAAATCTGAAAATTACGAAGAATCCTGTTATGTGTCGAAATTGCAAAAGAAAAGGGATGTGGTGACCTAAAAGGTATAAATATTAAAAACTTGGGAATAATATAAAGAAATGATATTTACCTTGTTGTGTTGTCCCGTGATGTCAAACAGTATTCAATTTGATTGATTCTGCAAGGAATTTTCATTTCATTTTCAGCTCGATATGAGAAATAAAGCAAAGAAGTACCTATATACATGTAAATCACTGCATATGCACCTCCTGCAAGATTGGCGGTATCAATTCGGATTTAAAGTTATAACGGGCACGGCGATGCTCCTTGCTCCTGAAATTAATAATAGTATGAAGACAGTCATATAATAAACATATAGCCATATCTACTATACCTACACGATGGATAGAGGCCTCTGCTTTGGTCGAAGCTGGATTGATTTAAATCCCTCCACGCTGCATCGTTGGATATATTTTAATTTTCGTTGGATTTCGGACGTCTGTAATTAGGATTAAGTAGTATTAAGTTGAAGTCGAATTACTAAATTATATTTTCAAATTCACTTACCACTGTTAAGATGATGTAAGACAGGTGGGGTATTGTGCGAAGTCCAGGTTAAAAAAAAACTAGAAAGGAAAAGGTGGTATTTATCTTGTTTATATGTAGAATCGGTATTGAAATAGTTTGACTTACCTCGTTCAGTCTTCCCTGCATCACTATTAGCACATTATACAACATTATCACCAATACGAATGCGACAATTTTCCTTACTGAACTTCAATCGGCAGTAATATAAGACAAATTGGTCCGACCGCAGCCCAAAGCACAACATAAAGCATATTCCACCCGAAAATGTAGGAAAAATTCCAAATTTTATTTTATTCAAAGACGCCGATTAAAACAAATGGAACGGCCTAAAGAAATCTCGGCAATGTACCCAAGTTTAAAAAAAATCGAATTGACCCAATTATTCGCAAATCATATTAAAATATTGGAGGAAGTATTGGATAGGTTATGCAAAGCTGGACTAGTAATCAACTACTCGAAGTGTGAATTTTGTCGCTCGGAATTAAAATACTTAGGATATGTTGTAGGGGAGCAAGGGCTACAGGTAGACCCAGACAAGGTTAAATGCATTCTTGACATCCCACCTCCAAAAACTGTGACGGAGGTACGTCGATTCATTGGTGTAGTAGCGTGGTACCGTAGGTTTGTACCAAACTTTTCTTCCATGATATCACCGATTACCAATTTATTGAGAAAGAGAAGGAAATTTATCTGGTCGTCTGAATGTGAGGAAGCATTTCGTTCAGTAAAAGAGAGGCTCATTAGTGCACCAATTCTCACTTGTCCCGATTTTGGCTATCCCTTTATAATACACACAGATGCTTCAGGTTTCGGCGTAGGAGCAGTTCTGACGCAAAAGATAAATGATGAAGATCGAATAATTGCATACTTAAGTCGTTCATTAAACCGATGTGAACGTAATTACTCGACTACTGAGCGCGAATGTCTGGCTGTTCTTTGGGCTGTCGATAAACTTAGGCCATACATTGAAGGAATGGAATTTACAGTAGTCACAGATCACGCCTCGTTAGTTTGGCTTCATAATCTCAAAGACCACACGGGGAGATTAGCCAGGTGGGCGATGAAGCTTCAACAATACGATTTTCAGATAGTTCACCGTAAGGGCAGTGAGCATCTTTTGCCAGACTGGTTATCCCGTTCAGTACCTGTTTTGGATTGCATTCAGGATCCCAGCACAATTACTGACAGATGGTATGTAAGAATGCGGGATAACGTGAAAAACATACCTTCAAAATTCCCTGATTGGAAAAATGAGAATGGGATTTTATGGCGACATATCCAACCTAGATATCCAGCCCTGGCTATGGAGCACGAGACATGGAAAGAAGTAGTTCCAAAGGCGCGAAGGAAATAACTCATGTACAAAGGACACGGCATCCCCACTGCAGGTCATTGCGGGCTGCAAAAGACTTATGACCGAATCGCCACTAATTATTACTGGCCGAAAATGAAGTCGGATATTGCTTCGTACATTGGGAATTGCAAAATATGTCAGGCGATAAGACCCGAGCGTAGGAAGCCAGCAGGGCTCATGGCGACCTGTTCCATAGCTAGTAACCCATGGGAGTGTTTATGCGTTGATTTGATTGGCCCGCTTCCTCGATAAACCGTGGGTTTGTGTATATTCTCACCATAGTAGATCAGCTAACAAAGTTCCCAATGCTTTTTCCATTGCGGTCCTCGTCTGTTAATTCTATAATTCAAGCTCTTGAAGATCACGTCTTTTTGCTTTTTGGTGTGCCAAGGATTTTGATAAGCGATAATGGATCGCAATTTAAAAGTCGCGATTTCAAGAAGCTATGCGAGAGTTATGGGACTGAGATAAGATATACGGCTTTATATCACCCACAAGCAAATCCAGCAGATCGAATGAATCAGATAGTTAAATCGATGCTTCGAGCTTATGTATCAGACAATCATAGGGTTTGGGACCAGCATTTAGCAAAGATCGCGTGTGCCATCAGAACCTCCACGCAAGAGTCCACCAAGCATACCCCGTATTTCATAAACTTTGGTCGAGAAATGGTAACTCATGGTGCTCTCCATAAAAAAGTAAGTAGTGATGATGTTTTTGACCCAGTTATCCGATCTTCAGCACTAGAGGAAGTCCTGAAGGCTGTCAGGGAAAGGCTTTTGAAAGCGGCACAATGTTCTAAACACAAATACAATCTTCGGAGAAGAGATCAGAGGTTCTTAATAAACGATTAAGTATGGCGTAGAAATTATGTATTATCAGATGCCGCGAAGTACTTTAACGCTAAACTGGTACCCAAATATACAGGTCCATTTAAAATAATTAGAATTCCATCTCCGTGGACATATGAACTGCAGGATAAGAACGGAAAGAGTGCAGAGGTTTGGCACCCTAAAGACCTTAAGCGTTATTGTTCGGAAAGGGAAGGTCTTGCTTAGAAAATTTAAGTTTTATAAAGAAAAGATAGGAAGCGGCGACCCCATCGAAATTTTACAGTCGTCAACTCCTGATCAGAAATCATATTTCGAGCGTTTCCATACGACTTTGATTTTTATTTTTTTATTTTTTTTTATCTACACAGTCAATTAGGGGATACATATACCAATGAAGAATTTAGCAAGTCATCTGAAGATGTTGTCTCAGATATATCAGCCTAGAAGGTTCAGTTTAAGGTACTACAGTATAGTATAGAATAGTTTAGTTCAAGAGGCCCTAGAAATAATAGAGCCATGGTATTGGGATTGTATGATAGGTGAAAAGTCCAGCGGTTCAGTAATTGCAGAAAAAAAAATGTGTTTGATTTTAATACGAGATTTCTGAACGAAATCTCTCGGAGGAAGAGGTGGGATGTTCTGTGTCGAAATTGCAAAAGAAAAGGGATGTGGTGACCTAAAAGGAAAAAATATTAAAAACTTGGGAATAATATAATGAAATGATATTTACCTTGTTGTGTTGTCCCGTGATGTCAAACAGTATTCAATTTGATTGATTCTGCAAGAAATTTTCATTTTATTTTCAGCTCGATATGAGAAATAAAGCAAAGAAGTACCTATATACATGTAAATCACTGCATATGCACCTCCTGCAAGATTGGCGGTATCAATTCGGATTTAAAGTTATAACAGGCACGGCGATGCTCCTTGCTCCTGAAATTAATAATAGTATGAAGACAGTCATATAATAAACATATAGCCATATCTACTATACCTACACGATGGATAGAGGCCTCTGCTTTGGTCGAAGCTGGATTGATTTAAATCCCTCCACGCTGCATCGTTGGATATATCTTAATTTTCGTTGGATTTCGGACGTCTGTAATTAGGATTAAGTAGTATTAAGTTGAAGTCGAATTACTAAATTATATTTTCAAATTCACTTACCACTGTTAAGATGATGTAGACAGGTGAGGTATTGTGCGAAGTCCAGGTTAAAAAAAAACTAAAAAGGACAAGGTGGTATTTATCTTGTTTATATGTAGAATCGGTATTGAAATAGTTTGACTTACCTCGTTCAGTCTTCCCTGCATCACTATTAGCACATTATACAACATTATCACCAATACGAATGCGACAATTTTCCTTACTGAACTTCAATCGGCAGTAATATAAGACAAATTGGTCCGACCGCAGCCCAAAGCACAACATAAAGCATATTCCACCCGAAAATGTTGGAAAAATTCCAAATTTTATTTTATTCAAAGACGCCGATTAAAACAAATGGAACGGCCTAAAGAAATCTCGGCAATGTACCCAAGTTTAAAAAAAAATCGAAATGAGCCAATTATTTAGACCAGTTGCGAAAACAATGTTATTGCAATAAAGTGCAAGAATCTGCAAGAAATACGGGCAGGAAATAGCAAATAGGGTGCTTACGCGGTGAGAAGCTTTGGTAGGTGAAGTGGTCGGCCATTACAAGTTAGCCAGTGATAAAAGAAAGAAGTGTCGGTACGAAAATTATAAAGAAATAAAGTTTTAGAAAGAGCCTCGAAGTTGGAATTTAAAAAACAAAAGGAAAGAAAGGTAAAGGACGGAGGATATTGGAGGGAAGTCGCGAAAAGCGGAGGAAAGTGAAAAAAACGGATAAGCAGAATATAAGTGAAGAACGTGATCAGGAATGATTAAACTGAGATCAATCGCATATGCGTGCAGAAATTTTTAAATTAAAAAGCAAACAGGAATATTCAAGATAAGTACTCCTTTTCTTCATGTTATTTTGTTTGTTTGTTTATATTTAGTTGAAATTATAAATTTCAAGTCTTGAATTTTTAAATCGTGATTGAGTGGTTCGCACTACCTTGCTTGCCGCGGAAAGCTTTAGTTTTTTTTATGTTTTTCTTCTCCTCAAAAATTCAATTCAATTTTTTTGCTTGAGTACTAGTAATTACTGAACGATTACGAATTATAACGTTTTCCATTAAGTACGAAAGAGTTTTTCTTATTTTTTATTTTTTTTTATTTATACCTCATTCCCGAGTTCGTGAACTCTAATAACCACGTGGCGCCCAAAGGTGTTTAAGTCCCACCCTTTCTCCATCGCTAGCCGGGGTAACGATTGCGCGCAGCCAGAGTGCGTAACAAATTTGGCGCCCATCGAAAGCAGTTCAAGCGTTAAAAAAAAGTTTTTTTTTTCCAAAAATCATACAATTCCTCCTTCATTTTCAGAAGCTAACTCTCACATAGGAGGTCAGGTCGCTCTCTCCCTTCCAAGGTCAAAAACCGGATATAGGCAAGTGACGTGAGTTTGTGCATTGAAAAATATGTGGAGTTACCACAGAAATCTGGGAAGAATCGGGTTGGAGAAGCTAGAGACTGAAAATGATACTAGAGATTCAGCCAGGCAGTTAGCAGTATACCAGCTCCTGATTACTGAAGGACTCCAGCATCACTTCCATCCTCCAACAACTCTTTCCTTCCCCTTCACCTGATCGTCGTGTCCAGCTGACCTTCCAACCGGGCAGGGCCATGAATCTGGTCAACTAATTAGCTGAAAGCCAAAAAGTCGTCTCACAGATTCAAGACTCTGTCCAGCCAGTTGGCCAACAGAGACATGTCTCCGTGAGAGCTCACACAAAAATTTTGAGAGGCCACCTACCATTTCCATGACAGAAGGCCAGCGGGAAAGATCATTAAAAAAAATTCTCAAAAAACTTTCAAAACTTTAAAAAAATTACGTTACTTTAATCAATACTAATCAAAAAAATCGAAATCTCAAAAACATTCAAAAACATTACTTTAACTTTACTTTACTTTCAAACTTTCAATAAAACTTTCAAAAACTTTACGTTACAACAATTTCATACTATCAAGATCAGTCAAACCTCAGGTCCGCATGTATCCTTCACTAGATATGAAACTACTGAGTTAGACGATTTAGCTATAAACCAAATGTCCATCTCTCAAGTAGTCTCAGTCCCCAGTGTCAAACACATTTAGACACCGAAGTTGACTGAGGTGGCCCCACGTTGGGCGCCATTTTGTTATGATATGTATGTTGATGAGTGATTGGTCAGGACGTGAAGTCCAAACTGCCAGCATGAGCTGACAGATCACTCGATGACAGCGTTAGTACAGGGCAGCACGCTAGCACCTCGGCTAAGGGTGGCGGAGAGTGTGGGGGAGTTCCCGAAATAAGCTGCCGCTTGTTACCAACCATAATCAAAAAAGATTTTCGTGCCTACTACCAACAAGCCAGCACACACTCGGTCCTGAAGGTTCCCTTACGTCACTTACCTGCATTTCAATGAAGGCGCAGATGGTCTGCCTTCTTTGCCAAGCCCCATCCTCCCATTGACTTTGGGTGGCACAATTGTCCAAAGTCCCTAGATTGACCTGTAAAGAGAGCAATCGAGCGAACCTACACGACCTTCGGATGAGAGGGCTCTGGGATGTGAAAGGAAGAAATAAAAGCTCTCAGCACTTCATTTCTACGTTATAATTCAGTTCATCGTTATCTTCAATTAACATCTCTTGGACTTAACGTTCAATTCATGATAAAAACTCGGGGCGAGACATTTTTGATCCTTGCGGAATTCCCCTTTTACTACAGTATTAAATATTGTTATAATTTTTCTTTACAACCAAATAGAAAAAAAAACTCTAAATATCTCAACGTACTAGTTTGCCTATTATCATGTGAATGAATGAACATAAACCAATACTTCTCTGAAGTAATTTCATGAATTCTGATAAACAAGGATGAGGAATATTTTATCCAGTGGGTCTCATCTCAATAAACAGACGAACGTGTTCCGCATTTCGAAAGATTAATAACCAAAGTATCTACAGTCAATATTTGTACCAAGTGTATATAGGCAAGACAAAGAAAAATAATTGAAAGAAAATCTTATTCTAATAGTTTCCAAGCTAACTTCAATTCAATGGCCAAATCTCTTAATTAAAACCTATGACTACGCGATTTCTCTGAGGTTAAAGTTTAAACAAACACAATACATAAATCCGGGAGACCCCAACACATTTGTGAATGCATTTCACTAAGACTTCAATTAGTCCCATGCTCGACTTGATGAGCGTGGCGACCCAATAGAAAATTTATATAAAAAATGTTTTTGTATAAGTTGAAAAGATATTTTAGGTTGAATGTACTTACGATCAAGACTCGCAGACAGGATGAAGCGCGCCAGCCGCAGCAAGTACCTGTATAAATTAAGTAAAAGCTGATTATGCCCGAATTTCTGCCGTGGGTGCCGTGAATCAAGAATCACATTGGGCTAACAACTATTACTAGATTGAAGTTCATTACTTACACTATTGCCCAAGAGAATATTTTAATTAGTTTCAGGTAGTACTATCAAAGGTAATCTGGCTACTGAGCTATTAATCCTAGTCTTACTCGTTGGTTAGCATTGGAAGAAGTGGCCTAGATGCATCATGTCAAGTAAAGAACTAACGGTGAACTTTGAGAGGATAAAATATTGAAACCGATAAAGAAATTAATAAAATTCTATGGAGTTCCGTGAATAAATGGTTCTTGAACTAAATTGACTTAAATAAACATTATTTAACTTTTTACTAGTGCTAGTCAATGCGAGTCTAATATCTTGTTATGTCACTGAATAGGCATTCCATCCTTAGATTGTGTAGCAAGAAGGGTATGATATAAGGAAGAAAAATCTAATAGTAGATCTACCTCTACGTTGTAATTAATATAGCCTTGAAGATTATTAATACCTTTTTGTTTTGATTCCAGCAGTAAGGAAAACTTTATGACAAGAAAACTGACTATCGAAGTAAGTACTGAAACTATTCTAACTACATTTGATTACATGTACCTCTTTAATTAAACGAAGAGATTTAATGTACTCATTGGGGTATCCACCCACTCAGACACTGTCACCATATGCCATTACTTTCTAATTTCAAACTATCAAAAAATCTTTCCCTTTTTCTTTGAATTCGAAAAAATGTCTCAAATTTTACCACGCAATACGTACTGTTTGTAGACAACTTAAATAACTTAACTCTAGGAATTATGGTAATAAAGAAATTTCCAGTTAAATGTAACCTCTTAAGTCTAAGTATACGAAGCTTGTGACAAAATTGTCAAAGAAGCGAATTATTTTAAGCACGTTTACCTCACACACGTCTGCACAATGGAGTGTCTTTTGACATAATTGTTACTCGCTGGGCGTGGATGGCGCACAGTTAGTATCTTCAAGGAGATCGACAATGTATGCTTTTCTGGCCTCATGTAGGGCTCCAATGGCTGCCGATTGGAAAACGTAAATCTGTTTGGAAATCTCGTGCAATTTCACGAATCAAACGCTGGTAGGGCAGTTTGCGAATCACCAATTTTGTAGCTTTTGGTACTGACGACTTTCTCGGAGAGCTACTGTACCGGGAGGGTCACGATGAGGTCCCTTTTCACCACCGTTAGCGGGCACACCTTTATGGGCGGCAATTATACTGAGTGAGCACATTCTTTTTTTTTGATATACAGAAAATTTGAGGTCTAAGACCAGAAACTAAAATCTACTAAATACCTGGTGGAAATTAATTAATTAACTTGGTCGCTATAGTCTCCTTATTGTATAAAAATTCTAGAAGAATTTCGATTCGACAATGGCCGCCCTCGGATGCGTCTTCCTCGTGTTCCGCTTGGAATTCCTCGTCAATATTTCTTTTCAGATCTATTCTATATTCAATAATAATATCATTTCCTTTTTCATACTATATCGCCAATTAACTAACAAAATTTAAAAAAGATTTTTCTTTCCGCCACTATTCTCCGGTTCACTTTTTTCTCTTTTTTATTTATTGTAGTTGCTACAATCCTTTCGACCTCGTTTTCTTTGCCAAAAGAGCTTTCTTGACACAAGATGGATCTTCTTCTTCTTTTCTTTTCACAACCCGCATGTCACAAGAGCTTGAGGAAGCATTGCTTCGTCGGGGCGCGTTCAGTTTTATAAACTTGATCGCGGCCGGCTCAGACGCGTCAGTATGTGTAGCATATTGCTATGTGCAATACGCTACGACCATAACAGCCCCAATCACAATGTTTGGTGCGAAAGATTTTCTTTCCAGGTGGACTTTATGATTTTTTAATAAATCGACTTGCTGATCTTTGCATCTACTCGTACATCTCCCTTCAGACTTAGTTTCTGCGCCACGAAACTAATGATCAAATAATTTAATGAGCTGGGTTCCAACACCAAGGAAAACACCAACTTTCAATTTACAAACTACAAATTTATTAGGTCTGATTCGCACAAAGAACTGATTAGGAGTGCCCGTTTACTTCAGTTCAAAAATTTCTCGACCGACACAATTCTGTTATAACAATAAGGTGATTACAGCTGTTTTATGTATATAAGGCAAAGTACATAGCAAATGAATATTTGTATTCATGCAGGGTGATTCTACTCTTTACAATAAATTTGATTATAATCTCAAATTGTTTTGATGAGCTAGAGCAATGGTATTTGAAAACTTTTTGATAGTTCAGTTTTTTTTTTATATGCCAATATGTCAATTCTTACCAAGCTAATCTTAACTACGTTTATTCTTGAAGGCTAACTTACTTATACATAACATTTTTTCTTCTTTTTTTTATCTTTTACTAATATCATTTACCAGTTCTTATTCTTGCGGTCCTTATGCCAATGCCCTGACGGAAAAAGTGTCAGGGGAGGCTTATTTTTCTTGTTTTATATGTGCTTCGTTATTTGCAGTTGTGTTAGGAGTTTGCGAAGGGGATCGCGATTCTCGGGAGACAATAGTGCGGGGAGAGCTGGGAGAGTTCCTGTCTTTGTCCGTATTGTTTTTGTACATGTCGTCAGTATGTGCACCATTGTCAAGAACCACTGACATTCTTCATTCTTCTTATTCGCACGCTTATTATTTTGACACCTTGCCATCTGGGTTGATCAGATTTGTGTTCTGGTTGGACAATATGCCTCCAGTGTTTTGCCAGAAATGTTGTTTGTCTTTCCCATTTTTCCTATTTTTTCTTTTGCTATCTCTAGACTGGTACACCTTCAAATAAACGACTCACATGGTGGTATTATTAAACCGCCTTGTTGATGTTGGTCTGGAATTTCTTTTGATAATTTGTCGGCAGCCCATTGCCTGGGATACCGGCATGTCCCGGTATACAGAATATCATGGTTTGAGCCTTTGCTGTTTCGAGCAACCATTTTATGATTTTATTGAGAGGCTCATGAGGTGTGGGGTTGTTTATTGCCTTCAGAGCTGCCATGGCGTCTATGAAAATAACTGCCGATTTTTCTTTTTCCCTGGCCAGATTTACTGCTATGTGAATCGCATATATCTCTGCCTCATATGATGATGCGTTTGGATGGAGATTACGTTTGTGGCTCTCCAGTGTGGATTGCCCTGGTATGTAAATAACAACCGCACTGGATACATGGCTATCGCTTCTTGACCCGTCGGTGTATATATGAAGGTCATATTTTGACACTGCGATGTCTTCTCTATGAATAGCCCTATACATTGCCGGTGGCGTGGACTCTTTGGGGAGCCTGGAATTGGTGTGAGAATAGATGAGGCTACCTGGAGGTGGGTAGGATCTTTCGTACGGAGGAGATAATGGATTAGTGGGTAGTGGGATTCTTAGTGCTTTTGTGGATTGGGGCGCAATGTATAGTGCCGAAAAATGTTTCAATGGAGGCCTTTCCATGTATCCTCTTAGCGTCGTATGGTGTGGACTTTTATTAGAAATAGCATTCCTGGCCACTAGTCCCGATTGAGCTAATTTTATTTTTTCTGCTATATTTTGACTGCCGGTTTCACTCCATAAAGCTTCCACAGGTGTTGTACGATGGGCTCCAGTTGCTGTCCTGAGTATGGTGTTAATGTTGGTCTGTACTTTCTTTAGTTCAGTCTATGCTGCTGTTCCGTTGAGAGTAATTGCGTCGTTAGTTATACCATTCACACATACATATACACAGATGCTCCTCTCTGTTTGGCGGCAATGGCTTTCACCAAATAGTTGACTCTTAAAAGCCTGTCTCTAATACTCTTTACATGCCCGTTCCTTTTTAATGTTTTAACGAGAGTGACTCCTAGGATTTTACATTTATCCTGTGCCACCGTCTCTTCTCCGTCTATTTCTAGATAGTCGGGTCTGTACGTCCTGGTGGATGGTATAACCAACCTTTCAACTTTAACGGTTGGTATCAATGCCCCAGTTTCGCGGCACCAAATTTCAGCTTTGACTGCAACCTGTCTTAGCGTCTCTGTTGAACACAGCTGAAAAATAAAAAGAAAGCAATTCAAATACAATATATAAAGTATTTAATACTTCCCTAGAATTCCAAGATCCTGTGTCCAGTCATCACTTGCCTCCTGTAACTTCAAGAAGTATCTGAAATGAAAAAAAAGATATATATATTAGTTTAATAGAACCAATTGGAGTAACTATTATGCAGTACAATAAAAAAATTTAAGTACATACATGCAAGAAACAAATTTCTTGGCAGTACAACAACAACACTGGGTAAATGTATTTATGCAAATTTCTTAGCGAAATTCATGTTCCCTGCATAGTGAACTATTGCCAAAGATGCAAGTATGTTCTCACATGCAACAAACATGAATTCGCAAAAGCAATATACACTATAATTTACGAAATTCAACAATTTTTGTCATTGTTAACATTTCATGAATAACTTTGAAAATATACAATAATTTGCATAATTTGCAGATTTTTTGCAAATTATGTATAGTCAAACTAATATTAAAGAATTAAAGAAAATATTTATGCACTTACCTTAAGAATTAATCCTTTGATTGCGACGAAAACACTCACAACAAACGCGACACTTTCAATTAAAAACATCGCGATCGCGACTGTCAAATTGACTCGCGAAGAAGTCAATATGGTGAAATGAAATGCGCGCAACCTGTTGAGCAAGTTTAGAAAGTGAGAATTTCACCAAGTAAGAAATAGGTGAAATTAATTCCCATAATGAGTGGGAAAGAGAACGATGTCGAAACGAGACAGATGAAATTAGAGAGAGAATTTACGTTCCATATTGGAAATTGACATAATTTCATAAGGAGTCGCCATATTGGTATTTTTGTAAAAAATTGAAATAATTAAATAAATCGACAAGAAAAATTCGTGGATAATGAAAAATAAATTCGACGACATATTTTAACATATTTTGACATAGTTGCGCAAAGTGAGCAAACATGAAAAATGTGTGGAAATTCCATATTTTTGTGTGGAATCTATTATAAAATGGCGGCTCCGACACTATAAAAGGGCAGTGCTCCCTTAAATCTTTCTCAGTCAGTGATAGTGATTCTACATGCTATTTTGGCATAACATCACAGTGATTTGCAGTTTAATAAAAGTAAAAGAAAAGTGAACTTCAGAGAAAATTCTTAGCAGGTTAAATAAACGTACAATAAGGTACATTATTTTTCATGCTCTAGAATTAAAGGCATTAAGGAAAAGTTGTGAAAAATTGTTGTGTGGTGATTGGATTGGATTTTCAGATAATTATTTTCTATGTCAATCTGAAAATAATTTATATTGGTGACGGAAATTTTTAGATTTAAGTTTTTCCACATAGCGGCTGAATCTATGCTAGCTGTGCATTTTCAACGCTTCATGTGGAAAAACAAATTAGTTAAGTAATATTAAGAGTGAAATCAGTGAATTAGTTAGTAAGTTCAGAAGAATATAAAACCTGGAAATAATAGTGGAATTTGTGATAAATCTGAGGTATAATATTGAGTACGTGTCACGCTACGACACCTCAAGCATACATGCCTACAGATACTTAGTTAAGCTAACATAATTACTTGAATATATAAAGACTAGAACGAATTAAAAAGAACGTATCATAAGGAATTTGTTCAATAAAAAACAACAGTAAACATAAGCCCACATATCTTCTGCCTTTAACATACCGCTACACTAACACCACCCAAAATGCCGTAATGTAGTTGTGGTGTTCGCTTTCAACTACATTACAAAACATTTTATGGTGGTTCCATCCAGGAATGTGTGCCTATTTACTGTTGTAATTGCGAATAGTCCTAGTTACGCTTAATTTTATGATAAATATTTCCTTAAAAAAGTGTCTTCGATGTTAAAAAAACTATCAAAATTAATCTATAACTGTGCGTAGACGTGGAAGTTTTAGTGAAGAAACGTTCAAAATTAATTTATAAGTGAGCGTAATCGTGCAATCTTCAAAAACTTCAGGGCTCGAATGAATTATCGAAATTTCTAGTTAATTGCTGAACTTACATGTCAGTAGCTCGTAATATACAAATTAATTGCTGAACTTACATGTCAGTAAAACGTGATAAATAGTTGGTTAGATAAAAGAAAGAAAAATTGATACAGCAAAACATTCAATAATTTACACGTCAATTAAATTTAGAATTAAATTAAAAAATTAATTTAAGTAAAAGTTGTGCTTATATGGCATTGATTGAATGCCAGTAGTTCGTAAAAAGTTTATAACAGTTGTACTCACACTGTTATTTAGCTGTCTTCACCATCTATCCACATCAAGTTAAGTCTACTAACTTATAATTAATACCATACGTGGCATTGAAGTACGTCACATAGTTCTTTCACAAATTGTGCTACAAGTTGTGCCCGTACATAGCAGCACAGCACTAAGGGCATTTTAATCGAATTTGTGACCACGCGTGCTACCTAAGTAATAGAAAAGTTATTGCCAATTTGCGTATCCTCCTTTTATCAAGTAGGTACTACGAACACATTATTACTGTTGTACCCACACGGTCGATCAACTATAATAGTAGGTTATAAATCAATATGGATGTAGTAGAAAAACTAATCCTCACGGAAAGCGTGTTGCGTGTGCGAATAGAAAAATTAATTGAAAATGGCAAGAAAGCGAACCTTGTTAAACGAACGCAAGGCTTCTACGAGTCGAAAATGACAGAGTTGAAGAAACTTTAGGACTTGTATAGTGATACAGATATGCCAATCAATCAGGCTTTATTAGAAAATTCTGATGACAAGCCACATGACAATCTAACACAAGACAATTTTGGTAAGACAGAGTTAAAATACCCAGAATATATGGGAGAATTAGTCGAAGGGCTGCGGAAATTCGTTCCAGCTGCTGAAACGTCAAGCACAGGAACATTACCTATTCACTCAACAACTGTTGTTCAACAGGAGTCATTCCTTCCTCGAATTCAGTTGCCGAAATATAAAAAATACGATTTATGGCGATCATTTCACGATTTATTCGTTGCTCTTGTTCATGATAATGCCAAGCTGACACCAGTTCAGAAATTGCATCATCTGAAATCTTGTTTAGTGGGTGATGCCGAGAAATTCTTACGACGATTGAATAAATCAAGTTAAACTAAGTTCAGGGTCAGCAAAGGGACTCAAGTCAATCATTGACACAACTGATGAATGCATCCAGCAGCTAACAAGTTTAGACGTTGACACACAATCATGGGATGTTCTTCTTATACATTTATTAGTGCAGAAATTGCCAGTCCCTACCCTAAAGTTATGGGAAGAAGAACAAGGAGGGACACAAGAGTTGCCAAACTTCCAATTATTCGAGAAATTCTTGAATAATCGTTTAAGAATACTCGAATCAATAGCAGATAATTTAATTAAGTCATCACAATATAAACCAAACGCACCTGAAGTCACAAAATCATATCAGGCGGCAAAGGAAACTAAATGCCCAGGATGCAACGCAAGTAATTTCATTCAACGATGTCCGAAGTATCGAGCGATGGACATACCATCCCGATATCAAATAGTGAAGACATCAGGCCGTTACTTTAATTGCTTAGGAATTCATCACACAAATCACTGTAAAAGCAAGTTTAGAAGTCTGAAATGTAATCAGAAACATCATAGCACACTCCACGAGAATCACAATAGGGACAAACACAAATTCTCAGCCTGTCGACAATGAGCGTAAGTCTGCACATGACAAAGCGAGGTTGAACCCAAGTCAAGCTAATCAACCTAGCATCACAAATGACAACTCTTCTCGGTTACAATCACGTAACAATACCAATGGCTTAAACACTAGTCAAAATTTCGAAACCAGAGAAAGTCATAATGCCTTACTAGCAACAGCACTAGTAGTGGCACAAGTAGAAGGCGAGACGCCACATATCTTACGATGTTTAATGAATAACGGCTCGCAATCATCATTCATCACTGAGGAAGCCTGCAGGTAATTAAAGGCTTCAAGAAGGCCAACTGCAGTATCTATCACAGGCTTAAACACTAGCCATGCAGCCACTTCAAGGCAACAAACCACACTCACACTTCGATCTCGAAAGGCGAAGTCTAGAACAGTATTAAAAGATGATTTCTTGATACTAAATAAAATCACAGATCCCTTGCCTTCCAGAATACTTTCCAAAAAGGAATGTTTAGCTCTAAACAAACTGCCACTTGCAGATCCCACATTTTGGAAACCTGGACAGATAGATGCGTTATTAGGAGCAAGAGTTTACGCTCAAATACTCCAGAACGGCATTCAGCAAGAATCAAATGCCACCCCTACAGCCATCAACACAATGTTTCGTTGGATTCTACTAGGATCTATAGTAGACACTTCAGAGCACAATACATCGTCGTTCACTATCGCAACGGATGATTTGGCTCTACAATTCACCAAGTTCTGGGAAGCGGAAGAGTTTCGCACGAACCCAACTCTTAACAAAGAAGACAAAGAATGCATTCAGATTTATGAACTCAATCACCAACGTCTTCACAATGGCAAATACCAAGTAAAGTTACCCTTTGTGCACAACGAAGCACCGAACTTAGGGCATTCAAGCGCTTTCAAGGAATGCAAGGACAACTTGAAAAGAATCCAGAAATAAAATCTGAATACGAGAGATGTTTAGACGAATATCTCGAGTTGGGTCACATGGAAGAAATACTTCCTCCCAACATAAATGAACCGCATTATTATATACCTCATCATGCTGTTCTTAAAGAAAGCACTACAACAAAGGTCAGAGTAGTATTTGATGCGTCGGCGAAATCTTCAAACGGCAACTCGCTTAACAAGTTCCTATTAAAGGGACCAGTGTTGCAACCAAAAATATTCTCCACGTTGCTCAACTGGCGTAAATATAAGATTGCAATGAATGCGGATATCGAAAAGATGTATCGCATGATTACAATGCATCCAGATTATCGGACGTTTCAGCGGATCATTTGGAGACATCCTAGACCAAGGAGATCCAAGATTTTCAGCTAAACACAGTGACATTCGGAACAACTTCAGCGTCATATTTAGCCATCCAAACGCTTCAACAGTTAGCAAAGGATGAACAGCAAAGATGGCCTCTAGCGTTTAAAGTCACAACCACACCGGTGCAGACTGCATCCAAGAAGCAAAATACCTTTTAGATGAACTAATTGGTATGTTGAAAACAGGAGGATTCAATCTGAGGAAGTAGACAAGCAATAATTCTGAATTGCTAAGACATCTTCCTGCAGACCAACGCGAGTTTAAAGACACTCTAATGATTTCAGATACGGAATCAGTAAAAACTTTAGGGATTCGCTGGCATCGTAAATTGGATAGTTTTTCATTCGTAACTAAACCTTGGGCAGATCACGCCAAGACATCCAAAGGCACCATCTTGTCCGACATAGCATCACTCTACGATCCCTTGGGCTGGTTAGCACCAGTGGTGCTGATGCAAGCATTGTGGATCACAGGATATGCATGGGACAACAAGGTGTCGGAGATGATAGAACAACAATGGAATAGGTTCAAAGTGAATTTAAAGTACATAGAAAGTTTACAGATTCCTAGATTGATCAACTATTCGTCCAACGCATGCATCCAAATACATGGATTTTGTGATGCATCGACGAAGGCCTTTGCAGCGGCAGTTTATATGCGGGTGGAAGACCAGACTGGCTTAATCCACACAAATTTACATACTACAAAAACCAGGGTAGCTCCAATTAAGCCGACAACCATTCCCAGATTGGAGCTTAACGGAACTCTACTACTTGCAAGACTGCTTCAGGCGACAATCAAAGATATGCGCCTAGATCAAGTGCCAATCTTCGCCTGGACAGACTCTATGATTATCTTGCAATGGATTAAAGAGCATCCAGCACGGTGGAAAATCTACGTGGCAAATCGCGTAGTGGAAATACAGGATATCGTACGCTTTGATCAATGGCGTCACGTTTCCACAACACAAAACCCTGCCGATTTAGCCTCAAGAGGTGTGCCTGCCGCAGATTTATTAGGCAGTCATCTATGGTGGCATTGACCATCTTGGCTGTCGGAGGAACAGGACAAATGGCCAGAATTCAAGGACATTTCAGAATAAACAAATTTAGAAGCGAAACAACCTCCTACAATAAATTTATTAGCGAAGTTTGAGAACAATCTTCTTGTACGGTACTCCTCATATACTCGCTTACTTCGAATCATAGCACACATACAACGTTTCGTATACAAATGTAGGCATCCTCAAGCTAGACGCCTACAATACTTCACTGTGCAAGAATGGAACCAGCAGAACAAACCATAGTCAAACTCGTACAACAAACTGCGTTCGCAGAAGAATACCCAAATATGTTGGACAAGAAGTCGTTGTCACAACATAGTAAATTAATAAAGCTCAATCTCTTTATGGACGAGAATGGTTTGATACGATTGGGTGGTAGATTACACAACGCGTCAATCCCATATAATAGGAAGCACCCAATCATCCTACCATGTGATCATCACATCACATTACTTTTAGTTGATAAATTACATTTAGAAACTCTTTATGGCGGTCCATCATTGGTTCTGAGTACTAGTCGTGACAGATTTTGGATCATAGATGCAAGACCCCGTATTACTAGTAGGCTTCACAAATGCATTAGATGCTTCAAACATCGAACGATGACAAGAAGCCAATTAATGGGAAAATTACCCAATTCCCGAGTTAATATAACAAATCCCTTTATGAAAGTAGGAATTGATTACGCCGGACCGGTGATAATAAAATCATCAAATTTACGAAATGCAAAATTACAGAAAGCATATTTTTGCATATTTGTCTGTATGGCCACGAAGGCTGTGCATATCGAATTGGTGTCAGATCTCACATCTGAAGCATTCATCGCCGCATTAAAACGATTTTTTGCTAGACGAGGATTGTGCAGTGGCATATACTCAGATTGTGGCACCAACTTCATTGGAGGAAAGTCCGTTTTAGAAAAAGATCTGTGAGAATCACTTCGTTATGCAACTCCAGTAGCAGCACAATATCTTGCCTCTAAGCAAGTCAATTGGAATTTCAATCCTCCAGCCTCTCCACACTTTGGAGGGATATGGGAAGCTGGAGTGAAATCGATGAAGCATCATTTAAGATGCACTTTACAACAATCCAAGTGCACATTTGAAGAATATTCGACGGTCTTAGCTCAGGTGGAAGCATGTCTGAATTCCAGACCACTGTGCTATGTGAGAAATGATCCAGAGGAGTTATTTATCCGCACACCTGGATATTTTTTGATTGGCCAAGCGCTTAATGCCATTCCAGAGCCAAACTACACTAACGAAGCGGAAGTACCTTCCAAACGATGGAAGTACACCCAGCAATTATACAAACAGTTTTGGGATAAATGGTCAAGGGACTACCTTACCCATCTTCTAAATTGACCAAAATGGTACACAAGACAACCTAATCTTCAGATCGGAGATGTTGTCTTTGTCTAGCACGATCATATGCCTCCCACTAGTTGGGCCATGGGTATAATCGAGCAAGTGCATCCAGGTACAGATGAGCTAGTACGGGTAGTAAAAGTCAAAACGCAAACCAGTAGCTTTCTACGACCAATTGCCAAAATTAGTCCTCTACCATTAACAATAGATTAACTACCTGTTTTTAGTGTCGTCATGTGTCTGTCCATCTATGTGTTACTACTGGCTGAGGGTTGTTTTTTCATTCAGTTGCAGTAGACTAACAAGCTGTTATTTCAGATGTCGTTTACATACGAAGAGGACGATATACTTCATATTTTAGAAGATATACAGTTTAGCCCAACAGGAAGTCCAGAACTCAGGATGCTTCGTGACCCAGGGTGCGATGTCTTTGGCATGCCTCGACCAGAATGGGCTCATGAATTGATACCACGGGACAGAGGAGAACCATCAACGAGCCGAGCATCAACGAGCCGAGCATCAACGAGCCGAGCATCAACGAGCCGAGCATCAACGAGCCGAGCATGAACTAGCCGAGCATCAACGAGCCCAGCATCAACAAGCCAAGCAACGACGAGTCAAGCGACCATGGTGACAACTCGACCGTTTGTGGGCCCGACTCCCTACACGGATCCACATCCACAACAGACAGCAGTAATCAATGGCAGCCGCATTACTGCTTTGAGAAAGCTTCTGCTGACTACAACAATTGAGGAATTCGAAATGAGAGCGAATAACAGCTTTCAAAGATTCCGAACTCAAGAACGCGGGGATATATATTTGCCTCGATATGTTTTGCAGCGCATTGACATCAGGGCAATACAACAGCGAAGAAATCGGGAAGAGGTCATTAACCTACCCGACAAATACCAGGTTCGACTACGAGTTAATAAGGATGGCAAGTTAACCTTCCATCACTACCACAAGAGGGGTATACGCAAAATAAAAAATACTTTAGTTGAACAAACCGTTCAACGGGGGGAGTATGTTGAACACAGCTGAAAAATAAAAAGAAGACAATTAAAATACAATATATAAAGTATTTAATACTTCCCTAGAATTCCAAGATCCTGTGTCCAGTCATCACTTGCCTCCTGTATCTGCAAGAAGTATCTGAAATGAAAAAAAAGATATATGTATTAGTTTAATAGAACCAATTGGAGTAACTATTATGCAGTACAATAAAAAAAATTAAGTACGTGCATGCAGACTGCCAAGAAACAAATTTCTTGGCAGTACAACAACAACACGGCGTAAATGAATTTATGCAAATTTCTTAGCGAAATTCATATTCCCTGCATAGTGAACTATTGCAAAACATGCAAGTATGTTCTCACATGCAATAAACATGAATTTGCAAAAGAAATATACACTATAATTTACGAAATGCAACAATTTTTGTCATTGTTGACATTTCATGAATCACTTTGAAAATATACAATAATTTGCATAATTTGCAGATTTCTTGCAAATTATGCATAGTCAAACTAATACCAATGAATTAAAGAAAATATCTATGCACTTTCCTTAAGAATTATCCTTTGATTGCGACGAAAACACTCACACTCACAACAAACACGACACTTTCAATTAAAAACATCGCGTTCGCGACTTTCAAATTGACTCGCGAAGAAGTCAATTTGGTGAAATGAAATGGCCGCAACCTGTTGAGCAAATTCAGAAAGTGCGAATTTCACCAAGTAAGAAATAGGTGAAATTAATTCCCATAATGAGTGGGAGACAGATGATATTAGAGAGAGAATTTACGTTCCATATTGGAAATTGACATAATTTCATAGGGAGTCGCCATATTGGTATTTTTGTAAAAAATTGAAATAATTAAATAAATCGACAAGGAAAATTCGTGGATAATGAAGAATAAATTTGACGACATATTTAAACATATTTTGACATAGTTGCGCAAAGTGAGCAAACATGAAAAATATGTGGAAATTCCATATTTTTGTGTGGAATCTATTATAAAATGGCGGCTCCGACACTATAAAAGGGCAGTGCTCCCTTAAATCTTTCTCAGTCAATGATAGTGATTCTACATGCTATTTTGGCATAACATCACAGTGATTTGCAGTTTAATAAAAGTAAAAGAAAAGTGAACTTCAGAGAAAATTCTTAGCAGCATAAATAAACGTACACTAAGGTATATTATTTTTCAAGCTCTAGAATTAAAGGCATTAAGGAAAAGTTGTGAAAAATTGTTGTGTGGTGATTGGATTGGATTTTCAGATAAGTATTTTCTATTTTATTCTGAAAATAATTTATATTGGTGACGCAAATTTTTAGATTTAGGGTTTTCCACATAGCGGATAAATCCATGCTACCTGTGCATTTTCAACGTTTCATGTGGAAAAACAAATTAGTTAAGTAATATTAAGAGTGAAATCAGTGAATTAGTTAGTAAGTTCAGAACAATATAAAACCTGGAAATAATAGTGGAATTTGTGATAAATCTGAGGTATAATATTGAGTACGTGTCACGCTACGACACCTCAAGTATACATGCCTACAGATACTTAGTTAAGCTAACATAATTACTTGAATATATAAAAACAAGAACGAATTAAAAAGAACGTATCATAAGGAATTTGTTCAATAAAAAACAACAGTAAACATAAGCCCACATATCTTCTTCTTTTAACATACCGCTACACTAACACCACCCAAAGTGCCGTAATGTAGTGTGGTGCTTGCTTACAGCTACATTCCAAAACAGTCTCTGTAGAATTATTGTTTGTTGTCACGGTTATTAAGTTGTCAGCGTATCTGTAATGTTGTAAGCCATGTATGTGGTTCAATTGTGCTGACAATGAGTGGATTTCTATGTTGAAAAGAGAGGGGGATACTGGGGAACCTTGTGGGATGCCGTTTTCTAGTGTGTATTTTCCTGTAGTAAAACCGTTAAATCTAACTTGGAAAGTTCTGTGGGATAAGAAGCTTAGGATTATGTGAATGAATTTTGTATCAATTCCCCATATTGCAAGCTGTTTGGCAATTTTATGCTTGCGCACCCGGTCGAAGGCCTTTTCCAGGTCGACTGAGAGGAGATGGGAGTCCTGTTTCTGAGCGCGTGCTGTTTTCAGCTGATCTCCTAGCTCCAGCAGGAGTGACGTAGTACCCCTGCCAGGGCGAAAACCATGCTGTGCTGGTGTAAGTAACTCTTCAGGCATTACTCCCAGCCTCCTTCGCAGGATCTTCTCAAAGTTCTCGATAGACAGGATATAAGCGATATTAGCCTATAGTCCTTGAGCGTATTTCTCGAATTCGATCTCTGGTGATAGGAACCCGTATCGCATTTTTCCAATTTTGCGCAAAGATGCCTTGGTCTTTTGAGCTGTTCTAAAAAGAGGCTATTCTCTCCTTGAAATCTTCAGGGACATTTTTTAGCATTCCATAGGAGATTTTATCGTATCCAGGTGCTGAACCCTTGCAGAGACTAAGTGTATTATTTAGTTCCAGGAGGGTGATAGGGTAGGTTTATATTCTGTTTGGATGAGGGCATTGCCTAAAAGGAAAAGTTTATTTTTGAAACGTCTGTTCTTGAGTAAAGTTTTTGTCTGACGAATAGTTTGCCTATGTTTTAGCAAATTTGGTTTTAGCAAATTGGCTATGTCCGTGGAGCATGCTAGGGACCGGCTTTCTGTTGTTAAGTTGGCAATCAGGCTTGCGCACCTATTGCCGGAGATGGATTTAACCTTGTTCCACGTGTCGGCGAGATTAGTGCTAGTGTCGATTAACTGTGCGAAGGACCCCCAAGATAATCTCTTAGCCACCTTTGTTTCTCTTTTGACTTTTGCCGACTCCCTACGGTAACTTCGCAGGCTTCCTTCTGTTGGGTGCCTTTTGAATTTTTCAAGGCCTTATTTTTGCTCCTGATAGATACGAGGATATCTTTATATATCCACATGGGTTGGGATTGCTTTTGGTATTTGACACTAGGCATGCTTGTAGCTGCAGTCATTCTGATGATTTTACTGATCTGAGCTGCCTCTTTGTGCACGTTATTCGAGGGTGGTCTTTGTTCTGAATTTTTTCTAATAGAACCAGTGAAAAGGTCCCATTTTGCCGTCGCCTCTGCAAAGTGTAAGAGCGGATTGTAAGCAGCTTTTTCACGCTAGATGTTATTAGTATTGGAAGGTGGTCGCCGCCTTCGGGGTTTGTATGGGTAGACCAGTTAAAGGACGGGGATAAGTTAGGGGATGTGCAAGTGAGGTCGGCCGTTGTAAGAGAATTTCGAGAGGAGTGAAGTGTAGGGGAGGTATCGTTAAGCAAACATAATTCTTGCTCCTCTGCCCAGTCCGCAATCAACCTTCCTCTTCTATCCCAGCCCTCATCACACCAGACAGAGCTATGTGCGTTGAAATCTCCACGAGGTAACAATCGGTATCCATGCTCAAGATACAAGCATAGGAGAGATATTTTGGGATTTGTGTCTATAGAGACAGCGCAGACCATTACATCAGTGTTAATCTGTAGTCTGTTGAACGCCAGACTGTTGTGTCCCATTATGGACACTCCTCCATGTCTTGTGTCATAGGAATTGTTGTTGCCAACAAAGGTGTTTTGTCCGAGCCGTTCAGGCTCTTCCCCCCTAGTAAGATGTTTGTTTCTTGTAGGAGGATTATATGGGGGCTATATCGTGATATGAGTATGTCAAGATGGGATAAGTTATTATATAGCCCTCTTATATTCCACTGGAGAATTGTGAGTTCTCTAGCATTTGGGGAGCAAGTTAGAGTGCGTTCGCTCATAGGTTATTAGACTAGAGGGTTTCGTTGATTTCCTCATCGGTTTCAATTAAGCTAATGGAATGGGAGGTATGTGTTGGAGTTTGCCTTTTTATCGAAAGTATGCAGAATGTTCTCCATATTTATTCTTTGTGATGTTTTTGGTCTCAGTACTAAGCGTTTTTCTTCCATAGTGTATCCTATTATTCCTGTTATGTTTTGTTTGAGGGCTTATTTTTTATTTGTTCCTTTGTCTAGTTGGTGTTTTTTGGTTATTTCCTGTATATTGTATTTGATTTTCATTTTCATTTTGGATTGTGTTTGTTTGGGTTAATATTAGTTTTTGTTCACTTTGTTGTTTTGATGTTTGGGTTTTGTGCCCCGTTGTGATGTGTCTAGCTTCTTTTTCGTTAGTTTTGTTTCGACGTTGCGGTACTGTTTTTGTTATTTGTATAGCTTTTTCTGTAATTTGTTTTTGTTTTGGTTGGGTTTGTTCTGCTGAATCGTTGTTTTCTCTGTGTATTATTCCCGTTGTTACCTGTTCTGTAGATTTGTGTATGAGCGTCGGTTATGTTGTGTGTGGAGCTACCATTTTAGCGAAAGCCGGTCTGTTTAAAGTCGCTCCCGGATTATTTGCATTGTAATATTTTTTGGCTTCATACATTGTACACCTCTGCTGGATTTTAATTCTCAAAAACTCCATCTGGAGAAGGAATTTCGGGCACTTGGGGTCACTAGACTAAGGGTGTTGACTTTGCAATTTGCGCAGTACTGCTGACCACTACAGTTCTTTGCGATGTTATCGTGCGGTATTTTTTCGGCACCGTGGGGCATCTCTCATCCTCACTAATACATCGCTTTAATGTGTGTCCTAGTATTTGGCATCTACGACAGCTCATCGGGTTGGGTATGTACTCCTTAACATAGGCTTTCTCGAACCCTACGTTTATTTGTTGAGGAAGTCAGTATTAGTAGTCCTGTAGGAGTTTCTTTTCCGTCCGTTTTTCTTGTCAGTTCTGTGACTCCTTGACCCTGGAGCCCTTCCTGGATTTCTTGCTCGTTCAGTGGAATTAGGTTTCTATTATATACAGTCCCCTGTGAGCTATTAAGCCTAGTGTGTAGTGTGATCTCTACTGGGATTTTAGCAATTTGGTTATGTTTTATAAAACGCTCTGCAATTATCGAATTCTTGCAAAGCAGCAGTAGGCTTCCATCACGCAAGAACAAGCTTTGTGTACTCCTTCGATATTGCGTCTACTCCTTTCCTGCCAAGGAATACATTGCATTTGTTTAATGTCTTTGTAGTGTCTGTGGTTGCAATTAAAATGAATTTGTTTAATATTTGGTAATTGTGGATACAGCTCTTCGAAGGTGTTGTTCCTTCTTTTTGCTCTCTTCGCCGCTCTTGTCACTTAGGGAGGGTCCCCCACAAGGATAACAAAATGGTTATTATTGGCTGCCCAAATGGGCCGCTATTTTGCTGGTTTTGCCCCTAAAGTTTTAAATTTTTGTTCCTTTCCTAAGTGAAATTTATATATCTGCGAAATATAATTAAAATCCTAATTTATTTTATGTTTAACTACTATGATCTTAGTCTAATATATTACAATGTTGAATTAAGTAAAAAACAAAACAAAAAAATGTTGTGTTCTACTTCGCTGTTTCTCCAGTCCAGCTGATCCCGGTTGTTTGCTTGAGTATAAGGTGTGAACACAACTTTCGTGTATAGGGTTAAGCGTCTGGCCACCTATTGGTAGGTGGCATTGATAATATGTTTCCTGCTTATTGTGAATTCCTGTGTGGTTTGGTATACGTCCCTGGCTTTCTGCGGTGATCTTGCACTCTGTGCCTGCACCTATCTTCTACACCATGAATAGCACGTGCTACCCTGCTGCTGGTCGTGGTGTAATTCCACTATTATGACTGCCTCTGGTTTCACTTTTATTTTTCTTTTCCAGTTTAAGTTTTATTGTTCGGATCTTTTAAAATTTGATGTGATCGTTTTACTATGAGAAATCAGTCGATTTTTTATTTTTTTATTTTTTTATTTTGCCAATTCGCTTTCAACTACGGAACATTCGGGAAGACGTCTGTGTCGATTGTGATCTTGCTTGACACTGGCAGCAAATGCATTCGATTTTTTTTTGTGATATTGTAATATCAAATTGCAAAATTACAAGAATTCATAAAAATATATATATATATATATAAAAGTATAAGCTTTTTCTTCATTTCAAGCTTGTCTGGTAAGGTTTCAACAACAACCCCAGCGATTTTATTTGGATCCAAAGCAATAAGTTCGGCTGGTATATTTTCCAACATGGCATGAACGTTGTGTCTTCGTTTGCATAGGATTCGCCTCAAGAGCACCGTAATTAGGTTCACCTGAACCCGGCACCAAACCTTATGTGAAACCGTGTTCTGGATACACAAAACATGTTCAAACGGGCAAAATCTTATTGAGTGTTTATATTCGCCTGTTTTCTGTTGTTAGTATGGCGTCTCATTTAAGAACATTTCACATACATTTCACATTGAAATTGCCAGTACACCTCTTTGTAAAATAACATTTATATTGGCAGGCATTTTTCTACTATATTGTGTTGTTGGTCCGTTAAGTTTTCTATAGCTGTGTCTTTTGTGTACCTTATTCTAGAACTGCCATATACTGGAGAACATGTTCTGTCGATTGAAGCGAACAATTTGTGCTGTACGCTACGTGTAAATCTTCTATGAAAATGTATGAGACGTTCTTTTGTGTATCTTTTGCTCTGCGAACACAAAAGAACACAGCTTATGTATCAAACTTTAACTTCTATTCCCCCAGTTGGTCCGTTAAGTTTTCTATAGCTGTGTCTTTTGTGTACCTTGTTCTAGAACTGCCATATACTGGAGAACATGTTTTGTCGATTTAAGCGAACAATTTGTGCTGTACGCTACGTGTAAATCTTCTATGAAAATGTATGAGACGTTCTTTTGTGTATCTTTTGTTCTGCGGACACAAAAGAACACAGCTTATGTATAAAACTTTAACTTCTATTCCCCCAGTTATCAAGCTCTTGCCTCTTTGATCTACTGCTAGTGCAGTTATTAGTGCTCCATAACACACAATTTCTTGGAATTTGTCGCATTATCCAAATACCACGAAATTTTGAATAATAATGACCAACCAATTCTCCAATAGGAACATCGAACCAATATAAATAGCCCTGAGTGCTTCCAGCTGCTAGCAAAGTGATATGCAAAAATTCTAACATATTTGCACGATATAAAAGTTTAACACAATAAATTTCCACACCCTGTCTGTTATAGAAATAAAAGCAACTTTTTTGAGCCCAGGCAAACATTGTCTCAGCATGCAACCACGACACATCTTGATTTTTTCAACATTCATTTCAGTTCAGCTTTTTCGTGATCCAATCAAATGACTTTTCCACCCAAAAGTAAATGCCTATGGTCCAAAATTTAATTTTAGCTCGAAACGTTTTATTGCTGCTGTAATCTCAACCTATTAGAATATCTTATTTTAAAATAAATATTGAAAACAAATACATGGCGTATAATAACAAGTTTTTCATCATCAGGTACAATTACTCTGAAAGATATTGTATTTAGCTTAGGAAATATTGGATGAGTTGTATATTGAAATACCCAATAATTTCGTTCGTGGAGCTTGTTCACTGACATACTCCAAATATATATTCTATTCAAATTCAAATTCAAAGTTTATTTATTACATACCCTGGCATAAGCGCCACGTCACTGACGATTAGAGTATTATAACATGGAGTACATAGTTTGTTACAGAATATTAAGTAGAATACATAGTTTATTACAGAGTATTAAGTAAGTATAAAGCAATACGAAGAAAGTAAGTCAGCAGTAGTTAAATAGTTCAAAGTTTACATCCACTGTTAGGATTCTCGAATTAGGTTAGATTTCATGTAGATAGAGTCTAATTCAATCTAATCAAATCATTTAGCCGTTAATGGTAAAGCCATTAAACATAGTATACAGCACCAGTACCTACTACTTAGATAGTATTCTATTCTGTACTTCTTTTCTTTTCAATTTCGCCTTAAAATAGTCGGTTTTAACTTCGGAATTTGCATCTTTTTTACCCCGCGAATGTTTTTTTTAATAATCCAGGATTAATTTTTGTTCTTTTTGGACCTGGATATTTCTTTTTAAGAACTCTATAATCTTTAATATCTGTAGAAAATTCATTTTCCACTTTTTTAATGACAGATGCTTGCATTTGTCAAAATATGACTAAAATATGATTAAAAACAAAATTGCCAATAATATAACTATCTCTTTTTCCCGGCGATGGAATATCAAAGAAATACCCTGTAAATAATCCGAGGAATATTAGTGGTGACATGCAGGGGTAATTCAAAAATTGAAGTCAGAAATTTTTCAGTTTATTGCTCCAAGTTGGATATCTGTATATATCTAATCTGTGGATGTGTTCTTTTGTGTCCGCAGAACAGAGCAGAACAAAAGATACACAAAAGAACGCCTCAAGAGAACAAGATTTTTATGTGCAGCAGTTGGTACTGCTTATAGATCACTTCACTTGTCAAAAAGTAAAGAGGTAAAAACAAAAATGGGAGTTCCAACTTACTATTCATCGCGGGCGGATGTTCCATCTAATCCGCTCGCTTAGACTGTTGGACCAGAGTGGGGTTTTTCCTTGGGACTCCCTTTTCCTTAGTGATGCTTTCCATGCAGCATTGGTCTTGTAGTCTCTCGGTTACATTCTGGTGTTCAGTGTTGTTCAGTGCTCGTTTATATCTATTATTATCAAAGTTTACTCGTAAGTTGATTTCAACCATAGAATATAGAGCAAACAGGAATGGTGATAAGCCAGATTTTGCGTAATGAATTTCTGGTTGTATTGGTAGTCCCTTTTTACATGTATTTACACGCCATCCCTATCTTAAACAACTTGTCAATTTGCAAAAAGTAGATAAAGGTTTTGAACGGCGCATTTGTGTTAAAAAATTGTCTTTTTCGACCTTATTTTCAAATAATTCACATATTTAATTTATATAAATCTTTGCTTCCATTAACAAAAAAGATAATTTAGATAGTGCACTTGCTTGAAACACGATTTCCCTAGTTTATAATCCGATTTATATTTGCAAGCACTGACCGAACACTTCATTTCTGTTTTTTTAATTGATAAGAAGATTTTAACAGACACTAGTGGCACTATAAAACATTACACTAAATAAACTTAAAAGATAAATAGTTTTGAAAAGAATTGAGTCGATACTTTTATTAAATTTCATAAAAGAATTTTAGATTGCATAAACCTGTTGAAAAAACAAAATCACATTTGACAATCCTGCACCCAGCTTTGACAAATCTTCTGCCCAGCATCTCACTTACTCCTATGTAAGTAGGTAATAGGTCGGTTGAGCCTGCGTTCCTATTGGTGGAGAGATTTTGGTGACGTCACACGTACGAGTGAATAGACCACACCCCTCTTGTGTGTGTGTGTGTGTGTGTGTGAATGTTCATAAATGTACTAATATTATATGTTACACCATGTTGTGAAATATAGCTGGTTCTATATTTATCTGGATTTACGAGATAATTCAAATGGGAAGTAATTTTCAAGTCCTCAAATGGGAACCAGCGAAATGCTTAACAAGCTACCAGGTTACCAGGCTACCAGAAGCCATTTAAAGTTAAGTTAATATCTTCGGGGGAACCTACTTGAAATATCAGATAAGCATTCAACCAATTCATTTCATTTTCATTTTGGCCGATTCATATGAGTAATGCACCAATCTCGCTCTCAAAAACCTGTCTTAGCGTAAACAAGCTACGTCATTAAGGTATCAAAATGCTGTTTTTTACCTTTTTACTAAAATCATATGCTTTCAAGGCAGGAATTGGTTCATGTTTACATCTACCATGTGCTTTTGTCTTGCGCTTTCATACTTTATCTTTATTTGCAACGGGTGGAAAACCAATCTTTGCTACTTGTTGCACTTCTTACTGAGGTACACTACGTGTGTGGCTTAATAATGTTGTTCGCTTTAATTTGTAATTCTTGCTTTCTGATTAAAGAAGTTCATGCTTGCCCAGTTATCACAGTTGATTCCATATATTCGTTGTCACTAACATAAACAGAAAAACAATACCTGTTGTGAATGAATAACTGCAGCAGAGTAACTGACAATGCTATTAATAAAACTAAAAGAAGTTTAAAAGTTTTTTAATAAAGATTTTTGCAAAGCGCTTGTTTGTTAAACATTATTAGTGGCATGAAAACAAAAATGAGTTTTGTTATGTAAAACGGTATATATATAAGAAAGTCAAAGCAAATCTTTGTTATTAATAGTATTTATTTCAATTGTACATAGTTTAGTCGGTTACGTCTATATTAAATCGTTTATTATAAATATTCTAAAGAACTAAAGCTGTGCAATAAACACTGTTTACTTTTTATTTTTCTTGAGCACGTTACACACTGAACAGGCAAATTGCAAATTAAAACAAGAGATCTCTTCTGAATTATAAAAAACGAATGCAGAAAAACTAGTTTTCATGGAGGTGTCTTCTTGTCTCGCTCCCACACATGATGGGAAGCATGATGTCATTGGAGAACTCCTTGCATTACACACTCCCACATACATGAATCTTAAGTAAATCAAAATAGAAATTGTATTTGATTAGAAATATAAACAAGCTAAACGCAAAACAGATTACCAGGTAATCAGAAACTATTATAGGCATTCGTAAACTTTACTCAACATGTTTAATTTGCATGACGCAAAACCTGCTTTACAGTCTATTTATTAAGCATTATTCACTTTGCTTCTTCATTGCAGACGTAAGTTGTGGTCATTTTATAAAACTACAAAATAAGAATAAAAATGCATTGCGAAAAGGTTGACAGCACGCCTCATTTTTATGATCACGCTTAAAATTATGTGCTCCTGCTACTCCACATTAAGAACCACTTCGTTCACCCAATTAAAATTTGCAAAATAGAGCAAATTGCTACGGTATTGTTAGCATAATTATCATTGATCTTTAATAATATGTGTAGAAAGATAACGATGTAAATACAAACAAAAGCATTTTGTATGAAAACAAAAATTGCCGGTATGTAAACAGTTTGAAAACTTGACCTGTAAGCTGAAAGCGAAAGGTTCGCTCAATTAAATGAATGAACCAATCAATGCCTTGAGTTCGATTATTTTATATGGATTTAACAGGGGAAGATATTGGGCAAAGCCAACATTAGCTATTTGCCAATTAGTGTAAAAATGATAACTTCTCCACCCGGGTTTATACTACTCATTGAAGACAAAAATGGTTGATGATAAAGAGCTAATATATAAATGTTGAGTAAGGTTAGTTTTGCAGCATTTAAATTAATATGATGGTGATGATTGGAAAGTTGGGCTAAAAACAAGTACAGTACACGTAGAAAATGTTGCTCCTCAATGAACGCAAAATTGTTGGTGATAACGAGCTGGTATATCAATGTTGAGTAAGGCGAGTTTTACGAGATTTTAAATTAATATGGGGGCGATGATCTGAAAAGTTAGATCAAGAAATAGAAGGCGAGGGTAGTAGCACGCAAATATTTTTATTGTAGCCGACGAACATTTAATGTTTTGCGTTTGAAAATAATAAATTTTACAAAGTCTAAGAACATGAATAGTACACGCAGAAAACCAATTTGGAGTACTGTGTTGAACAAGAATAGAAAACAAAATATAATTTCAACCGATTTATATATAAAATAGTAGTTACTGCACCACCACGAAGATTGAAAATCGCATATTTAACACTAAATATTTTAATCTTAGCGCGGGATACATATTGCAATGCCAATGTCAACACCTATAGCATCAATTTGCTTCCTGCAACAACACGCGATTCGTAAAAATAATAATTTTCACAACAAAATCAAATCTTTGTATGCAGTAGATAAATTTCGGTTCATTTCTAATGATTATTTCACTTTACTTTCATTTCGTTAAGTTTATTGGTTGTGTTCCTCTAGAGATAATACTTATCTAAATTAACTGATAATTAGAAAGAAATGGGTGACTTTATTTCCGCAATATTTTTTATGAAAAATATAATATGTCTACTGGGCTTGCTTCTGTTTCATATCATTGTTAATTTTTTAATGAATATTTGTCGCAAGAGAACTTTTTTGTTAGAACCGTTTCCAATTTTTTCAATTTTTTTACGATTATTTCAGTTTGATTTCATTTCGTTTAGGTTTATGTCAACTGGGTTTGCTTCTGTTTCATGTCATTGTATATTTTTTAATGAATATCTGTCTCAAGGAACTTTTTTGTGGCAAACTTTTCCAGTTTTTCAATTTTTTTACGATTACTTCATTTTACTTTCATTTCGTTTAGGTTTATTTGTTGTTTTCCTCTAGAGAACAGACTTATCTAAATTAATTGATAATGAGAAACATATGGGTGACTTTATTTCCGCAATATGTCTACTGGGTTTGCTTCTGTTTCATGCTATTGCTTATTTTTTAATGAATATTGGTGGCAAGAAAATTTTTTGTTGGAACCATTCCCAATTTTTCAATTTTTTTAGGATTATTTCAGTTTGATTTCATTCCTTTTAGGTTAATTTGTTGTTTTCCTCTAGAGATAATACTTATATACCTGAATTGTGAATGAGAAACAGGTAGATGCCTTTATGTTAAGAATATTTGATGCTTACTAACTACTTTTTTTTAAACGTAGAAGCATTATTTGGATTTCGAAATATTTCGCTATATGAATTTAAATGACATCATCTGCGAGTTAGGTAGCACACATATATTTACATTTGTAGAAAATAGGCAATGTGCGACCCAAGATACAAATTTTGAGATATATGAAGGTAGCAAGATTATTAGAATTTTCCTAAGGTTGAAAAAATTTCCAAAGCATTTTTAAATCTTTCTCTACCTAAAATTAAGAAAATATATAAATATAATTCGAGATTGATGAAAGAAAATTTTCATTCATAAAATTCCTAACGATTTGCAACCCAATTATAAAAATTCTCAACACCGATATATTTCTTTTAAGCGCTTTATTCAGAATTTTTCTAGTTCGAGGGGTATCCCATTCACAACAAGAACGGAAATGTTGTAAATAAAACTTTAATTTCCAATATTTCTGTGCGTTAGATTAAAATTCTAGTTTCTTACAATTAATATTTAAGTTATTCATGTGCGTGGGTATGGTTAATTAATTTAAAATTATAAGTACGCTATTATAACAATATATACAACATAGCTGCTACCTACCAACTGATTATCAAATAAAATTGTATGTTAAACAAATAAATGCATCAACTTTGATGAAATAAAACAGGAAAATTTTTAGTAGTTAGTAGAAACTCGTGGTTTTCAGTATTTCCAAAAATAATTTGAATGTTTCCCAAAAGCAGTTTAAAATGTTGAAATTCCTAATTATTTAAGAAAAATCGTTCAATTCCGGGGTTTATAAAATGTTTAAATCTATGTTTTATTTTAAAATCCTAATATACATCATCTACAAATCTGAAGTTTTGCAATACATTTAAAAATTGTTGCTAGTTATGAAATAAAACCAGGAAAAATTTTATATGTACATGCTTTGAAATTATGTTTTGTTTTATTTTCTGAAGCAGTTAGTAGAAACTCGTAATGTTTTCAGTATTTCCAAAAATAATTTGAATGTTTCCCAAAAGCAGCATCCACGTATAAAATGAACGCCGGTAGGCAGCTGTTGGGTTGTCTGATTTTTCAAGTTGTATAAATTTTTCAGTTTTGATATTTTACATTCCCAAAGGCGAAGCAATCTTATGGTACGTACATGCATATATGTACATAAGCACTATAGTGTATTGTAATTATAGTAGTAGTTAGGTTGATAAATTTCTAAAGCAATTTGAATGCTTTCTCTAACAAAAATTAAGAAAATATGGATATGTAATTCGCAACTGATGAAAGAAAACTCTCATTCATAAAATTCCTAACGATTTGCTACCCGATTATAAACGCAAGCAATAAAATTCAAGCCTAATGGTTTGGCCGTTATAAAACTACAACATTTTTGTTGCCGATTTTTTTTCCTCATCGGGATTTTGATACTATATTCACTTAATTCTCAACACCGATCAAGTTCTTTTTAAGCTCTTATTCGAGCGTTATCCCATTCACACCAAGAAAATAACGGTTGTGCATAAAAGTTTAATCTCAAAAATTTCATGCGTTAGATTAAATATTATAGTTTCTTACAATTAATATTTAAAATATTCATGCGCGTGGGTGTGGGTAATTAATATAAAAAATATAAGCATGCTAATATAACAATATGAACAATATAACAGCTACCTACCAATTGATTATCAAATAAAAACTGGGTGTTAAACAAATAAATGCAAAATGTGATGAAGTAAAACCTGGAAAAAAATTCAGTTTAATATATATATATATTAAATGCTTTAAAAAATTATATTATGTTTTTTTTTGTTGTGAATCAGTTAGTAGAAACTCTTATGTTTTCAGTATTTCCAAAAACAATTTGAATATTTCCCAAAAAAAAGCAGTTTAAAATATTGAAATTCCTTATTTCAGAAAAATCGTGAAATAACTAAGCCGTTTTCCAAATATTATATGTATTTGTAAAAACTTATGACTGCTTGTTGGTAAAATTTTTATAATATCTGTCCGTATATCTCATTATATGTTCCGCATTATTATATTAATCTTGCTTTATTTTTAAATTGCCCATCAATTCTTAAACAAACTTGCAACAGCTTTTAAATGTTTTGCAAAAACTCAGATTTGTAGAATTTTTTATGTTAGCGTTGCAAAAATAATTTTTTACTTATCTTTTTTTCCAATGATTACAAAGTTGTTATAAGTAGGTATTATGCATAAAATATATTTTTTAAACAATTAAGACAAACATTGATTTATGTAATTGATCACATTTAGTCCAGATCCATAATGCTGAAATGCCCCCGGGGTAGCGTTTCTACTGAGTTAGGCTTCACAAACCGCTTGTTATCAAAGGGGCTAGGTGTTATTTTTCTCTGAGCAGTGCTGAAGAGTACATGGTGATAAGATTTAATTCCATTCTGCTCGTGTGTCATTTCCTTATTCTCAAACAAACATTTTAAACGTCAACTTTTGAAGATGAGAGTTTTTTTTTTAAATGAAACACAGATTTTAACATGTTATAAAAATTCTCTTTTTTAAAAAAGTTTAAATCAACTTTATGTTTGCTCTTTACAACATGACAGTTTTTTGCTTTTAAAAAAGCCCTAAATAATGCTTTAGAAAATAAATTATATATAAAGGTAAATAAATATTGTATGAATAAAACAGAAATATGCTTTGTGAATTATTTTTTAATAATTTTTTCCACATTATTCTAACAGAACTACAACTAATCTAAAAACTTTTCTAAACGTCAACTTTTGAAGATGAGCTGCTTTCGATGATGTAGGTTAAACGGGTGACTCGTAACTGCAACAATCTGCTTCATTCAATGGTGTCTTTTACTCCACCCGGCATCTCTTGAAACCAAAGGGGATTGAGCTGTGATCGTGTAAAAATCGGCGTTTCTCTGACCCCACCTTATATTTTTTAATCTCAGGTTCGGTAACAATATCATGATTTGCAGTTCGCAGAATATTTTGCGAGAGTATTTGTATATCCCTACCCTCTGACTTTAAAATCATTTCTTTAATGGTTTCGAAATTCACTTGCTGTGAGGTCTCATAATTGAGACAAAGTCCTTTGACTTTACATACAATTTTTTCGGAATTATCTTTGGAGCTGTAGAGTTTGTACGCATAGTTCTTAGTGCCAGCACTCACAAATTCTTTAATATAACTATGGGCACCATAGCATTGCAACTCATTTGTCATATAGCCGATGAACTCTCCTGTTGATGGATCGTACTTACCCTCCTGACGTATGTAAATTACGGAATCTGTGTCATAGTATAAAACACGATCACCAAGTTGCTCCAGGTAGCTGTATAGCTTAAGTCGAGCTTGTGTTGTAGTGTATGATGCTATGCAAACAGTTACAGTAGACAAGGACTCGCTGACTTCTTCTTTATAGTTCCAATTAACAGCGATTGTGTTTTCGTTAATCAGAAGAAGATGAAAAACTTCTGTAGCAGGATTCGTAAGCATTTCATACAACTCCGATGGCTTATTTATAATACTTGTTTTTTGCTGGTTTTCCTTTTGACCAAATTTACCCAAAAAGGAGTTTAAAATGAGTTTAGCCAGAGATCTTAACCCCCCGTTGTTTATAATTAGTGCAAACTCTAGTTTAACTCCCTCGTTGTTAAGAAAGTCTTCAAGATATTGCTCCTTTTCTGCCTGAGTAACACACCTGCTGGACACCAGCCGGACGCTTGTTGCTTAACTTTTATAAACTTGTTCATCATGTCGGTGAACAAACCGCCTGTAGATGTCAGTTTATCATACTGTTCAATCCTGTAGCTCCATATTTCATAAACCTCCAATAGCTGGTAGCCTTTTTCGATGGCCTTTTTGACCTCGTCAATAACCCATGTTCCTACCGTTGCTCTTTCGTCATCGGTGGGATGGCAAAACTCATCTTGGTTTTTATAATCCCCGCAGCTTCGACATAATGAGAACATAAGCTTATGATTCTGCTTTACCGGGAGAACCGGATGTAACAGATTTTCTGGTGGTAGCAGTTAACATTTGATTAGACCCTCTATCTTATTTAAATCTACCTGAGAACACGCGTCATTTCCAACAAAAACTGTGGGATGCCCAGCTGGAAACTTGCCGTTTGTACATACGCAGGGATACAGGGAGCACACGTCGATATATTTTATTTTCTCTCCGTTCTTGCATTTATAACACATATAGGTATTTCCTGTACGATGGCCGTAAAAAGCATCCCGGGGTTTCAGGGGAATTACATTTAAAAGAGGATGATGTTTTAAGTATTCCGTAGACTTATTCTTCATCTGTTTTTCAAATTCACAAGCCCACATTTCTATCACTTCATACCCTAGTGACCGCAAACGTTTTGGTAACTGTTCTTTCGTATCGTAAGCTTAAAGTATCATTTTGATCTTTATGTAGAGGAGCACCACGATTATGTCTTAAACACGAAGGATGGCCGTGACAATAGCAACCGTGGAACTCAAAAACCTGATTAGTTTCATGACACCATCTACTTTAACACCGCTAACTATAACTTCTCTCTGTTTTGCAGCATGTTGAATGTTGATTTTACGTTTATCTCCCTCCCAAATAAGCCACTGTATTGCTTCCTTAGACTGATTGTCAACAAAACGATACCCATTTTTAGGAATTATTCCAATAGTATCTGGTTCAAGATAATTGCGTCGATATACAAGCTGAGGCGATAGTTGTTGCTTCTAGAAATGGTTCAACATTACATTCCTGAAGGAACATGGTTCTGAATTTCAAACAGGCGTCTGTCAGAATTTGAACATCACTCCTGCAGTAGTCCTTTAGTTCACGCTGCATAATAAACTGGTCATTCTTATGTTCATCATACCATTTTTAGAAAAGCATTGCGATCTTCAGTTTTCATTGAATCGGGGTTGTAGTATTCCAATAGAGGTAGTGGTCCGGTATAATATTTATTTTCCTCTGTATTAAATAAATGAGGGAAGTATCCTTTCTTCATAGCTGGCGGTAAATCAAACGCTTTTGGTAATTTTGAGAGCGGCATTGGAAAATAATTCAAAGAATCTAAAAACTTAATGTTTCCCAGCTGCATTAATATAATTTTTGTTCCCCGCATTATCAATTCTGGCCTGATGTTAGTCTCTTGTAGCAAATAATTCAACATAAACTGGTGATCAAAGGCCTGACCATTGTAAGCAATTACGATAACCTCTTTGAATTTTTTCCCTGATTAAGAACGAAATTCAGAAATAATTTTATGGGTTCTACTTCATATGTAAATTCTCTTATTCCGCATTAAGACACTGATCACATCTTAATTCAAAAACGCATAAACACGGTTCATGTTGCCTAATTTCGCCGATGACTCGCCCTTCTACTGTCTTTTTACCAATAAATTTTTCTTGCCGTGTTTCCAAATCGTAAAAAATGTAAAGAACATCCCTTGTTAAGGGTGTCCTGATATCTGGTTGAATAAAACATAAATGAACTTGAGGGCAGTGCTTTTCACAAATTTTGCAGAATATTTCTCCGCATATATGGTTTTTATTAACTCTATAGACCTTTAAACTCTCGAGACATTTTTTTACCTGATCACAAACTGTTCCCCTGTTTAATGAGCCTCTGATCAGATGATTCTCAAAGCATTGTTTTCCCCTGAAACCTCGACTACAATCTCCACAGCGTATATTAAGAACATCGTTTGAGCAGGTGGGAGACTGTTGACAGCATGGGCATGTTCCTCCGCATTTGTGATCATTTTTGCTGTTGTAAGGCTCATTACAGTTCTCGCAATAATACACACAGCAAAATGCGCTATGAGAGATGTTATAACGACATAATGACCATCGAGATATACAAGATTTAGCCGCTTTCCTTTATTAACGCCTTCATAAACGAGATCTCTGCCCTTGGCTCCATACTGGTACACAACAATTTTATAATTCTTCAAATAATTTTGAAATCGTTGCAATTCTGCTATTCCGCCGCCTTCGCTTCCAATAACAGAGCCTGATTCAGATAGTAGCTCCCTACTTTTTTGTGTTTGAAGTCTTCCTATGTCTTTCCTAATTTTCTTGTAGTCTAAATCTTTTTCAGTGTATGCAATACCCACAACCAAAGAACGTGCTAGACATAAACCGTCTTTGTTATTAATAGTAATAATACCTCTGCGCATAGAACACTCCTCAAAAAAACTGTTATACCTCCTTGCACGGTCATTCCCCTTTCCCTGTGGTGTTGTATACATAAGGTATACAAAAAATTACCTAAAAAATACTCTAATTAAAATATTTTAATTTAATTTTCATACATATAAGCCAAGCATACTTAAAACATGCACGGCTTATCTTCATAACGGCGAAGAAATTGCCGTCAGCAATTTCCTCGCATTCCTTTCAATAAACAAAAAGTATTTCCCACAAAATGACTTGGGACAAACAAAAGTGTTAAATATCAACCCAAGTCGTTTTCATAGAAAATAGCCCCACGATAAATCTTACCTTCAGTAAGATTTGTCGTATATACGATATGTATGTACATACATACATACCGGGCGCATGAAAATTTTACGTCGGTGAAGACTGAAACGATCAAGTCTTCATCGAAAAAAAAGTCCTTATCAGCAAATTGTCGCGAGCTGCATACATTGTGATCGCAACAATGTATGCACGGTAGCAAGACGATGGTCGATATTTATGAAAATATCAAATTTCAATTTCAGCCATCGTTCGTCGCGATAATTCTGGGCATGTTTAAACATGCCCAGCGGTAAATAATTTTCTCAGGATAGGAATGCTAATTAAGCACTTTCCTATCCTGAACAACTAGACTTGCGATTACGAAAATCAAAGTCGAGTACAGTCGGTTTTTAGATTTCGTTTTTTGAACATCGTCGGGATAGTCTCGAGTAAAGATTAAAGTTTGCTTTTCCTAAGTTCTCAAAAAAAAAGGAAAGTTAAATTAAAAGAAAAAAGGAAAGGAAGGTTTGGATACGGTTCGGTACTAAGTGGTTTATACCCCGGATTTCAGTAACAAGTGTGAACATTGATCCGAAGATATTTTGTCAGCAGAACAAAATATATAATAAAAGTTTCTAGAAAATAATTATTGTGATTGTATATGAATAGTGTGAGGTTGTAAACCATATATAAGTGTGAAATTGTACACCAGATATGGAATTAAAAATAAAGAGAACGTAAAGAAACACAATCGCAAGGTGAATGTTTGTCATTTATCCAGGTAATTAACCCAACGAGTGAAATATATAACAAATTGGCGCAGCCGGTAGGATTGAGGAAGCTTGATCTAGCCAAAATGATCGTTAAAGCTTGAAAAGCCTTAATCCTTCGAACCTAAGGGGTCCCATTGACTAAGCCACTCAGGCCAAGTCACCCTCAACACTCGGGTAGATACCATCTCTAGGCGCCTCTGCTCCAGGCGGGCAAGCGTTCACCCCAATTAGTGCACAAGCACCACCGAGGGATACCAGTGAACAGTACACAGAAGGAAGAGGAGAAATATCTCGAACTCCCCCAGAAGGACGAATACAGATCAGCCAGGACACAGCTCGATAAGCAGCCTGAAGTTCCAGCCAAGCAGATAACCAAACACTAGCAGTCAACGATCCTGAGTTGAAGAGGAAATCGAAGACGGCACGTAAGCCCCCTTTTCAACTAGATCCAGGGGAAGTTAAGACGGCCCAAAGGCCCCCCAGCTGCAAAACAAACCGAAATCAACCGACCAAGGATTGAGAGGGAACTCGAAGGCGGTTAAAGAAACCCCCCTCTCAATCACAGCAAAGGGACTTAAGCAGGCAAGGAGCCCCCCTTTCACCAAACAGCGCATCATATGCCAGCCGACAATCCTGCTCTACCTCAACAGGAAACAGACGCAGCAGCGAGGGAAAACTCTCCATCTTTAGCTGACGCGGGATCAACCCCAGGTGCCAATACACAGCACGCCGGTGAAGGTACATCATCTGCTGCAGGAGATAAACCCCCACAGTTATCGCCAACAGGACCTCGACTCAGAAGCGGGACCGTTCTGCCAGGTCTCAATAGACAAGTAAGTCTTGATAAATTTTTAACAAAATTGTACGAGAGAGCGCGAGATTCAGGTACGCTAGCCATTACTCAGTGTGATTCACTCAGCAAAAAACTGAGTCAAACCCGCGAAGTTAGACTCGCACAAATACAGACACTGAAGGAAAACACAGTTCGGTTCCGTGAGGATCTAAGTAGGCTCGCTGAATCCACGCGCTCCCTCCCAGTAGATAAGGAGAGTACTGAAACTCCAAATTTAGACTTAGAGAAGAATAAGAGTGTTAGGTTAAGTTAAAGTGCAAGTAGTGATAGTGACAGTGACGGTGAAGCAGCTGAACCAACTCCTGAAGATCTCCTAATAGATTGGCTCGAAGAATCCTTAACGGAAGTCAGCCCAGAAACAAGCCCAGTTAGTCCACCCAAATTTAAATTTCCAGTCAATAGACTAAACACAATGGTGGACTACGCAAAGGTAGCTAAGCTCACAGCTCAACTCGTCCCCTTATTTTCGGGTGAAAGTACCCCACAATTGGGACGAGAGCTACAAACCTTCATTGGCTGCTGCAAACAAACTATGCAGTGCCTAAATAATGAAGAAAAAGTGGCTTTCATTCAAGTCCTTCCCACAAGACTCAGAGGTGACGCATACCAATTATTCGCTTCAGACGTCCCTGCTTCATTTAGTGAAGTAGAGGAACGTCTAAATAGAACATACCTTCCCCGTGAGACATACCAAGAGTTAGTGAATAAGTTAATCACTACTAGGCAAAACCCGTTAGAATCTCTTACTGTGTTCATTACAAGATTGAAACAGTTGTTGACGATTTGCAACGAGGCAGCGACACAGAAGTATGGAGCTGAGGCAGTCCCTGCTGTGAAAACACAGCTGATGGATTATGCCAAGAACGCTTTGAAAAGTGGAGTAACTAACCCACACCTGTGTCAATATTTGCTCACGCTGGGAGAAGGTGATTTAGAAGCATTAATTCAAAAGGCCCTGGACATGGAGAAACTACAACAAAGTGCTACATTCGTCCAGACTCCTCTGGTACAAGCTCCTCCAATGGCTCCAGTAGACCCAGATCTACGAGTGAGAGCTTACTATAGAGCTCCTTACTATCAAATGCCATCTACACCTATGTTCGCATCACCTCGAGCTCCAAACCCACATCAGTTTTCACGCAATGTGAATAATGCAGTTTCATCATAGTCACGGCAAAGGCCATTTACAAACACTGATGCCAGAAACTCGGATAAAGGTGCACTGGTCCGTAACATCACGTGTAATTTCTGCCAGCGAAAGGGTCATACGTATTCAGATTGCCTTAAGCGCAAGAACACCCCTTTCTGCTCAAACTGCAAAATCTATGGACATGACGTCCGTGATTGCAGAAAAACACAACAGACGCAACAAATTGTTCCTCCACGCCTCTCCAATAGATCTACACAAGAGCAACACAACACAAAAAGTCCTCAAGTCTTCAACATAAGACTGAAATGCACCTTTTGTGGTCGCCGAGGACACGCAGACGATGATTGCCGAATCCGGTGTCCCTACAGTGAAACTTCCACTGGACATAAGCCTTAACGGCCATACAAAACTAGTAGTGGACACTGGCGCTGAGGTTAGTATTATTAAGAAAAGAGCAATTAAAGACCTCAATATAATTAATTCCAATGAGGCATGCACTTTACAGACCCCTTTTGGAACCGGAAAGACATTGGGAAATTGCAAGGGCAACTTCAATTTTAAAAATAAAATTCCCTGCAAGTTTCAGGTGGTACAAAACCTGCCAGGTCTTTCCGATGACGGCCTATTAGGAAACGATTTCCTATCAAACAATTGTAATGTTGAACGCCCAAATAAAGCACTCAAGTTTCCTTGTACGGAAACAAACCCCGAAGAGTTTACTGTGCCCTTGTCATGCAAAACGGACAAGCTGTATTCCAGAAAAGCAGTCGAAGTGAGGTCACTTGTAGAAAAGATGGAACCTAAACAGGTTAAGCTATCTACATGCAGTGTCTCCAAGGCATCTCAAAAGAGTAATGCTGGCTGCCAGGTTCAACAAGAGCCAACGGAATGCGAAAAGAGCTGTCTGGGTGATCAAGAAACCTGCGAAATGAGGCAGCATCTGGTTACTTTAGAGGAACCAATATGCATACCTGCTAGGTCACAAACGATCACCACAGTCCCGTTGCAAGTGAAGGAAGAAATGCTCTGTCTATCGAAAGAGATAGGCGATGGAGTCTTCCTGGCCAACAGTTTACTCCCTACTGGGAAAGAAACAGTGCTAGTTGCCATACTCAACATTAACAATTTCCAAGTAGTCATCAACAGTTTATTGTTACAACTGTTCCCTATACATGACTACGCCGTCATCCCAATAGGAGAAGCCACTGATACACAACACGTTCTCAAGCCAAATAACTCGCAAGCGAGTAACACGAACATCAGTGAGTTTCCCAAGGCGGAACAGAAGTCAAACAAGACTTCTTCCTCAAAAATACCTAGATATAAGTTACTAACGAGGCCCAAGAGCCCCATACAAGACGCGTGCGAGCTCAATAAGACCCGACTAGAGGCAAAAATGACTCCTCCGTCCAAGAAAATAACTTACAAAAATTGTACATGGCCCCATAGCCAAACTAAAGACGCGAGCGAGCCCCAGAAGCCGACAAGCAAAATGCAGCTGACTCCTCCATCCAATATACCTAGATGTAAGATAACCACAAGGATAAGAAGCCCAACAACAGGTGCGTGTGAGCTCAGTAAGACCTATTCTCAGGCAAAGACGACTCCATCTCCCAACAAAGTTAGTGTTAAGAAACAACAGTGGCCCAAGAGCCACATCAACCGTGCGTGCGAGCTCAGTAAGACCTATTTAAAGGCAAAGTCGACTCCACCACTTAATAAGATTAGTATTAAGAATAAAAAGTGGCCAATAAGCCCGATAAAAGACGCGTGCGAAGGCAAAGTTGGCTCCACCGTCAAATAGTATTAAGAAAACCAATTCTTCAAGGCCCATAAGCCAAAATACGAATACGTGCGAGTACTCGGACCAATCAAAAGTACCCATAAAACATGGTACTCCACCATTAAAACTACAGGAAGCCCATTCCCTGCCATCTAGTAATGTAAGTAAAACAGATAGTAAGTACACAGCTACACAAAGTGAGAAAAGAAACGTAAGCTTTTCGGAAAACACAGCTATCTTACAACACGTAAGATACTTATTTCCGGATCAGGAAGATCCCACGTATACTCCGCGAGTCAACAGGCTAGACCAAGAGCTCAGCCTAGACCCAAATCTAAACGCGGAAGAAAAAGCTTCGATATCCGAACTCTGTTATGAGTACAACGATATCTTTTACCTTAAGGGTGACAAGCTGACATATACAAATGCTATTACCCACAATATCCCATTAATACAAGATCAGGCCCCAATAAACCAAAAGGCCTATCGATTACCAGAAACCCAGAGACAAGTAATCAACGAGCAATTAAGAGAAATGCTAGACAACGGGATAGTCCAAACTAGCAAAAGCCCTTGGAATTCACCCTTATTAGTAGTCCCCAAAAAGGCGGGACCCGATGGTGAAAAAAGGTGGCGCGTCGTTGTCGATTTTCGTAAATTGAACGAAAAGACCATAGGCGATGCATTTCCGCTACCACGAATCGAGGATATTCTTGACCAACTTGGTCATGCCAGGTACTTTACCACTCTCGATTTGGCCAACGGCTATCACCAAGTCTTAGTCGACAAAAAGGATCGACATAAGACCGCCTTTAGCACTAATTACGGGCACTACGAATTTAAGCGTATGCCATTCGGACTCAAAGGAGCTCCCGCTACATTCCAACGCCTCATGAACTTCGTTCTGACAGGCCTACAAGGCCTCGAATGTTTCGTTTATCTTGACGACATCGTCATTTATGGTAAGAACCTAAATGACCACAATGATAAGCTTCGCAAAGTCTTCAACAAATTGAGAGAAAACAACCTCAAACTGCAGCCAGAGAAGTGCCAGTTCTTGAGACGAGAAGTTGTTTACCTAGGGCACAAATGCTCTAGCGAAGGTGCATTACCGGACCCCAGCAAAACGGCCTGCGTCCAGACATTCCCTGTTCCAAGAACAATAAGGCAAATACAGTCCTTTTTGGGACTTGCCAATTATTATAGGAAGTTCATTCCGGACTTCTCTAAAATCGTTCGTCCAATAACGAATTTGCTCCGAAAGGATGTAAAATTCACTTGGACCGAGAAATGCCAAGAGGCATTCCAAAGCATTAAAAATGCTTTAATTTCTCCACCGCTTTTAATCTATCCAGATTTTACAAAGCCATTTAATCTCACAACGGACGTCAGTAACGAGGCTTTAGGAGCTGTACTTTCCCAAGGAGAAGTGGGAAAAACCAGCCTATCGCCTATGCAAGCCGAACGCTAAACACAGCCGAGAAAAACTACTCCAAAAGGAGTTATTGGCTATAGTCTGGGCAACTAGAAATTTCCGATGCTATCTCCAAGGCAGGAAATTCACGGTCTACACTGACCACAAGCCTCTCAAAGGTGTCTTTAATGTTAAAGACCCAACTTCCCGTTTGGTGAGATTTCACCACAAATTGTCAGAGTTCGACTATACAATCTAATATAAACCAGGGAAGTATAATACCAATGCGGATGCATTAAGCCGCATTCCACAAGTATTAAGCGAAGACAATACAGGCAATACCTTAACGGTACAAGCCCAAGTCTACCACACTATGGACTCTGATGTGGAGGAAAATAATCCCCCAAATAAAAGGAAAACCAGGAAACCCGCTCACTGCTTCGCCGTGACCAGAGCTCAAAAACAGAAAGCCCAAGAGGCCAGTACGAGCCCCAGCGCCGAAAAACAGCCCACGGCAGCGGAACATAAAGAAAATTAACCCCCAGAGGCAGAAATGCAACCCCCGGCTACGCTTAAACACGAAATATGTCCAGTCAAGGCACCTGAAATAATCACGAGCCCCAAGGAAGTTCAAACAATCCTAAAGGATTATCACGACTCTCCTTTCGGCGGCCATCAGGGTGTCATTAAAACCTATAAACGCATTAGACGCAAGTATTGGTGGAGACACATGCTTAGCGATATAAAAAGGTACATAAAGAAATGCCCTAAGTGCCAAACAATGAAAGCATCCCCACAATTCAAGATGCCCATGGTAATAACGGACATCGCAGAACAACCTTTCGACAAAGTTTACATCGATATAGTAGGTCCACTAGAAGAGACCATATCAGGTAATAAATATATCTTAACTTTTCAAGATAACCTTACCAAATTTGTCGATTGGTATGCCATAACTAATGGAGAAGCAGTAAGGGTGGCGCAAATCTTTTTCAATGAGATTGTCACGCGTTATCGCATTCCAAAGAGAATAGTCACCGATCAGGGAACCAATTTCCTGAGTGAGCTATTCAAGAAGGCCTGCAAACTCCTAAAGGTAAAGAAGTTACAGACTTCCGCATACCATCCACAGTCTAATGGCGCACTAGAGCGTGCCCATAGACCATTAATCGAATATCTGCGTACAATCGTAGACGAAAATCCCAAAACATGGGATCAATTCCTGCGAACCGCTGCATTCGTGTACAATAACAGTGTACACGAGGGTACGAAATTAACCCCAATGGATTGCCTTTACGGCTTCACAGCGGATGTCCCATCTAATTTAAAACGGGATCCTGAACCCGTTTACAATCACGAAAGTTATTACCATATGCTAAAATATAGACTACAAAAATTATATGCCACGGCTCGTAAAAACCTCTTAGCCAGCAAACAACGCTCAAAGGCATATTACGACAAAACAATAAGGCCTCTCACTTTCCACCTAGGAGACAAAGTCCTCCTCAAAAGTGAAAGCCGCAAACACAAACTGTCTCAAATCTGGGTTGGCCCATATCTGGTAATCAATGTACCCAGTCCAACAAACACTGCCATAAAAATAGGCAAGCGGCAGGTTGTAGTACACAACAACCGTTTAAAGCCCTATTATGAGTAGTATACTGGTACATACACTTTTAGAAAATAAGCCACACTGAAACAAAGCTTCGCCAATTAAATTAAACTAGCCACTACCTACTTAAACGTTCCGCATTCGGAATTATTAACGATGACTCACGAAGTCAACCCTTACCTAAATTTTATTTAAATCAATAAAAAATACGTTAAATAAACGTGTCCATATATACACTCTTACTTCTTAGTAGCTACATATGAATACATCAAATATTCTACCAATAAAATTTTGTCTTGCTTGCCTTGACTTGCATCCCTCATACCTTGCCTTGAGAGTTTCGTATACCTCTTCATGATTTACTCGTGGTTGTAAATGAAACTTCCCTAATTAAATTTTTTTGAAAAGGTACAATACTCATCGTCTTAAAAGTTCATAGAGAAGATGATGGAGTTTGGAATGCTTTGACTTGCATCCGTCATACCTTGCCTTAAGAGTTTTGTATTCTTCTTCATGATTTACTCATTGTAGTAAATTAAACAACCTCCCAATTCAATTTTTAAATGAAAACACTGCTCCTACTTTGACGAGATTTAGCATAAACTGACTTACAGTCCTCCTACCCTGTTCTATCTCGTCTTCCTTTTAGCAACTAAGCCCTCACTATACAACTATCGACGATTCAATTAAGCAATACAATAATTAAATATTATATGCTATGTAGTATGACCAATTGACTAATGAAGCCTATCCTTCATTTTCTACAGAACATGAAGCACATATTAGTGTTAATATGCTGTTTCCATCTGGCAATGGGACAAATACAAACGGAACCCTACACCATAAGTACCCTGAACAATACAGGAATACTGTATGAGGATCTTGGAAAATAACAAGTCTACCATAGTACATGGAACATCTTAACTGAGATCAATCTAATGGAACTGGACAACCAAACGCTTATGGCAGAACAGGCGGAACACTTAGTTCACCGACTATGTTCAAATCGCTCTCAAACGGATGAGCTATGCCTGGTTCAACAAAAACACGTTCATTCTCTCTTGGAAAATATCAAGGGAAGAACAAGTCTCATTCGAGAAGTGGTCCCAAAATCAAGATCAACAAGATCTATCTTTGATGGAATAGGGAATGCAATGCACTACCTATTCGGGACCATGGACAGCACTAATGAACAGGAAGTATACAGTCGACTCGAGGAGCTCGAAACAAATACAAAAGCACTAGCCGACCTGGAAAGACAGCAAATCAGTGTAGTCAAAACTACACTACAACAAATTCAAAAGCCATTGACATCTCTGCAGGAAAGACAACGTCAAATAAATCTCCAGGTAAATAGAATGCAAAACATAACGGATGATTTACTGATGAGACAATTGAGACAGAAAATAATTTCAAGCCTGACCTTACAAATTGTCGAAATTGAGTACAGGCAGCAAGCCTTACTCGACATAATAATCGCCAGTAAAAATCACCAGTTACATCCGCTAGTGGTGTCTCCCAAAAGTCTATTACAGATATAACGTACAGATGTAACGTGCTCAAGAAAAATAAAAAGTAAACAGCGTTTATTGCACAGCTTAAGTTCTTTAGAATATTTATAATAATCGATTTAATATAGACGTAACCGACTAAACTATGTACAATTGAAATAAATACTATTAATAACAAAGATTTGCTTTTATTTTCATGAAAGATCCCTTACATATACATATATCAAGTAGGTGCCCCCGAAGACATTAACTTATCTTTAAATGGCTTCTTGTAGCCTGGTAGCTTGTTAAGCATTTCGCTGGTTCCCATTTGAGGACATATACCGTTTTACATAACAAAATTCATTTTTGTTTTCATGCCACTAATAATGTTTAACAAACAAACGCTTTGCAAAAATCTTTATTAAAAAAGTTTTAAACTTCTTTTAGTTTTATTAATAACATTGTCAGTAACCCTGCTGCAGTTATTCATTCACAACAGGTATTGTATTTCTGTTTAAGTTAGTGACGACGAATATATGGAATCAACTGTGATAACTGAGTAAGCATGAACTTCTTTAATCAGAAAGCAAGAATTACAAATTAAAGCGAACAACATTATTAAGCCACACACGTAGTGTACCTCAGTAAGAAGTGCAAAAAGCAGCAAAGACTGGTTTTCTACCCGTTGCAAATAAAGATAAAGTATGAAAGCGCAAGACAAAAGCACATGGTAGATGTAAACATGAACCAATTCCTGCCTTGCAAGCATATGATTTTAGTAAAAAGGTAAAAAGCAACATTTTGATACCTTATTCACGTAGCTTGTTTACGCTAAGACAGGTTTTTGGGAGCGATATTGGTGCATTACTCATATGAATCGGCCAAAATGAAAATGAAATGAATCGGTTGATTGCTTATCTGATATATCAAGTAGGTGCCCCCGAAGACATTAACTTATCTTTAAACGGCTTCTGGTAGCCTGGTAGCTTGTTAAGCGTTTTGCTGGTTCCCATTTGAGGACTTGAAAATTACTTCCCATTTGAATTATCTCTTAAATTCAGATAAATATAGAAACAGCTATATTTCACAACATGGTGTAACAAATAATATTAGTACATTAATGCACACACATACACCCACATTCGCCCCCCCCCCCACACACTAACACACGCACACACACACACACACACAAGAGGGCATGGTCTAATGACTCGTACGTGTGACGTCACCAAAATCTCTCGACCAATAGGAACGCAGGCTCAACCGACCGACCTACTTATGTATAATCTCCTGCTCTTGACAAATTACGCTCATGTACACGAATTTTATACGATTCAACCGTTCCTGTTTGCTCTATATTCTAAGATTTCAATGTTATTGTCGTAGCGTAGTGTATGTAGCAATATGCTACACTGAGCTAGATACATGTCCAAGCGACCCGTAGCAGCACGAGGTGTCTTCTGTATGGATGGAGATCGAAACGGACCGAACGCATCCAAATCGAGATTCGAAAGGGGACTGGCGAAGAAATGGAGAAGAAGAAGAAAAGGATTGGTGTGATAAGTACTACTGGCATGATAAAAATAATCGACAAGAAAATTAAGAAGTGAAGTTTATTTTTTTGTATCAAGTCCTCAAAAGTTATAAAAAAGGTCAATCCCAAGTTGGTGAACATGATATTGAAAAAACCAATTACTCGGGAAAGGATAAACTGGAAAATAAGAGAAACCTGAGCGAAGCAGCATCGGCATGCGGTCCCTGATGCACAAGCAAGAAACAATTTGAAGCACGGAAAAGGAGCGAATTTCAAGGAAAAATTAAGGTACCCATAGGTAGACATTTTGCGCCTTTTTATACCCTAGATGGAATCCATAGGGGTATACTAAGTTTGTCATTCCGTTTGTAACACCTCGAAATAATGATGGTATAGCAAAATGGATTGGAACCATTCATAATATTAAAACTTATTTTGATTTTTGCATGTCCGTCCGTCCGTCCGTCCGTGCGCACGATAACTCGAGAACGCGTATACTTAGAGAGCTGAGATTTTGTACACGGACTTTAAAAAAAAAGTAAAATTTAGTTCGAAAATGAGACAAATCGGGCAACTCCTTCGTGGGGTTGCCATATAAAAATTTCGTTTTCCGCTATATATTTGGACACTGCTTGAGAACGCGTCGACGTAGACAGCTGAAATTTCGTACATGATGTTTTTACTACATTAGCAAATAAAATGTCAAAAATGGACTAAATCGGGAAACTCTTTCTTGGTGTTGCCATATAAAAATTTAGGTTTTTTACGTATACATTAAAAACAATCAGTCCAAGACATTTTTATTGTACTAAAAATTTCTGCAGAATACGAAATCCAATAAAATTGGTTATAATAATTTTTTCTGTGCGACAAACCGTTCTAGAAATATATGCGAAAAACAACTTCAAAATCAAACTTGAATACATCGGTGACCATACGAAATTTAAGTCGGGCATTGATCTAGGGTATCATAAGAATTGGTGTTAGACCAATTCTAGCTTTTTTTCTTGTTATTTTTTCTGTTTTACCTGGCTGTACGTCGCGATACATACGAGACCAAAGTATACCGAGTTCCTGAAGCGAGCTTGTGTGGATATGCATACATTATATACACAGTTTGCCGCTTGATTTATTCATTCATTTATCGATTGTTTACATATTGATGCCATAAGGAATTCTACATGACGTCTGGAATCCTAATGACCTGAATCATTCAGTTGAGAGGTGCTTAATTACCCAGTGTGAAGAAATTTGACGTACTACAGCAGCGAAGCACCTGAACGTCATAGGATGTTATGAGGTATTTGAATTGGTGCCATAGAACATGTATAACAAGAGGCATGAGGCTTGTGCACCAGCGAAAAATAATATTGTGCTACGAATTTAGTATACCATCGGCGGGTGTTATGGTCGTAGCATATTGTGTATAGCAATATGCTACACTGAGCTAGATACACGTCTAAGCGACCCGTAGCAGCACGAGATGGGCGCGAACTGTCTTCTGTATGGATGGAGATCGAAACGCGCCGAACGCACCCAAATAGAGAGTCGGAAGAGGCCCGAAAAATGGAGGGGAGAAGAAGAGTTTACCTGCGAGCGGTCGGTCTGAAAGAGGTGTGTTGTGACAAATTTTTTTTGGGAACTGATTTTTAAAAATACAAAAATACAAAATTTGATATAAACCTGAGACATCCTCAACAGTTAAAGCCGAGGAAAGAAGAAAGAAACAGCCAAGAGTCGGGATTGTAGAAATAAATTTGAAGTAGCCGAGCCTTATCATACATTTTGTAAAATTCGTTTTTTGGCGAAATTAAGAAGAGGAAGGGAGTACACAGACTTAAGGGGCGGATAGGTGTCCGAGCGGTAAACCAGGGAAGATTTAAAGGATTTAGGAATGCATCTATTAAATATTGGTAATGAAGAAAGTATGGAACTGATCCAGTAAAATAATTTACAATTGAAACGATTAAGCAACATCTTCCAGATGGTCTCAAGACACAAGTTAATATTTATGGAAACAGCTTTATGCAAGCAAAAGTATCAAAATTAACCGTTTGTAAATTGCTTAATATTGGAAAAGGTGTTTACGTAGATTTCACATTAGATGTAAATGAATCTTTAATATTTATATGTATATATCTAAGGAAATTACGGATTTTTTGGAAAGGTTATTTTCAGGAATACACCGATCGTTTTGTTGAAACGTATATAATTTACTAAAACATTGCTCGACGTTTCGGGTCCAAGTGCGGCCCTTCTTCAGGAGCTCTATATACATATAATAGTAACATATGAGTTCAAGTTTTTTTAAAAAAATTCTAAATATAAATATTTTAAATACCTTATGTCTGTCTACGGCGCGTATAAATATTTCTTAAAGATAATAATAAAAAACACATAAGCAACATGGGAAATAAATTAAATTAAAAAAGAAAAATACATTATTAATAAATTAAAATACTCTTTAGAACAGAAAAGACAATTACTGGCTACGAGGACAAATATGTAACTAAGCGGTCGTTGAGAAAATTTAAAAAAATTGTATGACTAATACTACGGTTTTAGTTTGTTCAGTATGTATTTGTAGTCTTTATTTATTAGTTCTCTGTCCTGCCTTAAGTTTATAACTTTGTTTTTGTTAAGGTATATGTGGCATGCTTCTTTAAGTTCACGTTTTTTTCTATTATTTTCTATGTCGATTATTTTTGTATTATCGAAGGTAAATACGTGTCCTGTGTCTATTGCGTGGGATGCTAGTGCGGATCGTGGTGCTTGTTTATTAACATATGCTTTATGTTGTGAATAAGCTGTTGTAAGCTTTTTTGATGTTTCTCCAATGTATGCCGTGTTGCAGTTTTCACATTTGACCTTGTATACAACGCTGTTTTTTTCTTGTGTGGGTATCGGATCCTTGGTTTTTGTGTAATTGTTGTTTAGCTTAGTTATTGGCAGGAATGCTATTTTTATGTGATTATTCTCATTTTTAATGATTTTTGCGATTTTTAAGGATAAAGGATATATGAACGGGATTGATGTGTAAATAGGATTAGTGTTATCCAGTCTTATTGTGTTGTTCGGGGTGTGTGTTAAATTGTTGAAAAGGTTGTTTCTTTTCGCTCTTTTTATTATTTTGTGGATTAAATATAATGGATAGTTACTTTTTATTAATATATCTGCAACGATTGTGGTGTTTTTTTTGTGAAAATTTGTTGTGACTGATTTTAAAGATATGTTACTATTATATGTATATAGAGCTCCTGAAGAAGGGCCGCATTTGGACCCGAAACGCCGAGCAATGTTTTAGTAAATTATATACGTTTCAACAAAATGATCGGTGTATTCGTGAAAATAACCTTTCCAAAAAATCCGTTATTTTAAGTAACCCGATCAAAAACATAAGGCCAGCTGGAAACCTATCAGCTGTAAATTCATCTAAGGAAATTAGTGTATTTTATATGAAATTTCAATTCACCTAACAGATTTTCGCACATGACTTCAGTCTAAAGTTAGGGATTTAAGTTCTAGATTAGCTCATAAAATCTTTTTGAATTTGTATTCCGTTTTTTCGAAAGGTTTGAGTTTAGCCCATAAATTGTTTTTGTAAATACCAGACCCGTCGCAGTTTATAGCATAATTTCGATACGGTGAATTACATTTATTTTAGTTTTGAAGATCTTGTTTCTGCTATACGTTTGTAGATATTGATCGCTGTTAAATTTTCTATTCTGAATTCTTGTCGTGATTTGCTTGGGCTATGGTTCAAGATCTCGTAATACTATTTCGGTTCTGTTGAGTTGTATTCTTCGGGATGGCTACTATGGGAACGCCACCTCCTGCGACTGAAGTCCCAGTACAAATGCCAGAACAGTGCTCCATCTATTAAGACGGAGACTGGTCTGCCAGACGAAAACCTGTGACTACTATCTGTGGTCGCGGCTTTCATAAAACATGTTTGCCAGCATGGAGAGGAGAGCAAGCCAATTGCCCCTATTTTTGATGCGTGCTCACACAGCAAGACTTCATTGCGTATATCGGTGCGATCCCGAAGAGGTAGCACACTCGTCAGGCGAAGGAAGCTGTTCCAGCTTGAAGTACCTCAACTGACAATTCCACCGTCAGGTCGCGAGTCTTTGTCTCATGGGCTACGCTCAGTCCCTCAATCGCATAACAGCTGGAGAAGAAACAGTCGGTCACCTATACCTTCGGGGCAGGGCCTCATAGACACCGACTTAATTATATCTAGTCTTCGAACTCAGCTACAGACTTTGGTACATGTAGAGATTACCCAAAGCATGAATGCTCTGCGTAATGAGATCACCGGCGTCAGACAGCGAGTTTCTGCTGTGATTCAGCAGGCGGAAGTTTTCCGTCCACCAACACCACCTGTTGGAGAACGTGTCCAAACGCCCAGATTATTTTGGGAAAATCAGAGAGACCCGCGCAATTGACACTCGTTCTCAGCTGGCCAACAAAGACCTTCATTTCCACCTGCAGCACCTTTCGTTGCTCCAACATATTCATATTCTAACAATCGAGTCCAAAACACTCCTTGGCACAGACGATCAGGCAGTCCTATCAGGAGATGGAACCTTGTTTCGAAATACGCATTGCAGAACACAGAGCTTCATATGTAATTTACAAATAAGTATGTAGGAATAGTTGCTAATCCAGAGGTTATCTTATTCTTTAATTGTCTATAGTTAGTAACTTCATTGAATTTACAGAATGAATTGAGTTAGCTTATTTAGGTCAAATTCACTTTTCCTCATAGGTCTGACTGCATAATTTGGAGCTCCTAGTTCTACGTGCTATTATTCATATTAAATTGATGCGCGATAGATACTTCTTCCCAGGTTTCCTAAAGCGCAAAATTATAGACCAATTAAATTAGCGTCTGGGTAAAACAAAAGTCTCCGCCTTAGCTCTAATTTCCCATAATTAATTCGGAGCGCTATCCATACAAAATCGTGAGAATCGATAAGTTTTCTTACGTTCAGTGGCTGATTTCGATATCGAATCTTGTCGATGAGGGGGCTTGAGTGATGGAAGACGATGGAGCTTCTCTCACTCCCCGGCGGATCGCCAAGTAGTCAAGATCAGAAAAAAAATTAAAATAAAAATAAAAATAAAACACAGGAAGAAAGGACATTCACAGCAAAAGTGGTTGAATAGGCCTGTTAATAGTTAAAATTTAAAATAAATAAAATTCAAAAAAATTAAGCAAGATAGTGAGTGGAAAAGGCAGGAGTACTGAATACCGGACACAAAGGAGGGCTGACAGGAGCTTGGGAGAAAAAAAAAACGGAACATTTAACAGGAATCAGGAAAAAATAGCTAAGCAGCTTTTTTTTTATTAAATTATATGTAAATTTAGAAATACGAATGAGAACTTACGCGTATTTTACAATTGAAAATACTTAGCATTTTTACATATACGTATATTTCATTCATAAGCGCGATTGTACTAATTCTGCTAAACATTAAATCTTTATAACATTATACACACTGCAGCCTACTTTTTTGTCTTGCCGATGTGAGTTTCGTGATTTAACTCGTTATCAAAAAGAAAATCACGTGGCGCCCAAAGGTCCTTTGTTTTAACTCATCCCATCTCCACTAGTAGCCAAAAGGGGTTAGGAGCACAAGTTACGCCATTTCGAGGTCCGCGTAACATTTTGGCGCCCAACGTGGGGCCTCTTTTCAATAAGATCAAAAAAATTTATAATTAATTCATATACCTATGTCAGTATGTACATATAATAGATAATCCTACACAAAAAAAAAATCATTGGCAAAGAATTCGAGAACTTCGAGAATCGTTGACTGCAGAATTGAATAAATATGTCTTATTACCTAGTCGCTATACCCAACGCTAGTCTGCGTGGCGCACATGCCGCGGTTTGTAATAAATAAATTTTGAATTTGAATTTGAATTTGAATTTGAAATATCCAAGGCCGATTGTAATAACAAAAAAAAACTTGTGTACCTACTCTCCAATTAACAAAAGTTTCGATAACTGAAAATAAATTCTTCTTTATAAGTGTATGAAGTAGCGTTCAGAGGTCAGCAAACCAATTCTATTTGGGACCATCGATTGCAGGCTCATGCGTTCATCCAAATCGCAACGTTGGTTTTGGTTTCTCTCGATCCATTGTGATGTGATCGTGCACAGTTGGTTCGTGCTTTGTTAGAGAATAGTAGTGGTTAATACTGATTGGAATTAGTTGCTCTAAAAATTTTGCTGAAAATTGTTATCTGCAGTTGGAAAATAGGAAATTTCACTAACTCCACATTCTTTCCACCGCATAAGAATTAGGGGAGCACCTGTGTGAATAGGATTAACTTTATGTATTTCCTTCGATTATAAGTGAACGAAGCATAAATCACGAGCAAGTGCATTCGGTGGTTTAGTGCAGAGAAGTTCTGTTGCTTCGGAACACATACTATGTTCCTATTGTCATCGGACATACGTGTATGTATGTCGAGATAAATCTGACGTGGCCAGTTATAGAAATACTAGGAATTTCTAAACAATTTGAAGCGGTAAAGCCCATCAGTTTATTGATACGTATACTTCGAGAAGAGATCTTTAATTTATCGAGAATTTAAATGTGTCCCGGTGATGTGGCTTACAATAAGTGAAGTGGATATTGTGAAGACTGCGTAAAAGGTTATTTCTCAGCAGTAGATTTGCAGGTCATTGACCTCTAACAAGTAATACGAAATTTGGATTTGTAGCTGGTCTAATCAAGGTAGAGTAATTCGTTTATTTATATTATTTCCACAGCTTTTTGGCATTCTATAGTTCTTTTGTAGCGTATAATACTTTTTTTTGAAGTTTGCATTTTCCACAGCTTTTAGTATATTACAGTCCTTTTTTTGATATAATATTTTTTTAAATTCGGTTTTTTTTTACAGCTTTTAGTTTAATACAGTTTTTTTTTGCGCATAAAATACATTTTTTTGGATTATGTTTTCTCCGCAGCTTTCGGCATTTTATATTTTATAATTGCTTTTTTTTTTTAGCTCATAATCTTTTTTTAAGTGCGTTTCCTAATAAATGATAGTCAGAAAGTGGGTAACCATCGAAATTGGTAGGTCATTGGAGACTACAAGAGCTTGAGTGAAGCCTTTTGTATTCGTTGTCGATCTTTTTTTAGCTCCCACTAGTTAAAGTGGTTTTGTGAAGTGTGTTTAATATGGAGGTTAATCGACTCACATGTGATGAATTGGAGTATCAGTTGTCCGTTCGAGGGCAGCCTACTGGTAGCGTGGGGGAAATGAGAAAAACGTATAGGAAAGTGATCGAAAAGGAAAAAACAACCGAAGATAGAAAGGCGGTACAAAGTAAAATAGCTAAAATTAAAGAAACTCTAGAAGACTTTGAAGGGGAAGAAAGTAGTTCGGAGTTTAGAAAAATTAAAACGAAGATCTTGTGGGCACAAGATAGGGTAAAACGCTCCTTGCCTCAAACGGAAACTGAAGCTGGGGAGAGGGAATCGCTCCAGGCTGAACTCACGAAGTTGTTAGGATTACTAGAGTCCAAGGCTGCAGAATATCATTCCTCCAGTGAAGATGAAACTAGCGATGGCGAAGATAAAACGAGACTCGAGAATCCTAGCGCATCTTCAGGGAAAGCGATTCCTGACGGATTAGATCTATCAAAGCCTGTAATAATGAGAAATAGTTTGCCAATACACAAACGGAACCTTAAGTTCGTAGGAGAACCTAATCAATCGGTTAATTCTTTTTTAGAAAGAGTGCAAGAACTATCCGAGGCACGTGGTGTTTCCGAGGCCCAGTTATTTTTGTCAGCTCTTGACTTATTTTCAGGGAAAGCATTACTTTGGTATCGTTCAAACAAAAGTCGAGTCAGCTCTTGGTCAGCTCTTGTCGCTGAGTCGAAGGAAGAATATTTACCGCCTGATTACGATGAAAGATTGCTGGAAGAGATCAAGAGGAGGACTCAGGGGAAAGATGAGTCGATTAGCATGTACGTCGCCATTATGGAAAATCTTTGCTCTCGTCTATCAGAACCACTTACGGAAGGCCAGAAGTTGAGAGTCCTGAAGCGTAATGTTAAGCCCTTTTACCAAACTCAGCTGGGATTAGTTGAAGTAGAAACCATACAGCAACTAATAGATTTAGGTAGGACATTAGAAATGGTTAGGACTTCTATTGAACAATTTGTCCCTCCCCCTTCGCGACGTTCTGGAAATCTATTGGAGCCAGAGTTGGCCTATGTTGCTTCGAGCGAAAATTCTCGCCTTGCTCCCATTTTGGAGGGAAGTGATCATAATCATCACAGGCCCTATCGATGTCTGATTTGCAAGAGAGAAGGACACACAGCTAGGTATTGAAACTCGCAGGTGTTTCGGTTGTGGTGCGGCCGGGGTAATCTGGTCGAGGTAGTGGAATTGCAACACAGGTAACCACCGCAATCAGGGAAGTGAGGAATCGGGAAACTCGGGCGGAGCTCAGCAATAGGCGATGGGCAGGGCTGTGGACAAACTTTAAGCGTCGCCTTGAGAGTTAAGCAAGCAAAGAAAAGTTTTAGCGATATAAGAGATCCATTAGTACCCAACTTTTTGGATTATGTTTTTGCGCACGTTGAGGATGGTAATCGTCCTTACTTAAGGGTGAATATTTTTAAATTAGAATCAATCGGCCTACTCGATTCAGGTGCGTCTCGAACAGTAATAGGCGCGCAATATTGGGTTTTACTGAATAATCTGGGACTGACATTACATACCGCGGAAGCGAAGAGAGTTACATTAGTAAACGGCCAACCGGGTTGATGTTAGTGGTGAGTTGAATTTATTTGTAGAGTTACAACGTGTTATACGGGTAATTGATGCTTTGGTTATTCCAGAGTTGCCTCACGGGTTGATATTGGGATTAGACATTTGGAAGGCTATGAATATCTCGGCAAACTTGAGTAGCAATACTTCGAATTTTACAGAAGGTAGTGATTCATTTCATTTGGGCTCATGTGAGAGTCGATTCAAGCTATCGTCAGAAAATAAGGATCTGCTAGATTTAGTAAGTTGTAGAGCGAAAGAGAAGATGAGAAGCGGCTTGGAATGCACAACGGAGATCGAATATATTATTCGTATTAGCTCACCACCCGTCAAACAAAGATACTATCCTGTATAACCCAACCTCCAAGAGATCATTAACGAAGAATTAGAGAAAATGCTTCGTGACGGTGTAGTGGAGCCTTCGAAAAGTGCTTGGTCGTTGGCAATTATAATGGTGCCTAAGAAGGATGGCACCTATTGTTTTGTGTAGATTATAGAAAATTAAATATATTTACTATCCGAGACGCATATTCGTTACCTTATGTGTCGGCGATACTTGACCGTCTTACAGACGCTAAATTCATGTCGTCTCTCGATATAAAATCAGCCTTTTGGCAAGTGCCAATGGAGGAAAAATCGAAAGAATACACGGCGTTTACCGTGCCAGGTAGAGGCTTATATCAGTTTAACCGTATGCCATTTGGGTTAACCAATTGTCCTTCCACTTGGCAAAGATTAATAGATCGAGTTATAGGGAATGAATCTGACGATCACGTATTTGTCTATTTAGATGACGTCATAATTATCTCTCGAACACAGAACATCTTCAAATACTAGAGGACGTATTCAATCGGCTGCACGGAGATGGTCTGATAATAAAATATGATAAGTGCCAGTTTTGCAGGTCAGAATTAAAATATTTGGGCTATGTGGCGGGTGAAAATGGTTTGCAAGTCGACCCTGACAAAGTCAAGAGTATTCTGGATATACCACCACCTAGCAATGTGAGGAAGGTAAGAAGTTTCGTTGGTGTAGTTTCTTGGTACAGACGATTTGTACAACATTTTTCTTCGTTTAAAAAAAAGGTGAACGGAATTTTTCAATTACCGAAGGAGAGTGTTTGGCCGTTTTATGGGCTGTAGAGAAATTGCGCCCATATATAGAAGGTACTCGTTTCATAGTTTTAATGGATCATGCGTCATTGATTTGGTTGTCAAATCTGAAAGATCCGACTGGTAGACTTGCTCGCTGGGCAGTGAATTTGCAACAATACGACTTTGAAATTGTCCACCGAAAAGCTTAAGAGCATCAGCTTCCAGATCTACTTTCTAGATCTGTCCCCATAGCTCATTTTCTAGCTTCCATTGAATCGAATCGTACAGGACCAGATAGATGGTATGCCAACATGCGTGAGAGAATAAAACAAAATCTTGATTGCTATCCAGATTGGCGAGTACAGGGCGACGAATTTTATAAACACGTTAAGGTAGATTACCTCGAACTAATATCTGAGTCAAACCATTGGAGGAAAGTAGTCCCGAAATACGAGCGCCGGCAGTTACTTGAAAGGTTTCATGACGATACAACGGCGGGTCATATGGGTATCCAAAAAACTTTTAATCGCATAGCTCAGAGGCGTTATTGGCCCAAGATGAGAGGCGATATTAAAGCGTATGTAAGCAGCTGTTTGGTATGTCAGAAGTCCAAGCCAGAGCGTTGCAGACCAGCTGGTCTTATGACACCCAGGCACAATGCTAAGTCACCCTGGGAAATTGTTACCATGGATTTGATTGGCCCCTTACCAAGATTGAATCGTGGATACAAATATATACTTACTGTAGTAGATCAGTTTAGTAAATTCCCACTCTTATTTCCATTACGTTCCGCAACGGCTAAATCTGTAGTCCAATGCTAAGAAAACTACGTTCTGCTGATATTCGGAGTGCCGAAATTCTTGATATGTGGTAATGGCGTTCAATTTACCAGCCGAGAGATGAAAGATCGGTCTAAAGGCTATGGGTTTCAGATAAAGTATACCGCCCTATACCATCCACAAGCGAACCCCTCGGAACGCACTAATCAGATTATCAAAACAATTTTGAGGGATATGTGTCCGATAATCATAGGGAATGGGATATGTATTTAGCAAAGATCGCGTGTGCAATTAGGACTGCTGTCCATGACGTCACCAAGCTCACTCCATATTTTGTGGTGTTTGGCAGGGAAATGATTACTAATGGAGGTGACAGAGATGAGGTAAGCAACGATGTTGAACGTGATCCTGTTATTCGAGAAGAAGCTCTTGTAAAGGTCAGAAGTGATGTATGGAATAGATTAGAGAAAGCCACTAAATCTAGCAAGGCTAGATATGATCTGCGTAGGCGTGGTGTGCAGTAATATCCTAACGATGCCGTGTTTAAAAAAAATTTGGTATTGTCAGACGCTGCCAAGTATTTTAGCGCAAAACTAGCACCCAAGTATATAGGACCGTTCTATATTCTACGCCGTTTGACCCCTTGGACATACGAATTGGGAGACCAGGCTAGGAAACCACAGGGCGTATGCCATTCCAAAGATCTGCGTCCTTTTATTTCGCAAGGAATTGAGAGATAGTTGTATTATGTGTTAGTCCATAGGTTTTATGTCTGTGCCGTCCTGTCGATAAAGACCATTTTGCCTCAAGTTTATTTTATGGTATATTTTCAGAAAGATTATGGCTAGGAACGTACACACGGATGAAGGCCCAAGCTCGGCTGGCCTAGGAATATATGGGACATATTGGCACTTTTATATCCAGTCAGGCGGACTTGCTGCAGATGCCGAAAAAAAACAGGTCGGATAGTGCGAAGAAGATTTTGAGGAAAATATTCTGGAAGTAGTAGTTGTTAGGAAATACGGATTGCAGAACACAGAGCTTCATATGTAATTTACAAATAAGTATGTAGGAATAGTTGCTAACTGATGCGCGATAGATACTTCTTCCCAAGTTTCCTAAAGCGAAAAATTATAGACCAATTAAATTAGCGTCTGGGTAAAACAAAAGTCTCCAGCTTATGATCTAATTTGCCATAATTAATTCGGAACGCCATCCATACAAAATCGTGAGAATCGATAAGTTTTCTTACGTTCAGTGGCTGATTTCGATATCGAATCTTGTCGATGAGGGGGCTTGAGTAATGGAAGACGATGGAGCTTCCCTCTCTCCTGGTTGGATCGCCAAGTAGTTAAGATCAGAAAAAAATTTAAAATAAAATAAAAATAAAACACAGGAAGAAAGGACATTCACAGCAAAAGTGGTTGAATAGGCCTGTTAATAATTAAAATTTAAAATAATTAAAATTCAAAAAAATTAAGCAAAAGAGTGAGTGGAAAAGGCAGGAATACCGTACACAAAGGAGGGCTGACAGGAACTTGGGAAAAAAACGGAACATTTAACAGGAATCATTTTTCATACCAACTAGGGGTTCCAGCTACGAAGAAAGACATACCGAAGTACCTTTTTTTTTTATTAACTCATATATAAATAAAAAATAATAAATTTAGAAATACGAATGAGAACTTACGCGTATTTTGCAATTGCAAATACTTAGCATTTTTACATATACGTATATTTCATTCATAAGCGCGATTGTACTAATTCTGCTAAACATTAAATCTTTATAACCTTATACATACTGCAGCCTACTTTTTTGTCTTGCCGATGTGAGTCGTGATTTAACTCGTTATCAAAAAGAAAATCACGTGGCGCCCAAAGGACCTTTGTTTTATCCCATGCCATCTCCACTAGCAGCCAAAAGGAGTTAGGAGCACAAGTTACGCCATTTCGAGGTCCGCGTAACAGCCTGTCGTATAATGGCAATTACTCCGAGCTATCAGTAGATGAGTTTATTTTTCGAGTCGATGTACTCACGCACTCCGCTCTAGAAGGAGATTTTGACCTACTTGTAAGGAACATGCTCACGTTGTTGACAGGACCAGCGAAGGAGTGGTACTGGTCTCTACTAAGGCACAACCCTTTTCCAACTTGGGAATTTGTCAAGACTGGATTGGTTGTTGAATGGGGAGTGCTCAAGGATGACCTGAAAATCCGAGTGCAGCTGATGTCAAGAAAGCAAAAGTCCGGAGAATCAGTCTCTATGTACCACCATCACCTCGTACTGCTACGAGACCAATTGCAGAGCTCCATGCCAGAGCAAGAATTCTTGGAAATCGTCAAGTCCAATCTACTACGTGAGATTCAGGAGAAGATCTGCCTGCACCCTACCAATAAAATCAGTCAGTTAAGATTACTCGTCACTCAAATTCAAGCTACGCGATTGCGCATTTCGACAGCTAGTGGCTTGAAACAACATCAGCGAGTGAGTGAAATTGAGGAAGCAGCAGATATCTGCCTTGACGTGCCCATGTTACCTAAATGTGACAATACCTTGCAAGACTTATCAGCTATTACAAACAGACCCGCGGCGATTTGCTGGAATTGTGATCAGCAAGGGCACTATTATCAAGACTGTTTACAGGAGAGACAACAAATGTTTGCTATGGATGCGGACGCAAAAATGTCTTTAAGCCAAATTGTAGGCACTGCTTGGCGAAAAACGAGAGACGGGTCGGGAATCTCAACACCTTTTCTCGACCAGCTTTCACGTCTCGAACGACAACAGTTCAATCATTGAACAGGGAGGACGGTCCGCACAATAAGCAGACATAAAAACCAATCACTAGACTGTCCGTTAATATCACTCAGTGCCTCTGGTGATGTCGACCATCCCTCTGACAGTCACACGGCTTTTAAAAATCCTTTAGTAAAAGCATTGATTGGCTTCTCTGCAGATCTTCAAGCTCCCGTTTCCACCTGTAGGGAGTCCACGACACGTCTTTGGAAGAGTCCTTAATTTTTGACGTTCCTATAAATCCGACAGGACCTTTTTCTGGCAATGTTACTGAGCAGCAGATTCGGCCTCCTGTCGTTTCTGTATTAAAACGGCCACCAAGCTCTCTTATGACGAATGAGCGTGAGCCTGTTTTATACCCGCTGACGCCTTATCATACGCGTCTGAAAAACTACAATGCAGTACGAGACCGTATCTTCTCCTCAGTAGCTGAACTAGCTGAAATTATATATCCTGGCTTGGACCTTGGACCAAGAAAGAAACGACCGACCGTTCGATGGCGGGAATACTTTCGACAAATGAGACAGGAAAGAAAGAAACTATCACACATTTCCGTGTCGATGCCAGACGGCATTCGACCGTATGCCGAAGTGAGACTGCTCGGGCGAACTGAGACTGGATTAATTGATAGTGGTGTGACTGTCGGTATTCTAGGCCAGGGAGCTCTAGAGAGGCTTGAAGAAGCAGAAGTCGAATGGTCATGTGAACCTGGACATCACTTTCTGTGATAAGACCCAAAACGTGCGTTTTTACGTGGCTCCTGGGCTCACACAGGCACTATATCTAGGAATAGACTTCTGGCAACTATTTGGATTGGCTCCAGATGTCCTAGGTATAGTTGCAGAATTGACACCAAGTCTAATAGCTACGCCTGACACCGACTACCGTGTTCTTTCTGTTCTAGAACACCAACGTTTAGAAGCAACCAAACAACTCTTTCCTTCTTTCGCCTCATTGGGCTTAGGAAAAACATCTCTTGCCAGTCACAGGATTGAAACGAATGACGCGACTCCGATAAAACAGCGCTTTTATCCGATATCACCGGCAGTACAGAGTTTGATGGATGCCGAATTAAGACGGATGCTATCGCTGGGTGTGATAGAGGAGAGACAGAGTCCTTGGAGATCTCCAGTTGTACTGAGTCCAGAGAAAAAATCGCGTTTACAGTACTTGGTCATCCTCTCAATCTGTACACCGTGGTACCAGTCGGCCTTTGCAATGGTCCACAAACTATGTGCCGCTTCATGGATAAGGTCATTCCTTTCGAGCTTCGTGAGAATGTCCTCGTTCACTTGGACGATTTATTGATTCTGTTATCAGACCTTGACTCTCATCTCACATTGCTAGTCCGTGTAGCGGATTGTTTGAGGAAAGTTGGCCTCACTGTCAAAGTTGAGAAAAGTAAGTTTTGCTAAACTAAATACTTGGGTTTTATTGTCGGGAAGGGAGGAATCAGAGCTGACCCAGATAAGATCTCAGCCATAGTTGATTATCCGTCACCTAAAACAGTTTGGCAAGCCCGACGCCTACTAGGTATGGCGGGATGGTATATACGGTTCATCCCGAACTATGTTGACTTAACTGCCTCCATAACTTGCACTATGAAGAATCCAAGTCAGTTCCAATGGACACCTGAATCCCATATGTCTCTGGAAATGCTTAAACAAAAACTTACCTCTTCTCTGCTGTTAGTGAGTCCAGATTTCACCAAGTCGTTCATTATACAGTGTAATGCGAGCCAACATGGTATTGGTGGAGTACTGCTTCAACTAGATGACGATGGCAACGAGAAGCCAATAGCCTACGTCTCGAAAAAGTTGAACTCAACACAACGAATTTTAAGTGTACAGAAATTCCGGCCCTCCATAGAACTTATGCCGTTTAAGATAGTGACAGATCATGCGAGGTTGAAATGGCTGACGTCACAAAAGGACCTCAGCGGTAGGCTTGCTCGGTGGAGTTTGAAACTTTAATGTTTCGACTTCACCATCGAGCACCGAAAAGGAAGCCTGAATGTCATTCCTGATGCGTTGTCACGAATTCATTGTGACAGCTTGTCAACACCTGAAGATCCTGGCCCGGAAGTTGACCTTAGTTCGCCATATTTCAACTCGTTGGAATATGAGGAGCTGAGGCATGAGGTTAAAACAGCTTCTGGCAAACTACCAGATCTTTGCGTCAGGAATGTTTTCGACTGTTTCGAGAACAGGCGATTCGATTCAGGAGGAAGAAGCTTGGAAGCTTTGGATTCCACGAGGGCTTGTCTCCGAGGCTATTTCAAGAGCGCATGATCCCCCACTAGCCTCTTACGGAGGTATAGGGAAAACACTGAAACTTCTAAGAAGACACCTGTACTGGACACGAATGACAGGTGTTGTCAGAAAATACGTAGGCGCCTGTGACGTGTGTATTAAAGAGACCAAAGCCCCCAATGCCATTCTTAGACCATCTATGGGAGTGCGGTCTGTGACAGAAAGACCCTGGCAAATGTTGTACATCATTTATTCGTACTGAGCTTCAGTTTTTTATGTTCCTCGAATGTCTTTCCGATTACTATTATGTCATCTAAGTAGGCCGGAAATGTTTTCCTTAAATCCCTTAATCCTCGTAAAACACATTCCATGAGTCGTTCGAATGTGGCTGGAGCATTACATAATCCAAATGGCATAACTCTGAATTACCATAAGCCACCCCCAACTGAGAAAGCAGTTTTCTCTCGGTCCTCGGGATGTATTTCCACTTGCCAGTAATCACTCTTCAAGTCCAGGGTGGAAAACCATTGTGCTCCGGAAAGGGTGTCTAGTGTGTCATCAATCTGATCGGTTTCTATTATTTCCAAACTCCGGTCAAGCCATCGTATAAACCTGGTAAAATATTTTTTTTTTGAATTCGAGCTGGTAATACCTTGCTGAACGCAGACATCCGTAACTAGGTAGGCTTTGTTTTTTTTTATAACGTAGTAAAAAAATATGTTTTTTGTTATTAAAGTCTTCTGACAGCACATTTCAGATCTGTTAGGAAAAACGGAATTTTTATTCATCGAAATGATCAGACAAAAGTTATTTATTATGAAAGAGCTCAATTTGGGCACCAACGTAATAAACTTACTTTGGCTTTATTGTGTAAATTATGTCAAATTTTCCAATAAGACAATAAAGCGCTTAATGAACATTTGTCGATCATTTCAATGAATAACAAGAATGACCCCATTACGAAATTATTTTACTTAAGAAATAAATGTAATTTCATGTAGCAAGAAAGAAGTCAATAGAGTATGATTCAAATTGTCGTGAAGTTAAGTCGTTTTAATTATAACTCCCAACATAAATTGGCGCAGCCGGTAGCTTTTACCAAAAAAGAATAAAAAACAAAAAAAAATTTGAGTTCATTGTAAGACTATTAGAATTGACGTGCGAAAAATAAAGAAGTGAATCAGTGTGAAAAATTATATGGGAAAACGAAAAAATAAGTAAACAAAAAGAAATGTGGTGCAGTTATGTACATACATGTGTATAAAAGTAGATTTTAGTTTTCATGTGAATAAGTAAACAAAAAGAAATGTGGTGCAGTTATGTACATTCATGTGTATGAAAGACGATACTAGTTTTCATGTCTGGGACGACTAGCACGCCGAAATTACCTTTGGACAGCAGGTTGGAAAGATTTATAAGGAGAATAGATTCCTTCAGTTTCGAGGAGAGTAGCCCAACCTTTTCTACGTCAACATCCGGAAGTAAAATCTCAGAAATTGCAAGCTCTGAACTCCAACTGAGGTTCCAATTACAACAACAAGGGAACAAATAATAGTTGAAGTTAACGCAGCGGAAAAAATAGTAAGCATAGAAGAAACAAGCGACGCAGCTATGGGAGAAATAACCGAACAGCAAACAGAAGCGGAGAAAGTAAATGAAACGAGAGACGTGACTATTATACAGCTACGTCACGGAAGGAAATACTTGAAACCAAGGTTCAACTCACCGCCATCCAGTATAGAATTACAAAGGTGTGTAGATTTAGACCCTAGTAATAGAAATTTTCTTAGTAATAATAATTCGAATTCGAATTCGAAAAATTTACGTAAAATTAGAAAAATGGAGACAGTAAATAGTACTGTTTTAAATCTTATTCCCCTTTTTTATGGAGAAGATAATTCCAATTTGTCGAATGAAATATGTATGTTTATGACTTGTTGTCGGCTGGCATGCGAATCTTTAGAAACCCCGGAAGAAAAACATCTTTTATTGAAATTAATTCCACTCGTTTGCGTGGTCGGGCATTAGAATTGTTTCACGATAAGACTTTCCAAACCATTGAAGAGTTTTTCACTTCCTTTAAAGATGATTTTACGGATCAAAAATCCTATATGTTACTTAATAATGAACTTCGTTTAATGCAACAAGTGCCTGGTGAAAGTCTGTTAACGTTTCTAAATCGTGTAAAAAGACAATTAGAAAAGTGTAAATTGAAAGCTAAGGAAGAATACCCTGCGGGTGCACATATTCTTAATACAGAGTTAGAGGAACTTGCGGTTAACAGTTTTAAAATGGGAATATTTAACCCAACTGAAAAGTTCTATCTTTGGCAAGATCCAGAAAGAATACTACTTTGTCGAAAATACTTCGAATGTTGACACTCCAATACTGGAAAAAATCAATCTTAGATCACGCTTTAAGGGAGTTGATTTGATGCCTAATGATAGGTACATGTCTCCAAAGTCAATCGATACAGGATTGCTCTCAAGTGTATGCATTGAAACACAACAAGCTACGAATCTTAACACGCAAGCTAAGAAAGTTGGTGTGCTAAAAAGTGATACAAAAGGGAGCATAGATCCCAAGTAATTGATAGCATTCGAAGGAAAAATTAATTTTGGATTACCATCTAGATCGGAGGTATTGGTGCCAATTAAATTAAACAGTAAAGCAGAACTGCTCTGTTTGGCTGCTGAGATTGAGAAAGGTGTGTACATTGGTAATTGTTTAATAAAGCCTTTGGATGATACGGCCGCTTTAAGTGTTATTAATGCAAACGGCTACAGAGTGAAAATAAAAGATTACTCACCTCAGTTGAAATCGTTTGATAATAATGAAATAATTAATCTAAATATAAATTCCTTACATTTGTTGCACTCAAAGCTTTAATTTAAAAAGTTATAAAAAGTAACGTATTAATAAAATAATGAATATGGTTCAGTTAGGAGAAAATATTAATGTAGAAGAAAATTCTATTTACAACCTTCTTTATGAGTATGAAGACATTTTTATTTACCGGGAGATACACTTACTTATACTAAAAGTATCCAACATGACATTCCGACTCAATCAAATCAAGCCCCTATAAATCAAAGAATGTATCGTCTTCCTCAAACACAACGCGAACTAATAAATAGCCAAGTGAATAAAATGTTAAACGAGGGAATAGTTGAACTGAGTAAAAGCCCCTGGAATTCGCCACTTCTAGTAGTCCCGAAAAAGCCGGGACCTGATGGGGAGAAGCGCTGGCGTATTCTAGTCGATTATCGCAAGCTCAATGAAGTTACTGTGGGGGACGCCTATCCACTGCGTAGAATAGAAGATATTCTAGATCAGTTGGGTCACGCCCGATATTTTTTCACATTAGATCTTGCTAGCGGCTACCATCAGATAGAAGTAAGTGAAAATGACAGAGAGAAGACTGCATATAGCACTCCTCATGGGCATTTCCAATTTAAACGTATGCCTGTTGGGCTTAAGGGGGTGCCGGCAACCTTTCAGAGACTAATGAATCATGTGTTTTCGGGTACATACGAGTTCAAGTCATGGGCGTACCTTGATGATGTTCTTATATTTGCTAGTAACCTAATAAATCATGAAGATAAATTGAGAGAAATTTTCAAATGGCTTCGAGCTCATAACTTGAAGCTTCAACCCGAGAAATGTAGTTTTTTGCAAAAGGAAATTGTATATTTGGGTCCTAAGTGTATTACTGAAGGTGTTCTCCCCGATCCAAGCAGAAGTAAATGTGTCCAAAATTTCCCAGTGCCAAAGACAATCCGACAAGTACAATCATTTTTAGGTTTAGCAAATTATTATAGGAAGTTCATCAGCAATTTCTCTTAAATTGCCGCACCAATAAATAGACTGCTCAGGAAAAATGTAAAATTCAACTGGGATCCTGATTGTCAAAATGCTTTTGAGACTCTAAAACAAGCACTTGTGAGTCCACCTGTGTTAATATATCCTGATTTCGCCAAATCTTTCAGCTTAATCACTGACGCCAGTAATGATGCTTTAGGGGCAGTATTATCACAAGGTCCAATGGGGCATGATAGAACCATAGCCTACGCAAGCAGATCGCTCAACGATGCCGAAAAACGATATTCAACGATTGAAAAAGAGTATCTTGCGATTGTGTGGGCAGTAAAAAATTTTAGATGTTATCTTTACGGACGTCGCTTTAAAGTATACACAGATCATAAACCTTTACGCGGTGAAGTAAATATAAAAGATCCTACAAGTAGAATACTCCGTCTCAGACATAAACTGACTGAATACGACTATAGTATTGAATACAAAGCAGGAAGATATAACACAAATGCGGATGCGTTAAGTAGAATTCCCGAAGTCACTGAACCCTTTTCCGGAAAATCAACTGAAAGTGCGTGCTTGGCAATCACTAGATCGAAAACGAAACAAATTGCTGATAGAGACAAAGTATGTGAGGAAAAACAAGTAATCAGCACAAACGTGAATAAAAACACAACTAATGAAACAGGAGAGTAAAATTTGAATATCAAATATACACAGGATAATGAATCTAATCCAGAAGCAGTAATTCTTTCAGACCCCAAAGACATCAAAACAATTTTACGTGACTACCATGATCTTCCCCTTGGCGTTCACCAGGGTACTTTTAAAACATAGAAAAAAATTAGAAACCGATTTAAATGGAAGAACATGTTAAAGACATTAAAAGTTACATAAAAGCATGCGAAGTTTGTCAAAAGAATAAAATAGGGAAATACCATAAAATGCCAATGGAGATAACGGATACTCCATTTAAACCTTTTGATAAGACATACATGGATATTGTAGGTCCGTTGCCTGAAACTACTAACGGAAATAAATACATCCTCACTTTCGAAGACGATCTTACAAAATTCATGGACGTTGTTGCTATTTCCAATAAGGAAACAACAACAGTCGCTAAGGCATTTTTCAATGAAATAATTAGCAGATATTATATTCCTAAAATTTTGGTTACAGATCAGGGTTCAAATTTTACCTCTGAGATGTTCCGAACTTTGTGCAAATTTCTAAAAATCAAAAAAACTAGAAACAACTGCTTACCATCCTCAGTCAAATGGTTCATTGGAAAGATCGCATCGACCATTAATAGAATATCTAAGAGGTTTTGCTGATGAAAATTTGAATACATGGGATGAACACCTGAGACCTGCCATGTTCGTACGGATCAATAGTGTTCACGCAGGTACCAAACTAACGCCGAATGATTGCCTATTCGGTTTTACGGCCAGAATTCCTGATAACCTGAAAAGGGAACCATTGCCTATGTACATTTCTCTTGCTTAGCAGAATGAATATTTACCAGAATCAACCTTAAGTTAATTCTATTATGGTAAGAGTATGCCACCTTGAAGAGAGATTGTATCTTAGAGATCGCGTAGTATTAAACTAACACTCCGTTTTTTTGAACTCCGAAAAACTTTATTTCGTGCACTTATTTATATACATAAAAATTTGCTGGGTTAGGTGAATAATTGATTGAAATTATTGTTTATGAAAGAAATTCAATCGGTTTGATTGTTTACATTGCTTAATGCAATTGACCCATAACATTTATTGCGCACTTGCTGTGTCAGCAAATTGTGCCGCAGAAAATGTTGCAAAACATAATCGAACTAAATTTCTTTTTATGTTATGAGTCAATTGCATGCAGAAAGAAATGCTTATGCTAGCTAAACAAAAAAAAAAGAAAAAATAGAAATATGTTAAAGTGTTTTATGGTTTATGAATATGACGATAAAAAATATAATTGTTCACGTGTGAACAGCCTATATATGACCATGAGAACTACTTTTTATACCTTAGAAATAAAATTCAAGAAGCGCATAAGCTCGCAAGAGAAAATTTACTCCAAAGCAAAAATATATCAAAACAGTACTATGATAAAAAAATTCATCCAGTAAAATTTCATGTAGGAGATCAGGTTCTATTGCGAAATTCAGCGAGACGCAATAAACTGTCCCCTTACTGGAAAGGACCTTTTCCAGTTCTCAACAGAAATAGTCCTGTAAATAGCACTATACTTATTAGAAAACGAAAGCGCCGTGTACACAACAATAGAATGAAGTTATTTATATAAACATTCTTTTCCAGAATATCTCGCATACTTCTCATTTTGGCGTGGTTACCAGTCATGATCGGAACAGAACCCGTGGAACTACATCCCGTAAGGCAAACGGGGGTTATGTTAGAAGAAGTTGGACAATATTGGACATTCTTAACGCAAATAAAATTCCCTTTGTGGAAAAACACTCTGGGTTTTGTACGATCCTGCGAAAAAATTTTGGAATATCTATGTAGTGGTATCAATTATGGCCCAGGTGAGAGTAATTGTAAACATTGGAAGAAATAAATAAATTTAAGAATTTTGAAAATTGAGGATAAAATTAATGAAATCAATATTTATACGCACTGTAACACGTCAAGAAAGAAGAGAGGTTTAGTTAATTTAGGTGGTTCAGTGGCAAAGTTCCTTTTCGGAACAATGGATCACGAGGACTCAGATCAAATCGATGCTAGATTGGAAGAATTAGAGGGTAGTAACAAAAAGAGTATAAGCCTAGCCAAACAATTAACACTCATAAAAACAAATACAGAAGTTATTTGAAGTTCAGTCTTAAGCCTCACATCTCAACATAATTTACTAGTTGAAAAAACTAATCGTTTCAATAAGTTTGTCGAAGATACTTTAAAGAATACCACAACTGAAGTACGATTGATTCACGTAATGACAGAAATGAACGAAGTCCCTTTATTCATGTTAAATGAATTACAAAAAATTTCGGAACAACTTACAACAACATTTTTTGTTTTGGAATCAATTCAACGCCAGGAATTAAGTCCATTAATGCTTCCCGCTAAAGAATTTAAATCACTATATGATGAAATAACATCAACTCAACATGATATAGAATCTGATTTTTCCATAACAGAGCTTATCACTAAAACATATTCTCAATGTTTAGGTGATAGAATCCTCATTAAAATCCTTATACCTATTCTTTAAAGTCCATGTTTCAGTGTAAATAAGATCTACCTAATTCCCACATCAATAAAAGATGGTATTTATTCCATATTTGACGATATACCGGACTACTTATTTCATAGCTCATTTTTACATAAAAACTTTGAATTAAGTGAAGAAAAATTCAAATCACGTTGCATCCCATTAAACACTACATTCTTCACTTGTGAATCAGTAGAGCCCATGCGTATCATCCCAAAGGAAGGAGATTGCATCAAAAATTTGTTCAAAAATCCCTTCTCAGAATCACCTACCTGTGCTCATCGAATACTCAAACATTTTGGCAATCTTTTAGTTCCCATGCAGCATGAAAATGCTTGGTTATATTGGATGCATAACCGTATTCCACTATATTGTCAGTGTCCAGATGGCTTATCCACTGTGCATTTACAAGGTGTAGGTATAGTTAGACTTTTACAACCTTGTACATTCAGACTTGAAGAGTTTATTATTCCTTTTAAAATAAATGCGTTGTATAATTTATCGTTCACCCAACCAGAAAATCCAGAAATACCACTACTGGATAAATACAAACCATTTTTAAAAATGCAGAAGATTAATAGGGGCGACTTAAAAAGTTTAAAGGTACTAGAACCATCATCGTTACGTTCCATTCTTAAGGAAAGTAGCAAGACTATTGAGCATTTAGAGTACGACACGACTCAAAGCGAAGCAATCAAATCAACTGCTTACTTACACAAGAAGTTTCTTCTCTTGGTACTATTCTGATAATGGTTTGCTCTATTCTTCTTATTATAATCATAATAAAAAAACGATGTAAAAAATCCAGTCATCCGCCAGAGGTAAAACGGAGGAGTGAATTCATTTCTCAACATATAATAATTCCCAGAAGAGAACAAATCATTGTTCCCATACATAACTCGCCACAAAACAATGATGTTTGCGTTGAAACATGCCAGCCTGCAACTACTGATACTAACAATTAAAAAGAAAAAGGGAATAAGATTAATTAGTTAACAGTAATATATATATCCAATAACTAAGTATTAAAATAAAATTTAGTACCCAAGACAAGAATTCCTGATAACCTGAAAAGAGAACCATTGCCAATATATGACCATGAGAACTACTTTTTATACCTTAGAAATAAAATTCAAGTAGCGCATAAGCTCGCAAGAGAAAATTTACTCCAAAGAAAGAATATATCAAAACAGTACTATGATAAAAAAATTTATCCAGTAATATTTCATGTAGGAGATGAGGTTCTATTGCGAAATTCAGCGAGACGCAATAAACTGTCCCCTTACTGGACAGGACCTTTCCAGTTCTCAACATAAATAGTCCTGTAAATAGCACTATACTTATTAGAAAACGAAAGCGCCGTGTACACAACAATAGACTGAAGTTATTTATATAAACAATCTTTTCAAGAATATCTCGCATACTTCTCATTTTGGCATGGTTACCAGTCATGATCGGAACAGAACCCGTGGAACTACATCCCGTAAGGCAAACGGGGGTTATGTTCGAAGAAGTTGGACGTGCCCTCACATATCGACAACATTGGACATTCTTAACGCAAATAAAATTCCCTTTGTGGAACGACACTCTGGGTTTTGTACGATCCTGCGAAAAAACTTTGGAATATCTATGTAGTGGTATAAATTATGGCCCAGGTGAGAGTAATTGTAAACATTGGAAGAAATAAATAAATTTAAGATTTTTGAAAATTGAGGAAAAAATTAATGAAATCAATATTTATACGCACTGTAACACGTCAAGAAAGAAGAGAGGTCTAGATAATTTAGGTGGTTCAGTGGCAAAGTTCCTTTTCGGAACAATGGATCACGAGGACTCAGATCAAATCGATGCTAGATTGGAAGAATTAGAGGGTAGTAACAAAAAGAGTATAAGCCTAGCCAAACAATTAACACTCATAAAAACAAATACAGAAGTTATTTGAAGTTCAGTCTTAAACCTCACATCTCAACATAATTTACTAGTTGAAAAAACTAATCGTTTCAATAAGTTTGTGGAAGATACTTTAAAGAATACCACAACTGAAGTACGATTGATTCACGTAATGACAGAAATGAACGAAGTCCCTTTATTCATGTTAAATGAATTACAAAAAATTTCGGAACAACTTACAACAACATTTTTTGTTTTGGAATCAATTCAACGAAAGGAATTAAGTCCATTAATACTTCCCGCTAAAGAATTTAAATCACTATATGATGAAATAATATCAACTCAACATGATATAGAATCTGATTTTTCCATAACAAAGCTTACCACTAAAACATATTCTCAATGTTTAGGTGATAGAATCCTCATTAAAATCCTTATACCTATTCTTTAGAGTCCATGTTTCAGTGTAAATAAGATCTACCTAATTCCCACATCAATAAAAGATGGTATTTATTCCATATTTGACGATATACCGGACTACTTATTTCATAGTTCATTTTTACATAAAAACTTTGAATTAAGTGAAGAAAAATTCAAATCACGTTGCATCCCATTAAACACTACATTCTTCACTTGTGAATCAGTAGAGCCCATGCGTATCATCCCAAAGGAAGGAGATTGCATCAAAAATTTGTTCAAAAATCCCTTCTCAGAATCACCTACCTGTGCTCATCGAATACTCAAACATTTTGGCAATCTTTTAGTTCCCATGCAGCATGAAAATGCTTGGTTATATTGGATGCATAACCGTATTCCACTATATTGTCAGTGTCCAGATGGCTTATCCACTGTGCATTTACAAGGTGTAGGTATATTTAGACTTTTACAACCTTGTACATTCAGACTTGAAGAGTTTATTATTCCTTTTAAAATAAATGCGTTGTATTACTTATCGTTCACCCAACCAGAAAATCCAGAAATACCACTACTGGATAAATACAAACCAATTTTAAAAATGCAGAAGATTAATAGGGGCGACTTAAAAAGTTTAAAGGTACTAGAACCATCATCGTTACGTTCCATTCTTAAGGAAAGTAGCAAGACTATTGAGCATTTAGAGTACGACACGACTCAAAGCGAAGCAAGCAAATCAACTGCTTACTTACACAAGAAGTTTCTTCTCTTGGTACTATTCTGATAATGGTTTGCTCTATTCTTCTTATTATAATCATAATAAAAAAACGATGTAAAAAATCCAGTCATCCGCCAGAGGTAAAACGGAGGAGTGAATTCATTTCTCAACCTATAATAATTCCCAGAAGAGAACAAATCATTGTTCCCATACATAACTCGCCACAAAACAATGATGTTTGCGTTGAAACATGCCAGCCTGCAACTACTGATACTAACAATTAAAAAGAAAAAGGGAATAAGATTAATTAGTTAACAGTAATATATATATCCAATAACTAAGTATTAAAATAAAATTTAGTACCCAAGACAAGAATTCCTGATAACCTGAAAAGAGAACCATTGCCAATATATGACCATGAGAACTACTTTTTATACCTTAGAAATAAAATTCAAGTAGCGCATAAGCTCGCAAGAGAAAATTTACTCCAAAGAAAGAATATATCAAAACAGTACTATGATAAAAAAATTTATCCAGTAATATTTCATGTAGGAGATGAGGTTCTATTGCGAAATTCAGCGAGACGCAATAAACTGTCCCCTTACTGGACAGGACCTTTCCAGTTCTCAACATAAATAGTCCTGTAAATAGCACTATACTTATTAGAAAACGAAAGCGCCGTGTACACAACAATAGACTGAAGTTATTTATATAAACAATCTTTTCAAGAATATCTCGCATACTTCTCATTTTGGCATGGTTACCAGTCATGATCGGAACAGAACCCGTGGAACTACATCCCGTAAGGCAAACGGGGGTTATGTTCGAAGAAGTTGGACGTGCCCTCACATATCGACAACATTGGACATTCTTAACGCAAATAAAATTCCCTTTGTGGAACGACACTCTGGGTTTTGTACGATCCTGCGAAAAAACTTTGGAATATCTATGTAGTGGTATAAATTATGGCCCAGGTGAGAGTAATTGTAAACATTGGAAGAAATAAATAAATTTAAGATTTTTGAAAATTGAGGAAAAAATTAATGAAATCAATGTTTATACGCACTGTAACACGTCAAGAAAGAAGAGAGGTCTAGATAATTTAGGTGGTTCAGTGGCAAAGTTCCTTTTCGGAACAATGGATCACGAGGACTCAGATCAAATCGATGCTAGATTGGAAGAATTAGAAGGGTAGTAACAAAAAGAGTATAAGCCTAGCCAAACAATTAACACTCATAAAAACAAATACAGAAGTTATTTGAAGTTCAGTCTTAAACCTCACATCTCAACATAATTTACTAGTTGAAAAAACTAATCGTTTCAATAAGTTTGTGGAAGATACTTTAAAGAATACCACAACTGAAGTACGATTGATTCACGTAATGACAGAAATGAACGAAGTCCCTTTATTCATGTTAAATGAATTACAAAAAATTTCGGAACAACTTACAACAACATTTTTTGTTTTGGAATCAATTCAACGAAAGGAATTAAGTCCATTAATACTTCCCGCTAAAGAATTTAAATCACTATATGATGAAATAACATCAACTCAACATGATATAGAATCTGATTTTTCCATAACAAAGCTTACCACTAAAACATATTCTCAATGTTTAGGTGATAGAATCCTCATTAAAATCCTTATACCTATTCTTTAAAGTCCATGTTTCAGTGTAAATAAGATCTACCTAATTCCCACACCAATAAAAGATGGTATTTATTCCATATTTGACGATATACCGGACTACTTATTTCATAGTTCATTTTTACATAAAAACTTTGAATTAAGTGAAGAAAAATTCAAATCACGTTGCATCCCATTAAACACTACATTCTTCACTTGTGAATCAGTAGAGCCCATGCGTAGCATCCCGAAGGAAGGAGATTGCATCAAAAATTTGTTCAAAAATCCCTTCTCAGAATCATCTACCTGTGCTCATCGAATACTTAAACATTTTGACAATCTTTTAGTTCCCATGCAGCATGAAAATGCTTGGTTATATTGGATGCATAACCGTAGTCCACTATATTGTCAGTGTCCAGATGGCTTATCCACTGTGCATTTACAAGGTGTAGGTATATTTAGACTTTTACAACCTTGTACATTCAGACTTGAAGAGTTTATTATTCCTTTTAAAATAAATGCGTTGTATAACTTATCGTTCACCCAACCAGAAAATCCAGAAATACCACTACTGGATAAATACAAACCAATTTTAAAAATGCAGAAGATTAATAGGGGCGACTTAAAAAGTTTAAAGGTACTAGAACCATCATCGTTACGTTCCATTCTTAAGGAAAGTAGCAAGACTATTGAGCATTTAGAGTACGACACGACTCAAAGCGAAGCAAGCAAATCAACTGCTTACTTACACAAGAAGTTTCTTCTCTTGGTACTATTCTGATAATGGTTTGCTCTATTCTTCTTATTATAATCATAATAAAAAAACGATGTAAAAAATCCAGTCATCCGCCAGAGGTAAAACGGAGGAGTGAATTCATTTCTCAACCTATAATAATTCCCAGAAGAGAACAAATCATTGTTCCCATACATAACTCGCCACAAAACAATGATGTTTGCGTTGAAACATGCCAGCCTGCAACTACTGATACTAACAATTAAAAAGAAAAAGGGAATAAGATTAATTAGTTAACAGTAATATATATATCCAATAACTAAGTATTAAAATAAAATTTAGTACCCAAGACAAGAATTCCTGATAACGAAAAGAGAACCATTGCCAATATATGACCATGAGAACTACTTTTTATACCTTAGAAATAAAATTCAAGTAGCGCATAAGCTCGCAAGAGAAAATTTACTCCAAAGAAAGAATATATCAAAACAGTACTATGATAAAAAAATTTATCCAGTAATATTTCATGTAGGAGATGAGGTTCTATTGCGAAATTCAGCGAGACGCAATAAACTGTCCCCTTACTGGACAGGACCTTTCCAGTTCTCAACATAATTAGTCCTGTAAATAGCACTATACTTATTAGAAAACGAAAGCGCCGTGTACACAACAATAGACTGAAGTTATTTATATAAACAATCTTTTCAAGAATATCTCGCATACTTCTCATTTTGGCATGGTTACCAGTCATGATCGGAACAGAACCCGTGGAACTACATCCCGTAAGGCAAACGGGGGTTATGTTCGAAGAAGTTGGACGTGCCCTCACATATCGACAACATTGGACATTCTTAACGCAAATAAAATTCCCTTTGTGGAACGACACTCTGGGTTTTGTACGATCCTGCGAAAAAACTTTGGAATATCTATGTAGTGGTATAAATTATGGCCCAGGTGAGAGTAATTGTAAACATTGGAAGAAATAAATAAATTTAAGATTTTTGAAAATTGAGGAAAAAATTAATGAAATCAATATTTATACGCACTGTAACACGTCAAGAAAGAAGAGAGGTCTAGATAATTTAGGTGGTTCAGTGGCAAAGTTCCTTTTCGGAACAATGGATCACGAGGACTCAGATCAAATCGATGCTAGATTGGAAGAATTAGAAGGGTAGTAACAAAACGAGTATAAGCCTAGCCAAACAATTAACACTCATAAAAACAAATACAGAAGTTATTTGAAGTTCAGTCTTAAACCTCACATCTCAACATAATTTACTAGTTGAAAAAACTAATCGTTTCAATAAGTTTGTGGAAGATACTTTAAAGAATACCACAACTGAAGTACGATTGATTCACGTAATGACAGAAATGAACGAAGTCCCTTTATTCATGTTAAATGAATTACAAAAAATTTCGGAACAACTTACAACAACATTTTTTGTTTTGGAATCAATTCAACGAAAGGAATTAAGTCCATTAATACTTCCCGCTAAAGAATTTAAATCACTATATGATGAAATAACATCAACTCAACATGATATAGAATCTGATTTTTCCATAACAAAGCTTACCACTAAAACATATTCTCAATGTTTAGGTGATAGAATCCTCATTAAAATCCTTATACCTATTCTTTAAAGTCCATGTTTCAGTGTAAATAAGATCTACCTAATTCCCACACCAATAAAAGATGGTATTTATTCCATAGTTGACGATATACCGGACTACTTATTTCATAGTTCATTTTTACATAAAAACTTTGAATTAAGTGAAGAAAAATTCAAATCACGTTGCATCCCATTAAACACTACATTCTTCACTTGTGAATCAGTAGAGCCCATGCGTAGCATCCCGAAGGAAGGAGATTGCATCAAAAATTTGTTCAAAAATCCCTTCTCAGAATCATCTACCTGTGCTCATCGAATACTTAAACATTTTGACAATCTTTTAGTTCCCATGCAGCATGAAAATGCTTGGTTATATTGGATGCATAACCGTAGTCCACTATATTGTCAGTGTCCAGATGGCTTATCCACTGTGCATTTACAAGGTGTAGGTATATTTAGACTTTTACAACCTTGTACATTCAGACTTGAAGAGTTTATTATTCCTTTTAAAATAAATGCGTTGTATTACTTATCGTTCACCCAACCAGAAAATCCAGAAATACCACTACTGGATAAATACAAACCAATTTTAAAAATGCAGAAGATTAATAGGGGCGACTTAAAAAGTTTAAAGGTACTAGAACCATCATCGTTACGTTCCATTCTTAAGGAAAGTAGCAAGACTATTGAGCATTTAGAGTACGACACGACTCAAAGCGAAGCAAGCAAATCAACTGCTTACTTACACAAGAAGTTTCTTCTCTTGGTACTATTCTGATAATGGTTTGCTCTATTCTTCTTATTATAATCATAATAAAAAAACGATGTAAAAAATCCAGTCATCCGCCAGAGGTAAAACGGAGGAGTGAATTCATTTCTCAACCTATAATAATTCCCAGAAGAGAACAAATCATTGTTCCCATACATAACTCGCCACAAAACAATGATGTTTGCGTTGAAACATGCCAGCCTGCAACTACTGATACTAACAATTAAAAAGAAAAAGGGAATAAGATTAATTAGTTAACAGTAATATATATATCCAATAACTAAGTATTAAAATAAAATTTAGTACCCAAGACAAGAATTCCTGATAACCTGAAAAGAGAACCATTGCCAATATATGACCATGAGAACTACTTTTTATACCTTAGAAATAAAATTCAAGTAGCGCATAAGCTCGCAAGAGAAAATTTACTCAAAAGAAAGAATATATCAAAACAGTACTATGATAAAAAAATTTATCCAGTAATATTTCATGTAGGAGATGAGGTTCTATTGCGAAATTCAGCGAGACGCAATAAACTGTCCCCTTACTGGACAGGACCTTTCCAGTTCTCAACATAAATAGTCCTGTAAATAGCACTATACTTATTAGAAAACGAAAGCGCCGTGTACACAACAATAGACTGAAGTTATTTATATAAACAATCTTTTCAAGAATATCTCGCATACTTCTCATTTTGGCATGGTTACCAGTCATGATCGGAACAGAACCCGTGGAACTACATCCCGTAAGGCAAACGGGGGTTATGTTCGAAGAAGTTGGACGTGCCCTCACATATCGACAACATTGGACATTCTTAACGCAAATAAAATTCCCTTTGTGGAAAGACACTCTGGGTTTTGTACGATCCTGCGAAAAAACTTTGGAATATCTATGTAGTGGTATAAATTATGGCCCAGGTGAGAGTAATTGTAAACATTGGAAGAAATAAATAAATTTAAGATTTTTGAAAATTGAGGAAAAAATTAATGAAATCAATATTTATACGCACTGTAACACGTCAAGAAAGAAGAGAGGTCTAGATAATTTAGGTGGTTCAGTGGCAAAGTTCCTTTTCGGAACAATGGATCACGAGGACTCAGATCAAATCGATGCTAGATTGGAAGAATTAGAAGGGTAGTAACAAAAAGAGTATAAGCCTAGCCAAACAATTAACACTCATAAAAACAAATACAGAAGTTATTTGAAGTTCAGTCTTAAACCTCACATCTCAACATAATTTACTAGTTGAAAAAACTAATCGTTTCAATAAGTTTGTGGAAGATACTTTAAAGAATACCACAACTGAAGTACGATTGATTCACGTAATGACAGAAATGAACGAAGTCCCTTTATTCATGTTAAATGAATTACAAAAAATTTCGGAACAACTTACAACAACATTTTTTGTTTTGGAATCAATTCAACGAAAGGAATTAAGTCCATTAATACTTCCCGCTAAAGAATTTAAATCACTATATGATGAAATCACATCAACTCAACATGATATAGAATCTGATTTTTCCATAACAAAGCTTACCACTAAAACATATTCTCAATGTTTAGGTGATAGAATCCTCATTAAAATCCTTATACCTATTCTTTAAAGTCCATGTTTCAGTGTAAATAAGATCTACCTAATTCCCACACCAATAAAAGATGGTATTTATTCCATATTTGACGATATACCGGACTACTTATTTCATAGTTCATTTTTACATAAAAACTTTGAATTAAGTGAAGAAAAATTCAAATCACGTTGCATCCCATTAAACACTACATTCTTCACTTGTGAATCAGTAGAGCCCATGCGTATCATCCCAAAGGAAGGAGATTGCATCAAAAATTTGTTCAAAAATCCCTTCTCAGAATCACCTACCTGTGCTCATCGAATACTCAAACATTTTGGCAATCTTTTAGTTCCCATGCAGCATGAAAATGCTTGGTTATATTGGATGCATAACCGTATTCCACTATATTGTCAGTGTCCAGATGGCTTATCCACTGTGCATTTACAAGGTGTAGGTATAGTTAGACTTTTACAACCTTGTACATTCAGACTTGAAGAGTTTATTATTCCTTTTAAAATAAATGCGTTGTATAATTTATCGTTCACCCAACCAGAAAATCCAGAAATACCACTACTGGATAAATACAAACCAATTTTAAAAATGCAGAAGATAAATAGGGGCGACTTAAAAAGTTTAAAGGTACTAGAACCATCATCGTTACGTTCCATTCTTAAGGAAAGTAGCAAGACTATTGAGCATTTAGAGTACGACACGACTCAAAGCGAAGCAAGCAAATCAACTGCTTACTTACACAAGAAGTTTCTTCTCTTGGTACTATTCTGATAATGGTTTGCTCTATTCTTCTTATTATAATCATAATAAAAAAACGATGTAAAAAATCCAGTCATCCGCCAGAGGTAAAACGGAGGAGTGAATTCATTTCTCAACCTATAATAATTCCCAGAAGAGAACAAATCATTGTTCCCATACATAACTCGCCACAAAACAATGATGTTTGCGTTGAAACATGCCAGCCTGCAACTACTGATACTAACAATTAAAAAGAAAAAGGGAATAAGATTAATTAGTTAACAGTAATATATATATCCAATAACTAAGTATTAAAATAAAATTTACTACCCAAGCCTAAAAATATATATATATATATATATATATATATATATATATATATTAATATATTATAAATAACTAAGTATTAAAATAAAATTTACTACCCAAGCCTAAAAAAAATATATATATATATATATATATATATATATATATATATATATATTAATATATAATAAATAGTAAATGAAATATATAATAAATTCATGTTAATATTATAAAAGTTAAGTGTATATATAATGATATTATAATCTAGCAACAAGAATAAATTAATTAATTAGCAGTTAGAGAAGAATTACAAATAATCTAAAATAATTAATAATTTAGGGAGTTTAGAACAAAAATTAATATGAGGTATATACAAAATCCGACATTTGCAAACGGTTTTTAAATTCTTTATGTTATTATATTACCAAAATAAAAAGACACAAAAATGAATAAATAAGTGAAAAAAACGACATTAAAATAAAATTAGAATGATATATATAATCTGTAAAGGGGGAGGCATGTTAAGAAACAAGAAAGTGTTATTCATCGAAATGATCAGGCAAAAGTTATTTATTATGAAAGAGCTCAATTAGGGCACCAACGTAATAAACTTACTTTGGCTTTATTGTGTAAATTATGTCAAATTTTCCAATAAGACAATAAAGCGCTTAATAAACATTTGTCGATCATTTCAATGAATAACAAGAAGCAATAAGGCAAGAATGACCCCATTACGAAATAATTTTACTTAAGAAATAAATGTAATTCCATGTAACAAGAAAGAAGTCAATAGAGTATGATTCAAATTGTCGTGAAGTTAAGTCTTTTTAATTATAACTCCCACCAGATCTATACTAAAAAAGAGAAAATATATTTAAAAAAAATATAATACATATCCAGGACCATTGGAATAAATCATCGGAGACTTTGTTTCATTTTTTATGTTTCCATATGGCTCTTACCTTTTCAGAAGATTATCACCAGTAGGGCAGGACCCGTATTCAGTGGATAACTCACAAGATTTAATAATCAACAACCGCAGCTGAAACAGTACGCTGGAAGCACAAGCAACCTCATCCTCCGGCTATCACTGCTCTGACGTAGTAACAGTACTGGTTTACCTACGACTGCTTGAAGATTGATTTCTCTCAGCGAATCGTATACCGATATGGAAGTTACCGCTTCTTGCCGTTCTAGTCAGGAGAGGGGTTACAGAGCTCACGCCCCAATCCTAACGCAGCCATTCCGGATGCGTCCTGTGGTCCTGAGGACTGCAAGGGTACCCCGTTATACTGCTTGCTTCTTTTAAAACATCATCTCTCGCTAATCACCGCTGAGATTTAAGTCTAATAACTGTTATCTTTCAGTTGTTTTTCAAGTCGCTAGTCTTTATAGCCAAGTTGGAAGTCAACTCACAGTGGACGGAAAAACAACAAGATTTTCCACCGCATCAGATCATATTGTCATAGGGACAATAGGATCGCACCACAGTCTTCTGGGTAAACTAAAGACCATTCACCCGAGTAGTGACCCCCCTATAGGATAACTTCCTTAGACTGTAATAGGTACGTAGGGTGGAGCGAAAATTGCTAAACAAATTTGTTTTCCAGTAATTACTTGGCCTATATATGGAATAGTTGACTCTTTTAGAAGTGAATTACTATACAAAAAATTGGTTTGCTGAGACTTCATCTTCGGCTGCCAATTTGACATCTAAATTTAAAAAAAAAAAGAGAAATATTTTTACGCAGCTCTTCGCTTATTTTCATAATAATTATCCAGAAAACTTGCTTCCTGAATGAAAATAACCCAGAAATCATCCCATGGAGGTGGCTGCAAGCCGAGTTGACCACACATCCACCCTTTTAATCATTATCTTTATATTCAGTTGTCTTTAAAAACTTGGTGATACTGATCTTTTGTCTCGAAATTTGGTAGGGATATTCTGGAGGCATTTCTAGTCCTAATAAATCTATCACTTGCTTCATAGCCACATACTGCCGCTCTTTTGTAACTAATTTTATACAGCGTTCCACGGCTTGGGAATGACACAGAAATTTTAAAATATCAATTTCATTAGGAACGTTATAGATCATTTCCTGGAGATCACTGTTCAACATTTTTACTCTCAGATGCGGCTCTATAAGTGTTATTGACTGCCAGTTAACTAGTTCAAAGTAGTCATCTGCATTAAAATTAAAATGGGGAATATCAAATTGACGAACTTGGTTTCACTATGTTTTGCTTGTCTGCATTTTAATATCCTCGGAAGACCTACTTCTCTAATATGCTTCCCTTCGTCAGCTTGCATTGTGAATAACATATTTTCAGGGTGACCGTAGAACCATTTCTTTGCAGTACTTGATCTGCTACCTTCTTAGGCTCTTCAGGCGAAAATCTACTTTTTTTATAATGCCAACCTTAAGTGCAAATCAGGTGGGTGCGCAGACTTTCATAATATATTCTGTAATTATATTTAAATTGTATGAAGGATTTTCGGTAGAAACATACAATCTCAAGATTCTGTTGGCAGTTGTTAACCATCTTGAGTAAGCCATTTTGCCTGGTTCTCGTTGTGTTAGACTTGGCGAAATTGTTCGGTAAGATCCATATCACGAAAATTAACATCTATTTTTTTTTAACTTCACAACCTGTTGTTTTTCGCAGTTTTCTAATTTTTTTAATTTCCAATTTGGTCCAGTAGTTTTTCCATCTAAATACTGCAATAGATAGCAGTACATTAGCGTGCACTAAACACACAAACTACTGCAGAGGACGTCCAAAGAATTTTCAAGTTGCCGTATTATTCCACTTTTATAACCTGTATTTGCCGCTGTCCCGTCGCATCCAATTGCTTGCACCTCGGAAATATCTATGTTTTTTTCCAGAAATTCCAATAAGCTTCTTTTAATATTTTTAGCACTTACAGATGACGGAGTTAAGTGACCGAAATAAACCGAACCCGATTCTGAATTTAATACTATATATTCTTCTGTGATTATCTTTCTTGAAAGAGTATCTCCTTCCCTTACTTGAATCAAAGTTTTATCATTCCTTCCATCAAAATATATTCCATAGACACAGGTTATTTCTTCTTCATGCTTCTTTTTTAAATTCTTACGAGTCTTAACTTTTTCTCTCCTAATTTTACTCCGGTCTATTATTATGGATGATTCTTCCACTGTTATTATTTCCATGTTTTTTTGGGGCAGCATTAACAAGAATTGCAGATCTGTCTGAGGCTCCTGTTCGATCACAAGCCTGTGCTAAGGAGGGGAGTTTTAGAAGTAGAAGGCGCGTGTAAGATTTCAACATTTTTTGGAACTTTAAAGTCGATGCGCGTTGGACGAAACACTGGGGCTCCTGCGATGTTACTTGACAAATGTCATCGTCCTATTTGGATTTATGCTTCGTTCTCTGGTCAGAATTCTTTTTACGCTCTAATCTTTTTCAAGGATTTTATGTGTCTTTATACCAACTTTGCCAATAACCATTTTCCTGAAAGTTCTCTGGTTTGTTAAAAAGCTCCTTTCATTTATTGCTACTTTAACTTTACAAGAACACTTCAAAAACGAATAGTTTTGTGACATATTTAACTTGTCATCCTTTTTTTTTATAGGCTTTTTAATATAATGATATTTCTTGTGATACTCTTTTATATTGTGTAAAATTTGTTGGTCAGATAATACAGAAATTGAACTGTTTTCCAAACTCGGCTCTTGTTTATTTAAATTTAAAAGTTCTTGTCTTAAAAACAAATAATATCTAATAATGTCGGCTTAGGTTGGAAGCATATTGTCTTTAAACGTTTTTGGATCACCAAACATCGGACAGAACGAGTTTGACGCTTTTTTTCTTATAGATATAATATAACAATAAACTTATTCTGCTACTGCTAAATTGAAGCACCTTGCCCTGCAACTAGCTTGTTGCCAAGGCATGGCTCTAGATGATTATTTCCGAAGAATATGGTCAATTTGTATTAAAATTAAAATAGTAGGAGCTCGAATCGGCCTAAATATTATGTCCATTTACTTAAAAAACTATGCAAGTTTTTTGGCTGTTTATAGTACAAAGCTAAAAACAACAAGGTCGTTTTGGCAGCCAAAGGACAAATACGATTAAAATGAGATTTTGCACAATAATTAACACAATAATTTAACCAAAGGCAACTATTCCGCACATAGGCTACATGAAATTCAAAAATGTTGTTTTTCGCTCCACCCTAGCTACAGTTCTACGCATTCATTGATGACAGGCAATTAACATTCATCGCCGTCGCTAACTGTCCTAGGGATGCTCAGCCCGCGACTAATTTAATTACTCGTACAGGACGATTATACTACTCCCTTGAAGTGTAGTAGCGTCAACTATCTAGCACACACTCAAGATTGAAGATTTCTCATACTGCTTATCCAATTAATAACAATTGGTACCATCAGCTAATCATCTTATACACAGTATTGAAGATTCCTCTATCGACTTACCCAACTGATGGCAATTGGTAACGATAATCAACTATAGTGCAAACAACATTAGGTAATCAGTAACCCAAACTACACTAAATTGGTGACACCGACAGGAGTCGCACCTTCACCAACATTGGAAGAAGATTTTACAAAAAGGTTAGATAGTGTAGGAGTACATTAATTTAATTTAATTATTAATTTATTATTTTTTTCAATTATTACACATAATTATTAACATTTCTTTTTGTTTATATATATATCCCATATAAGTGTGCGTTTTGCATCAAGGTGTTAGCACCTCAACTATTGTTTAGTTTAAGACTCTGTGTTAACTGTCTATGTTCAGGAACGTCTTACCAGCAATTCTCAGTTTTTCAGTAAAATTTTTCTTGCCTAATTCGGCTTTATTCTCTACAGACTCTTACATTTCGTGGTTTAATCCGCGTTTGTCAAAATTTCCTCACTTTTTATGGTGCAATAACATCTTTGTAGTTTTAATAGTTCTTTTTATGTTTGTGCAACCCAGTCTACGTTAGGAAATGACTGAACCCACCAGTCTGACAAATGTCAGTATGGACTCTGATAACAATAGTAATCAGAACAAGTCCAGTGCTACCTTGCCAGCCAATTCAAGTCAATCAGCGGTGTTGGGGGCAGTGTGTGTTAAGACAGCCCCCTTTTGGGAAAATTACCCTGATCTGTGGTTCCTCCAGCTTGAGGCTCAGTTCAGCTTGGCCGGTATTAATCAGGACACTACGAAGTTTTACCACGTCGTTGGGGCGCTTGACGCAGATGTCGCTCGCCTTGTAAGTGACATTCTGCGTATACCACCAGCAGTAGACAAATACAGTACTATCAAAGAGATGTTAATTTCTAGACTCTCTGGAAGTACTAACCAAAAGTTGAAACAGCTCCTTACTGCGCTTACACTGGGTGACGCACAACCCTCACAACGCGTGAGATGCGGGCACTCAATAATGGCCAACTCAATAAGACGATACTGAAGTCGCTTTGGCTTCGGCGATTGCCGACAAATATGCAGGCGATTCTGGCCTGCAATCCAGAAGCACTTGAAGTGTTGGCAACATGTGCAGATAAGATAGCCGAGGTTAGTCCCAAAGCGGAAATATTCTCAGAAGATTTTCCCTCAGGCAACGCTCAAAAGTCACTGGTCGATTTGGAAAAAAAATTAAGCAACTTTGCCAGCATGTTTGGGAAGTCGCTCACACGCCGCAATCCTGTTAGACAAGGCACTTCAATAAGTGGGTTGTAGCGTATTACGCTTACGCTACCCTCCCCCCCCCTCTTCGTTTCTTTTTTCCTTCTTGTTCGGCTTCTCTACCTTCTATAAAGAAACCCCCATAATTTTCTCAGGGTACCTAAGAAGGGGACTAAAGTTCTTATCCTCGAGAAGTAGCCCTATGCTACTTTTCCATGCAATAAAACTCCTGAATAGAAAAGTTAGCTATATTCGAGAAGTAGCCCTATGCTACTTCTCCATATTATAAAAAAAAAACTGTAAAGAAAAGTTAGATATTTTCGAGAAGTAGCCCTATGCTACTTCTCCATATTATAAAGAAAAACCTGTAAGGAAAAGTTAGATATTTTCGAGAAGTAGCCCTATGCTACTTCTCCATATTATAAAAATCCTGAAAAAAAAACATTTTAAAATTCATCCCTACGGCAACTCCGCAATTACATCGCGTTTCATCTATGAGTAATTTATTCTTATCTGCATTTAAATTGATAAAACTTGGCATCGTCGCCCCATCGCCGGTACAAAATTTCATATCTTTTACCGTTTTTCAATGAAACTTCCAGTGCACAAACGGTGAAATATCACGCAAAAATTTTCTGTCGCAAGAAGTTGCTGAGTGGCAACGAGCATATTATAAAATCCATGAGCACACACCCATACATGTGGCCAGCAGTACAGTCGCTAGCAATCGTTTGTGATTCGGGTTGTGTGCGACTCGAATCGAAGGGAATGGAGGTCGGCTGCCGGTGGCTGATTCGGGGCGGTTGATGTTGGCTGGAGGATGAGTTAGTCAGTCTGTGATAGTTGGTCAAGGAGTTGAGATGAGACTTGAAAACGAAGTTTCAGCGGTGAGGATTTTTTTTTCTTTTGTTGCTTTCGGTTTTTTTCTTTGGCGGCTTTGCTTGGAAAGTGCTAAAAGCGGATTTACCTTTGCGCGATGAAAGGAGTGGAGTTTTTTTTGTTTTTTCGCGGTTTTCGGTTAAGAAAAGACGTGAAGTTCGGAGTATTGTGGCAATGATTATTGTCTATAAATTTTTTTTCTTTCATCTTTGAATTACCAATTTTTTTTGAACTTCGGTTTTGCAAGTAAAGCTTCCAGCGGGATTATTTTCGTGTCGGCGAGAACAGACGAAATTGGACAGTGAACAGTGAGAAGGACATACAAACATGGGTTTAGCTGTGCAATTCCATGGGGATTCAAGTGACCTGTGGTGAATGAGTTTTATCCTGTGGATTATAAAGTTCGAAGAAAATTTGGATTATCAGTGAAATTTCGTGAATTAGAACTTACCTGAGCTGTATATAATGCAGAGTTTTCTGGAAGTTAAAATAAATCTGCGGTTATTCTAATTATTAGTTAAGTGAGTTATCAGGACTTACCTGTGCGGCATATCATGATGAATTCGCCTGGAAGTTAAAATAAAGCTACGATTATTTTATTACTAATTTAGTGCGCTATCAGAACTTACCTGAGCGGCATATAATGCGGAGTTTTTTTTTGTCTGGAAGTTAAAATAAATCTACGATTATTTTATTATTAATTTAGTGTGTTATCAGAACTTACCTGTGCAGCATATCATGATGAATTTTTCTAAAAGCCGAAATAAATCTGCGTTTCTTTTATTATTAGTTCAGCGCGTGAATTAGAACTTACCTGAGCTGCATATAATGCTGAGTGTTCTGGAAGTTAAAATAAAGCTACGATTATTTTATTATTAATTTAGTGCGCTATCAGAACTTACCTGTGCGGACTATCAAGATGAATTTTTCTAAAAGTCGAGATAAATCTACGTTTCTTTTACTATTAGTTCAGCGCGAGAAATAGATCTTACCTGAGCGGCATATAATGCTGAGTTTTTTTTGTCTGGAATTTAAAATAAATCTACGATTATTTTATTGTTAATTTAGTGTGTTATCAGAACTTACCTGTGCGGCATATCATGATGAATTTGTCTAAAAGCCGAAATAAATCTGCGTTTCTTTTATTTTTAGTTCAGCGCGTGAATTAGAGCTTACCTGAGCTGCATATAATGCTGAGTGTTCTGGAAGTTAAAATAAAGCTACGATTATTTTATTATTAATTTAGTGCATTACCAGAACTTACCTGTGCTGAATTTTTCTGGAAGCCAAAATAAATACGATAACTCTATTATTAATTTAGTGCGCTATCAGAACTTACCTGTGCGGCCTATCATGATGAATTTTTCTAAAAGTCGAGATAAATCTACGTTTCTTTTATTATTAGTTCAGCGCGAGAATTAGAACTTACCTGAGCGGCATATAATGCTGAGTTTTTTTTTGTCTGGAATTTAAAATAAATCTACGATTATTTTATTGTTAATTTAGTGCGTTATCAGAACTTACCTGTGCGGAATATCATGATGAATTCTTCGAAAAGTTAGAAATAGTTTAGTGTGAACTCAGATTTTACCTGTGCGACACATCATTCTGAATTTTCCTACAAGCCAAGGTGGAATTCAATTGTGATTTATATTAGCTCTGTGCGCATTCGTAACTTACTTGTGCTCATTATCGCATACAGACTTTGGGTTCCTCGTCACTCACTTCTTCCGAACAACCATAGAAGGTTGCCGATCTGATTAAAATTATATAAAAAAAAAGGTCAATGTACCCATTGATATAAAAAAAAAGGTTAATGTACCCATTTATATAACAAAAAAAAAAGAGGTCAATGTAAAAAAAGAGGTCAATGAAAAAAAAGAGGCCAATGAGCCCACAGTCCAATCAAGCCGCCAGCTGTAAAAGGATATCCAGGGTGCACCCATCCAGCGAATGCATAACGAATCAACGAGGGATCTCAGCAGTACACCTCTGCCCGTCCAGGCGGGGGTTAAAGGTTCAGTTTAGTATACAATATTCGTCGAAACAAATTGACTTTCTTTTTAGTAAAATATTTATTAGACTTCAAAATTTTTTTTGTTTTGATTATTACTTTGGAAGTTCAGATAAATTTGTTTGTAGATCATGGGTGTATCTAGTAAGGAGTAGGTATAGGCTAAGAGCATCCCGAATGTAAAAGAGGAAGTGAATAACGAGACACTCAAACCTGAGGAAAATTAAATGGTGGTCTCATTGAATGCTATTTAGGCTCATAACTTGTTTTTTTTTGTTTTTTCGAGTTTTTTTCTTGTTTTTCAGATTGGAGAGGTTGATGTGCCCTATTGGTTTTCCCTTTTGTTCGCTCCGCTTTGCGGTTAGTCTACTGGTAACGTTGGCAAACAGCAGGATGAGCGAGTAAAGTAAAGATCTCGTTGGTCGGACGGAGCGGTAAGGCGACATTACTTTGTGACACAGGGGTAAATGGGGCTAAGCACATCATTACGGCTTTGGAGGATTGGCCAGGGTGGATGGGGGCGTCTGGGCTCAATAGTACGCAAAGCCTGAGTCTCAACATCATCGGAGACTCCTCTCAGCTCTCTCTCTCTCTCTCTCGCAATCGTTCATTTGCCAGTGTTGTAAACCCTCCGGGTGAATAAGCACTTGTTCGGCGTTGCAGAGGTCTTCTATTCTCCTTCTTTTTGCAGCATAAGTAGGTAGTAGGCCAGCCAGGCCAGACAGTCCTGACGTCACCGACCCTGAGGTCATTGACATTTGACTCTTGACCTTTGACACTCGACCTTTGACCTTTGACCGTTGACCTTCGACCCTGATGTCATTGACCTTCACAAACACACACCCACACACATACACACGATACAATTTGAGCGGTTACGTCACAACTCTGGCTCATGACGTCATCTGTTTGATGTCGCAAGCTGATCAAGTTGATTTAAATTAAATAAAAAAATTGGCTTTTTGCAGCAATCAAACCGAGAACGCTTGGTAAAATCCGAGGCGCTCTACCCCTGAAGCCACGGATGTGTTGTGTGAATGTTATTTAAAGTTGCTATATAAGCGGAGACTGTACTGTACCCCTGGAAATGTTTCGGCCACGAGAGTATAATTAATTTTTACTTTATAAATCTTGAAGCGCCATTGAAAAAATTTGCTGTTATGAGTCAAGTTGAAATTTTGTCAGGTACATGAGCGCTTTTTCTCACAGATAAAAATTGAACAGATAAATTCCTTGAAACTGATGAAAACATGGCATGGTAGGTAATGCAACCTTCTGAAGAAGGTTTTACATCGAAAAACCGTGAAAATCAAAAAGAAACCCCCAAGATTGAAAAACTAACTAACACAAAGAATTTTTGCAGTGGATATTTTTGACAATTGTAAGTAAATGACCTTTAAGGCATCGCGTCATCCATTATTGTTCTAATAAAAAATACACCATCAAAACATATACTATAAGCTCAGCTATATTCACCTAGCGATAAATACAACGGGCTGGGCATACAAATAGTTGTGAAATCTTGGTGTGTCAATTCAATTCAATTCAATTTCAATTCAATTAATTTTATTAGGGGATTGTACAACAAGATAACAAGATCTTTTTCCGTACTAAACTAAAGAGGAAGTATCTATACCTATCCTACATAATTATAAGCAAAACAATAACTATAAATAATTCAAAATATAAAATTCGTGTGTCGTTGAACTTGACTTGCTTTTACTAAAAATACCCGCTAAAAGTAATAAATTTCATGGCACAATCAAATATTTGTATGCAATTAACGGGTTCCGATTCAATTTTTATGCTAATTTCATTTTACTTTTCATTTCGTTATGTTTATTTGTTGTTTATTAAAGAATTATTTTTTTCTTTTTTAATAAAATAAAATTCTATTTGAGAAAATATGAAAACTTGGTGGGAACTTGTTATGTTGATGTTGCAATTAACGGTGTCCTGCTAACATGCATTGTAGTTATTAGAAGCAATATATATTTTTTGGATGGATCCTTCCTTTTTGCAGATGAAATTCTATGAAAATCATTAAAGTTTGTAGGTACAAAGTAAATCTAGGGGTAAATGGCCAGGTCTGAGGAAAGAAAAGATGCATCATTTTAGCGATTTTTTAATTTCTATATAAAAACACCTAGTTAGGTTCTAAGATTCGAATAAAAGGCACATCACATGCGAATACGATAACACATTTTAAGTTATTTGTTCCTTCGCCTAATTTTACCTCAAGAAATTTGCATAATATTGCAAAATTATCATCACTGATCTTGTCTAAATATATCACATCAATTCAAATAATCACAGCAATTTCCGAAGCATGGTAAGAAAGTAAACAAAAAGCATTTTTTGTATGAAAAACGGAAAAAAATTGAATCAGAATGCCGACTTATCAAGCTAGAGCACGTACCGGTAAAAACAGGTTGAGTTGAAAGCGTAGTTGGACATTAAATAAAAAACATGGAGTGTAGGTCACGTTAATATTTTATTTTTAGATGAACTAAAAGATTTGAAAACTACCTGAATAAAAAACACCCCGTGTTAACAGGTGCGTCATTGAACTTGACCTGCTTTTACTGTAATTCCCTAAGAGTCATCAATCCTGTTTTTTAAAATTGCATTCTGCTAATAAAAATCTCGGCATTAATTCTATAAACTTAAAATAAATAATGCATACTGCATACGTTTAAAAGGTTATTTTGGGAATTAAAAGCCTTCAATCTGGTTTTTTTAATTGCACTGCTGGTAAAGGCGCAGCACTAATTTTTATTTTATTTTAATTAGTTTTTATTAAAATTTTTGTTGTTAAGTTTTTAGAGTAAAAGGTGTACTTTGTTAAAAAATTTTTAACTTTTTTCAACTAATTAAGACTTCAGTGGAAGACATTATTCAACATGCCGTAAAGGGGCTCCTACCAAACGATCAGGTAGGGATTACTTTTTGCGGAAATAGTTTTAAGGAGAGGGGGCCGGTGGTAGTTGAATTTTAGACCTGCTTCGGAAATTATAATAGAAGATATCTGGGAAATGATTTCGAAAATATTTCAAAGCAACTCTGAAGGTATGTTTTTATATTCGCACGTGATTTGGTCAAGGTTTTCTAACAAAATTTTTATTTTAGGATTAAGTACAGATACTTTTTGCTTGGGGGTTACATCGGTACGCCTACCAGAAGGGCGAGGAATAATCGCCATAATAAATATAATACTTTTACTGAAGAGTGCGCCACGAGGAAGGGTATCGTTGTGATAGAGAATAAGGACAACCTGTGCTCACCTCGAGAATTGGTGGTTGCAATCGCGGGCGTAAAGAAAGATGTCGACTATAGGAAAATTAGTCGAAAACTACAAACCCGTCTTGTTTCAAAATTGTTAGCAGAATCAAGAACTCATATTCCGATTGAAGGCGTGGGAATTTCTGTACTTTAGCAATTTAAAAACCATTTGAAAGAATATAGCATTGTCGTCTATCAATACGGAACTAAAGGGCGAGATGTAATTTTTGAAGGACATAGCGATGGCCCCAGACTGAATCTGTTATATCACAATAATCATTATAATGTTATAACATCCCTCACTGCTGCTTTTGTTGCGGTTATTATTGTGAAATATGTCATATACCGTATAATACTAAAAACGACCATAGATGCGGAGGAACATGTCCCTGCTGCCAACAGGCACCAGCCTGCCCCAATAACAATCAAATGCTCAAAATGTAACCGCCGTTTTAGAGGCAAGCAATGTTTCGATAATCACAACGCGTCTGGATCATTAAATAAGAAAACCGTCTGTGAACAGATTAAAAGATATATGGATTGTTTGAAAACATACAAAGCTGATAAAATTCATGTATGCGCAGAATATTTCTGTAAAATAAGCAACAAGCATGTACCACAAGAGCATTTATGTTTTATTCAGCAGGATAATCGTAAACCCTCCATAAAAGATACTCTTTTTGTTTTCTACGATTTAGAGACACGACACGAAAAAGTCTTGGGAGAAAAAGTTGTTCAAGAACGATCAATAGGAGAAATTAAGCTGCATGAGCCAAATTTATGCGTTTTTCAACAGCGATGCGACCACTGTATTGAAAAAGATCTGTGCATATGTGAAAAATGTGGAATAAGACAACAGGTTTTAAAGCTCGGCCCATTCAAAACTTTGTAGAGTATTTACTGAATCAGCGAAAATTGTTCAAGAAGATAATTGTTATAGCGCACAATGGCCAAGGATTTGACCATCAATTTATGCTAAGCCATATTTTGCAAAATACAGATTAAAACCCGAATTAATTATGCGAGGTACGAAAATAATCATGATGCAGCTGAGCAACGTGAAATTTATAGATTCTCTGAATTACTTCCCGATGGCTCTAGCCCTATTACCAAAAGCATTTGCCCTAGCGCCCATTTATAAAAAAAGGTTATTTTCCACATCTTTTCAATACTGTCGAAAATGAAAATTATACTGGCACACTACCGGCAATAGAATATTATGCCCCTGATACGATGAAATCAGAAGAATGAGCTATATTTCTGAAATGGTATGAAGAACACAAAAACGACGAATTTAATATGCAGCGTGATATTGTTGAATACTGTGTTGGCGACGTGCAAATATTGGCAGAGGCATGTTTAAAATTTAGAAAGCTGATGGTAGATGAATGCAATATTGAGCCATTTTTGGAGGCAGTGACTATAGCCTCTGCATGCAACCTTGTCTACAGGCGCAATTTTCTCAAGACAGACACTATCGGGGTTATTCCAAAAAATTGGTATCGAAAAGCCGATAACCAGTCAGAAATAGCAATGCAGTGGCTGATATGGGAGGAAGATCATCGAAAAATTAATATCTTGCATGCAGCTAAACAACGAGAGGGTGTGCTAAACGGGGTTAAGGTAGATGGATATTGTCTAGAGACAAATCAGGTTTTCGAATTTCATGGGTGCTATTATCATGGGCACAAAATATGTCTAACACATAACCGCGATCCTCCGCTGTATGACGACCCCAACGATACTTTAAATAAGAGATATGAAGCTACTGTGGTAAAAACCGAACGCTTACGTTCTTATGGATACGAAGTAATAGAAATGTGGGAGTGTGGTTTTCGCAGGCAGTTAGAGAAGAATATAGGCATGCGATATTTGAAAGCCCATCCTTTGATGGTAAACATACCGTTAAATCCTCGCGATGCTTTTTATGGTAGCCGAACAGGAAATACTGTTATGCGCTATCATTGCAAGCCAGAAAATTAATTATATCGATGTATGTTCGCTGTATCCCTGGGTTTGTAAATATGGAAAATTTCCAGTCGACCATCCAAAGTTATATGTCGGATGCAGCGCCTGTTCCGAGGTGGATTTAAATAATACAGAGGGACTAATTAAATGTAAAATTTTACCCCCGGAAGAGTTATATCATCCAGTTCTACCAGTTAAACAAAACAATAAGTTAATGTTTTCATTATGCCGCACTCTGTGGTGAAGAGAAAAATCAGTCTGAAGAATGTCCTCATACAGATGAAGAAAGGGCCTTAATAGGCACATGGGTAATTGATGAAGTTAAAGAGGCCTTAAATCAGGGCTATAAATTGCTAGAAATATATGAAATATGGCATTATGAAATCGAACAATACGATAAACTAACCCGGGTGGGCGGATTATTCACGGGTATGATGAATAAATTCATCAAAATGAAGCAGCAAGCGTCAGGATGGCCGAGCAGTTGCCAATCTGAGAAGAGAAGAACCACTATATTGACGGCTTTCAGGAGAATGAGGGAATAAAGCTGGGTTTTCATGAAATTACATCCAACCCCGGATTAAGATCGTTAGCCAAGTTAATATTAAATTCCTTTTGGGGAAAGTTTGGCCAGCGTGAAAACCAGCCGACGACAACTATAATAAATAATCCATCAGAATTTTATGCCCTGTTTGCTAACCCAGCCACCGAAGTCTACCATATCCTCCCAGTCAGTGAAGATACGGTTATCGCCAATTGGGGTTACAAAGAAGAAGCTGCCGACTCTTTATCAACTGTAAACGTCTCTGTAGCTGCTTATACTACTACACAAGCGCGGCTTAAATTGTACAGCTACTTGGAAAAACTTGGAATCGAGCTTTATATTATGACACCGATTCTATCATTTATGTTAGCAAGGAAGGAGAATTTGACCTACCAACAGGAGAATTCGTTGGCGATATGACCGATGAATTGGAATGCTTTGGCAAAGGTAGTTATATAAGGCGGTTTGTGAGCGGAGGCCCTAAAAATTATGCGTATGAATACTTCAGTGCAAAAGAAAACCAATTTAAAGCAACAATTAAAGTAAAAGGGTATACGCTTAGATCATAAGGCTTCAGAGCTTGTGAATCTTGACTCGATGGAAAGTATGATATTATACTCTGAGGAAAACGGCTGCATCCCCATAATTTCGCAAAACATACGACGCACAGAAAAGCATGAGGTATTATCAACCCACGAAGTAAAAATATACAGGCCTAAAGCAGAGAAGCGCAAATTTTCAAAGATTAAAGCTCTATACCTTACGGATTAAAAGGCAATTTATATAAATATGATAAATTTCAAAAACAAAACAATATTTTCAAATAATGAAAAAACTGTTTTTATTTTAAAAACCCGCCCCGCTTGGTCATAAAAGAAAAATTGTAGAGAGGACCAGAACATAGTTCTATGGTTTAAAGAGGAGGTATGTGTAGAGGCTTCAAGAAATTCAATTTTTCATAAATCGTCTGTAAAACTATTCAAAAACTATACTCCTCTAAAATTTCAGGTCTAAACACGCTTCGTTTTCGTCACACTTATTTGCTTGCGGCCGTTTTATAGAACTTTCGTGTATGGTAAAAGCGGTTTAGTTTACTTCATAATTTCAAAACGGGGCTCTGTTGAATGTTATCAATCTACATATTTCTTAACAAATCCGCAAATATGGTTGTGTAAAGAAGCTAGCCTTTCTACTACAATTGTTGAAAGTTATGAGAGATTGTTTTAGAAGATAAATTAATCTATAATAGAGAGAAACATTATATGAGGAATTTAATTATGCGTTCATTAGTTAGCGCAATGCGCTGAATTAGAATAGAAAAACAAAACATAGTTTCAGAAAACATATATATATAATAATGGTTTCAATACCACCACGTAGATTAAAAATAGAATGCTTAGCACTAAATATTTTAAATCTTGGCTTGTGATACATCAATATGCAGGCAGATATTATAAATATTTTACCCGGCAAGTAGTCATACATTTCACAAATACATATAATAATTGGAAACCGCTTCGAAATTTAACGATTTTTCTGAAATAAACAGGAATTTCAAGCAGTAGCAGCGAAGTGATTCTAAAAGTGAGGTAACAGCGTGTACATGTATACAACATTTGCCACTCCTTTTAAGTTATATAAAATATTTTGCAAATTAGGGTAAACGATCATCTTTATTAAAAATCAGTTCTAGCTAGCTAGCAATTAACAGTTACAAATCAGGTGTCAACTTTATGTGTTCGTAACAAGAATAAAAGAAAATTTTACTGTTGCAACAAAAACACTTTAAACTCATTAGCTGAAAAAAAAGTTAAAAATTTTTAATAAAATTCACCTTTTATTCCAAAGCTTAACAATTTTTACAGACGTATGCTAAAATAAAGGCGTTCTAGACGTGAAACCCCCAGTTTTTAATTGAAAAAAGTTAAAAATTTTTTTAACAAAGTACACCTTTTACTCCAAAAACTTAACAACGAAAATTTTAATAAAAACTAATTAAAATAAAAATAAAATTAGTGCTGCGCCTTTACCAGCAGTGCAATTAAAAAAACCAGATTGAAGGCTTTTAACCCCCAAAATAACCTTTTAAACGTATGCAGTATGCATTATTTATTTTAAGTTTATAGAATTAATGCCGAGATTTTTATTAGCAGAATGCAATTTTAAAAAACAGGATTGATGACTCTTAGGGAATTGCAGTAAAAGCAGGTCAAGTTCAATGACGCACCTGTTAACACGGGGTGTGTTTTATTCAGGCAGTTTTCAAATCTTTTAGTTCATCTAAAAATAAAATATTAACGTGACCTACACTCCATGTTTTTTTATTTAATGTCCAACTACGCTTTCAACTCAACCTGTTTTTACCGGCACGTGCTCTAGCTTGATAAGTCGGCATTCTGATTCAAGTTTTTTTCGTTTTTCATACAAAAAATGCTTTTTGTTTACTTTCTTACCATGCTTCGGAAATTGCTGTGATTATTTGAATTGATGTGATATATTTAGACAAGATCAGTAATGATAATTTTGCAATATTATGCAAATTTCTTGAGGTAAAATTAGGCGAAGGAACAAATAACTTAAAATGTATTATTATATTCGCATATGATGTGCCTTTTATTCGAATCTTAGAACCTAACGAGGTGTTTTTTATATAGAAATTAAAAAATCGCTAAATGATGCATCTTTTCTTTCCTCAGACCTGGCCATTTACCCCTGGATTTACTTTGTACCTACAAAACTTTAATGATTTTCATAGAATTTCATCTGCAAAAGGAAGGATCCATCCAAAAAATATATATTGCTTCTAATAACTACAATGCATGTTGGCAAGACACCGTTAATTGCAACATCAACATAACAAGTTCCCACCAAGTTTTCATATTTTCTCCAATAGAATTTTATTTTATTAAAAAAGAAAAAATTAATTCTTTAATAAACAACAAATAAACATAACGAAATGAAAAGTAAAATGAAATTAGCATAAAAATTGAATCGGAACCCGTTTATTGCATACAAATATTTGATTGTGCCATGAAATTTATTACTTTTAGCGGGTATTTTAAGTAAAAGCAAGTCAAGTTCAACGACACACGAATTTTATATTTTGAATTATTTATAGTTATTGTTTTGCTTATAATTATGTAGGATAGGTATAGATACTTCCTCTTTAGTTTAGTACGGAAAAAGATCTTGTTATCTTGTTGTACAATCCCCTAATAAAATTAATTGAATTGAAATTGAATTGAATTGAATTGACACACCAAGATTTCACAACTATTTGTATGCCCAGCCCGTTGTATTTATCGCTAGGTGAATATAGCTCAGCTTATTGTATATGTTTGGATGGTGTATTTTTTATTAGAACAATAATGGATGACGCGTTGCCTTAAAGATCATTTACCTACAATTGTCAAAAATATCCAATGCAAAAATTCTTTGTGTTAGTTAGTTTTTCAATCTTGGGTTTTTTTTTTGATTTTCACGGTTTTTCGATGTAAAACCTTCTTCAGAAGGTTGCATTACCTACCATGCCATGTTTTCATCAGTTTGAAGGAATTTATCTGTGCAATTTTTATCTGTGAGAAAAAGCGCTCATGTACATGGCAAAATTTCAACTTGACTCATAACAGCAAATTTTTTCAATGGCGCTACAAGATTTATAAAGTAAAAATTAATTATACTCTCGTGGCCGAAACATTTCCAGGGGTACAGTACAGTCTCCGCTTATGTAGCAACTATAAATAACATTCACACAACACATCCGTGGCGGCAGGGGTAGAGCGCCTCGGATTTTACCAAGCGTTCTCGGTTCGATTGCAGCAAAAAGCCAATTTTTTTATTTAATTTAAATCAACTTGATCAGCTTGCGACATCAACCAGATGACGTCATGAGCCAGAGTTGTGACGTAACCCCTCAAATTGTATCGTGTGTATGTGTGTGGGTGTGTGTGTATGTGCGTGCGTGTGTGAAGGTCAATGACATCAGGGTCGAAGGCCAAGGGTCAAAGGGCAAATGGTCAAAGGTCAAGGGTCAAAGGTCAAAGGTCAATGACCTCAGGGTCAGTTACATCAGGACTGTCTGGCCTGGCTGTCCTACTAGGTAGTAGCATATAAATAAAATCAATTTTCTTCTTTTTAGGCTTTCATGTTCAACGATGAGAAGGAAGCCTGCATTAGATCTTTTTTTTGTCTGTCAGTCCGTCTGCAGTCACGACTACAATTTCTTTTTTTTTACTGTCCTTCCGTCTGTCTGGTCAGTTATGTTGACGGTTTTGCACAGTTTAACAAGCATCAAGGGATGTGGGTGGCAAGAACCACCCCAAGCAGGCTGATCGCTAGCGGCATATTTGCTGTGCAGCCACCCACGCTAATTCCGCGATGATTTTGTAACAAAGAGGTGTCGGATGCAGTATGCATCTACATCCAGGTACAAGTGCATGTAGGTAAATCTGTCGGCTGACAAGCTTTGTGTTCCATTTTCAAAATACTTGTGACCAGTTTTAGACTCTTTTGAGAATTTTGTTTGAATTTGTTTTACGTTTTGTGTCATTTTGTTTTAGTTTTGTGTCATTTATTTAATTTAATTGTTTTATTTGTCCCTATTGACTTTTATAACTTTAGTTTAGCTAGTGTCTTTTTTACCCTTTGTAGAGCCTTTTGCCACGTATTTTAAGAAATTTTAAAAAGAGCCAAAGAGCCACCAAATAAAGATCATATACACATAAAAAAAAGTATTATTATTATTATTTCTTTTTATCAATGTAATTAAATTAAACAACAAACCCGGAATATATTACGTCTATGAAAGCTTTAATATTCAGAAATGTTGTACTTTAAGACATATTTAAGACAATGAACTATTGTAACATAATTATGCTCTAAATACTTTTTATTTCTCCTTTCACTCTCCTGGAGCCCTCTTAGTGTGAAGGTCGTCTGGGTCCGCTACTCTTCTCTTTTCAAGTCACCACAGGGACGTTTCCGTCATCCCAAAAACAACTTTCCATCGTTTTCCAAATTCATATTTGCAGTTGGTAGCGGCGAATTCCTCTCCTATCAGTACGTTTGGTGGAAAATTGCTGTCATTGGACTTGGGTCTGCGAAGGTCTTTTCCTTGGCAATTTGTGATAGCGGATATCTCTAGGCCCATGCTGGGTACAGATTTTCTGTGCTACTGTCATTTTTAGATCCACTCACTTCTTTATCATCATCTGCTCAACATGTCAATTGCCAAGATGCTAGTTTTTCCGTATTGATTAACTCCGCAATCGAGCCGAAAATCCAGAGTCTTCTTAAAAAGTTCCGTGAGATCACCGTCGAAACGAGTTTCACAAATCAGGTAGTACACACGGTTACGCATCGAATAATCACAAAAGGCGCTCCCATTTCGTCCAAAGTTCCTCGGCTTTCTCCTGAAAAATTGTTAGTGGCCAAAAAGGAGTTCGAATTCCTTTTGAATCAGGGAATCTGTCGGCCGTCAAACAGTCCATCTTCGTCACCATTGCACCTGGCTCAAAAGAAAAATGGGGATTGGAGACCATGCGGGGACTACAGGCGGCTAAATTCTAGTACAGTGCCAGACCGTTACCCGGTCCCACTAATTCATGACTTTGTCTATCAGTTAGAAAATTGTTCTTTCTTTTCAACTCTGGACTTAGCTAAAGCATATAAAGGATATTCCGAAAACGGCAATTTGCATACCTTTTGGCCTTTTCGAGTTCACGCGGATGACTTTCGGATTATTCAACGCTGCTCAGTCCTTCCAAAGGTTTATCCACATGGTTCTGCAAAAATTTTCGTTCTGCTTTCTTTATTTGGACGATTTTTTAATCGTTTCTATATCTGAAACTGAACACTACTCATATTTAGAGCAAATTTTTCAAACGCCTTCAGGAGTATGGCCTAATATTAAATGTTGAGAAATGCGTCTTTTTGCGGACGCAGGTAAAATTTGTGGGCCATTTAATTACACCACAAGGCATCAAACCAGCTCCCGATCGCATGGAAGAAATTTCCAAATTTAAAATTCCGGAAAATGTAAAACAATTACGGCGCTTTCTAGGCATGATAAATTTCTATCGCCGTTTCTTGCCCCACGCAGCAGAATTTGATGGTAGTTTAAACAGCCATCTTTATGGCTCAAAAAAGTATGGCGCTAGGCGCATTGATTGGTCCAACGAGGCAAAGGAATCTGTCGAAGCAACTAAAGCTCAACTGGCCCAAACGGCACTTCTTGCTTTTCCAATGGTATCAACGGAATTATCATTACGGGTAGACGCTTCGGATACTGCCATTGGTGCTGCGATTCAACAGAAGGTCGATAATAACTGGCAACCTTTAGGATTTTACTCCGTCAAGCTGAACAACGCTCAGCAAAAGTACACTAGCTATGACAGGGAGTTACTAGCGGCTTACAGAAGCATAAAATATTTCAAGTACTTACTTAAGGGTCGTATGTTAACGCTTTACATGGACCCCAAACCCTTGCAATTTGTTTTCCATCAAAATCCAGAGAAGGCTTCGCCTCGACAATTACGTCATTTGGACGTCATAGGTCAGTTTACTACTGATATCAGACATGTGTCAGGAAAATATAATGTCGTGGCCGCCGCTCTGTCGAGAGTCGATGAAATTCAGCTCACTGGCGCAATCGATTTTGAAGCTATGGCTGAAGCGCAATCTCAAGATACGGAATTTCAGCAAATTACTCAAAATTCCCAATATAAATTTGAAAACTCCCGATTTTTTGCTCAAACGTTAAATTATACTGCGAAGTTTCAGAAACAAGAATCCGACCATTTATCCCTACCGCCTTCAGAACTCAAGTGTTCAAACTCGTGCACAATTTATCCCATCCGAGCATCCGTACAACCCATAAAATGGTCACGTCCAGATATTTTTGGACGTCCATAAATGAGGATGTCAACTCCTGGGCATGGTCCTGCTCAGATTGTCAGCGTAGCAAGGCTTCCAGATACGGCAAAAGCCCTTTGGGTTCATTCCACGAGTATTCTGAACATTTCAAAATATTCACATAGACATTACTTATCCTATGCCACCTTTGCAAAATTTCAGATATTGCCTTACAATCATCGACAGGTTTACTAGATGGCCAGAAGCCATTCCCATCGTTGACATTAGTGCTGAGACAGTCACAACCGCACTCTGTCAAGTTTGGATAGCGCGCTTTGGTGTTCCCAGAACTGTCGTTATAGATCAAGGTGCACAGTTCGAATCTTCGCTGTTTGTAGAACTTTCAAAATTATTAGGCTTCCATCGTAATCGCACTACTGCCTATCATCCTCAGGCTAATGGATTTTTGGAAAGATGGCACCGGGCACTCAAAGCTTGTTTAATGGCGTACCAGAAGAAGATTTGGATAAAGATCTTGCCATTTGTATTGCTAGGTTTGCGAACCACTTTTAGGGAGGAATTCGTCGCTACCCCTGCGGAGCTCGTTTATGGCGAAAGCTTGCGCATCCCTGGCGATTTTCTTCAAAATTCGCAGTATCGACCTCCAAATCAATTCATTGTATCACTTCGTAACATCTTCACTGACATCAGACCCGTTCCAGCGTCAAATCACGAGCGATAATCCATCTTCAAATTTAAGGAACTTGGTAAGTGTCCAAACGTATTCCTGAGAACTGACGCAGTAAGATCATCACTGCAAGCTCTTTATGAAGGGCCTTTCGAAATTGTTAAGCGCGCGAAGCATTTCTTCAACCTCAGGGTCAAAAACGGGCAGGTTAATATCTCTATAGAGCGGTTGAAACCCTGCTTTACAGCTCACGAAGCGGCTGAAGAAGATCAAATGCTGCAATCAAATCCAGACATAACACATGACATTTCGTCAAGCAGCGGACCCCTTCAGTCAACGCCTGAAGGCTCTCTGGTCCACCAGCATCGGGAAAGACGTCGCCACGCTGTATTGGAAGACTTTAGTGGTACAAGAGCATTACAATATGCGGCGGCATCTGCGTCGAACACACCGCATATCAGGTTCTCACCAGACGTTCCAACAAGTATACCTGTGCGAACCACTCTTGCTGGACGAATAACAAGACCGGCACGACGTTTTTGTAGCGCTAAAGCCTAAGGTTTTGCTGGCAGGGGAGTATATGTGGTGACGAGTCTGATCGGTTTCTATTATTTCCAAACTCCGGCCAGGCCATCGTATAAACCCGGTAAAATATTTTTTTTTTAATTCGAGCTAGTAATACCTTGCTGAACGCAGACAGCCGCAACTAGGTAGGCTTTGTTGTTTTTTTATAACGTAGTAAAAAAAAATATGTTTTTTGTTATTACAGTCTTCGGACAGCACATCTCAGATCTATACTAAAAAAGAGAAAATATATTTAAAAAAATATATATAATACATATCCAGGACCATTGGAATAAATCATCCGAGACTTTGTTTCATTTTTTATGTTTCCATATGGCTCTTACCTTTTCAGAAGATTATCACCAGTAGGGCAGGACCCGAATTCAGTGGATAACTCACAAGATTTATTAATCAAGAACCGCAGCTGAAACAGTACGCTGGAATCACAAGCAACCTCATCCTCCGGCTATTACTGCTCTGACGTAGTAACAGTACTGATTTTCCTACGACTGCTGGAAGATTGATTTCTCTCAGTGAATCGCATACCGATATCGAAGTTACCGCTTCTTGCCGTTCTAGTCAGGAGAGGGATTACAGAGGTCGCGCCGCAGTACTAACGCAGCCATACCGGATGTGCCCTGTGGTCCTGAGGACTGCAAGGGTACCCCGTTGTACTGCTTCCTCCTTTTAAAACATCATCTCCGCTAATCACCACTGAGATTTAAGTATAATAACTGTTATCTTTCAGTAGTTTTTCAAGTCGCTAGTATTTATAGCCGAGTTGGAAGTCAACTCACAGTGGACGGAAAAACAACAATATTTTCCACCGGATCAAGCCATATTGTCATAGGGACAATAGGATCGCACCACAGTCTTCTGGGTTCACCAAAAACCATTCACCCGAGTAGAGACCCTCCCCATAGGATAACTTCCTTAGACTGTTATAGGTACAGTTCTACGCATTCATGGATGACAGGTAATTAACATTCATCGCCGTCGCTAACTGTCCTAGGGACGCTCAGCCCGAGACTAATGTAATGACTCGTACAGGACCATATACTACTGCCTTGAAGTGTAGTAGCGTCAACTATGTAGCACACAACATTCCTCATACTGCTTATTCAATTAATAACAATTGGTACCATCAGCTAATCATCTTATACACAGTATTGAAGATTCCTCTATCGACTTACCCAATTAATGGCAATTGGTAACGATAATCAACTATAGTGCAAACAACATTAGGTAATCAGTAACCCAAAGTGATTACACTAAAAGCTATCCTTTTTCGTTACGTTATTTAGCTGCCCGTAGTCTACACAGAGTCGGGTGCTGCCATCCTTTTTCCTGAACAGAACAACTGGAGATGTCCAATGGCTACTAGATTCTTCTATTATATCGTGTTCCTTCAAGGAGTTTATCATATCTGAAACTTCTGATTTTTTCGCTAATGGTAGTCAGCGTGGTATCAGCCGAATTGGCCCAGAATCTCTTGTATTGATCCAATGCTGGACATGATTTGGTTTACCGAAATCGTCATCATTCATTGCAAATAATTCCGAAAATTCATCGAGCACCTCTTTGGCATTGTTGTATTGCCGTTCACTTAAGGCACTAGATGAAAGAAACTTCTGAACCTGTCGAATAGTAGTTGGTATAGGTATTGCTTCTTTAATATTACTACCATTATTCAAATTAACAATCTGATAAACGGGTTCACAATTTCCAGTTATATCACCTTCTTTTAGTTGTACCTCGTTTTCGGATGTGTTGAGCACTCTGACTGGAATTAATGTTGCACCTCCTGCTTTAACTAAAGTCTCACCTACAATGATGTTCGATGTAACTTTTGTCGGTTTGGGTTCCACCAAATAGAATCGGCAGGTCCCGATGTCATCAGTAAGCTTTGTCCATGCTAGCGTCTCCGAGAGTGCAGAGAGAGTAATATTCACACAGACCATCGTCCTTATTTTTGCAGGATAATCTGTTCCTACTCCTAGTCTCATAGGAATTTCTATGTTGCCATATATGAGTATTAGTTCTCCGACATCTAAATTTATTTTATATTTGGTCATAAAATCTACTCCAAGAATGCATTCATCTCTTATGTCTGAAACTAGGAATGTGTGAGGAACTATAGTTCGCCTAGTTGAATATCCAAACTTATTTCTCCAACAACTTGTGCTGCTGTTCCAGTTGCTGTTCTTAGTAAATATTTGGTGATATTGTGAAGCCATTTGTTCTTGACAAGATCCGCTCCAATAATTGATCTTGAAGCTCCAGTGTCGATAGTGACTGCGCAGTCATTTTTCCTACACTTCCATATATAACAAGACTGCTATTATTTCTCTGCAACTGGGCTATCGGAATGTTGACTTCGGGGTTGTCGACCCTACCAACCAACTTCTGCATCCCGAAGCTGGTTTTTACATGCTGCTGATGCGACTAGTCGCTGTTTGATTTCTAGTCTCTCCCCGAATAGCTTGCTCCCTGGCTCGGCATCTTTGGCATTCTGTTCTGTTCCCCTCTTCTGGTGATTCCATTCGATGGTTTTCTGCAGTCCCTTTGGAGGTGTCCTGGTCTATCACATTTCCAGCATCGCAGAATACCACGTGAAGAATTGCTCTTTGAAGGCTGCATTCTATTACAAGTACATTCCTCCACCGAAATTTCACTCACTCGTACTGCACTTCCACAAGCTTGCCTGGCAGATTCATACGCTAATGCATAGGCAAGTGCCTCTGCTGTTGATTTCTTTCCTGCTAGCCTTAACGCTTATTGTAAATTTTGATCTGCAATAGCGTTCACAAATGCTTCTGTTGCCACTAGAATATGAAAGATAAGCTAATCTTTCCACATCAGCCTGCAGTTGTTGTAGTGACTCGCCATGCTTTTGAGTCCTGTTGCGCAACTGCAGGAGATATACTTGCTGCATGTGCTCATCTCCATAAGGTAATTATCGCCTGTACTAGTGAAATGTAATCACGTTACTTTTCAATCTGTATAGCTTGTAATAACTTGACGCAGGACCTCGAAGTGCTAATACCAGAGCTGTAGCTTTGTCTGCATCGCTCCATCCATTTATTTCGGAAGCTACCTCGAATTGTCTCTTAAAAATATGCCACGAATTTTGTCCATCAAATATTGGAGCTTTCATTCTGCCTGTACAGGATATTTTAAATTCCTTCGTGTCGAGGTTGTCGATGCTTTATCCTGTCCAAATCTGCTTTAAAGGTATCAAGCTGGTCCGTGACATTTTGTTGTGCTTCGGACACTTGTTTTTTAACTTCCGACACTTATTGCTGAACTTCCAACACTTCCTACTGGATTTTTTCAATTTTCACATTTTGTGTGTCTAATGAAATTTTCAGAAAATTCATCTGTTCCTCCAAACAAGTGTAAAGAAATCTTTTGTTCATCCCAACGGGATTCCAGAGAATTCTTTTGTTCGTCCAAACGTGATTCCAGAGAATTCTTTTGTTCCTCCAGAGATTTCTTCTGCTCATCTAAACGGGATTCGAGAGAATTCTTTTGTTCCTCAAAAGCATTCTTTTGTTCCTCAAAAGCATTCTTTTGTTCCTCCAGAGTTCTTCTGTTCATCTGAACGGGATTTCAGAGAATTCCTTTGTTCCCTAAGAGCATTCTTTACCTGCAGGGTTGAAAGCTCCATTTTGGTCATTAAAGTACCCAAAAGCTCTTCTATGTTCATCGCAGGTTCTTCTTTTAAAACAAATGTCTCAGGATTCTTTTCTTCCTCTATCAAAGCTTGTGTAAGCCGCTCGACTAGAACATTCTTTAGACCTGTCATTTGCAATGACCGCTTCCCTAACTCCACTTTCAATTCCTGTATGCGAAGCTTTTCTAGTTTGCGTCCCATTCTTGCGTCTTTTGTAATTCACTCACAGTTTAATATAAAAATATCTTTCGGAATTTTTACACACGATTTCACAAAATTAATCACTCTTTGAATTTCAAAGTTAATTGCGACCACTTTATTTCACGATTTTATTTTACTTTTGACACCAGTTGTTATGAGCGTGGCTTTAGTTCGTTATTTAAAACACAATATTTTAGATATTGTAGCGTACTCCCCTACGCTACCCTTTTTCTTCCTCCCTTCGTTCTTTTTCTTTTTTCGGCTTCTCTACCTTTTTTTTAGAGAAACCCTCATAATTCTCCCAGGGTACCTGAAAAGGGGTGAGAAGATACATACTTTCGAGAAGTAGCCCTATGCTACTTCTCCATACATATAACAACCCTGAAAAATAAAGTCATACATTTTCGAGAAGTAGCCCTATGCTACTTCTCCATATAAAAAATTCCTGAAAAAAAATTTAATATCTTCTAGAAGTAGCCCAATGCTACTTATCCACATTATAAATTCCTGAAAGAGATAAAATTTAAACAAGTTCGAGAAGTAGCCCTCTGCTACTTCTCCATTAAAGAAAAAAAGAAAACATAAAACCTGAAAAGAAGAAAAGCAAGAAATTTTTTTTTTGTTCAAACGAAAATTTTTCATTTGCACAGAACTCGCACAGACTACAATTTTTCATCCAAGTCACGCATTCCGAAACGGTAGTTCGCCTAGCTGTAAAGCATCACGCGATACCATCACGCAATGCATTACAGCAAGCCGGCGAAATTCTCAGAAAATGTTGCTACACTTCAGATATTCTGTGGCAACGATTTCTGCCTAAAAAGAATACACACACAACCGCTCATATAGCCAGCAGTGCGGTCGTCAGCAAGAAAATTTCAAATTCCGACCGACGAAGAACGGTTCGTCTGTCGGTTGGGTGTGTAGCGGCTGTGATGTAGGGAGACGGCGTGAACTCGGGGAGTTGATTACGAACCTTGGTCGAGTACGGTAGAAAGTTGTCGCGCGAGTTACGATACATACATAGCACATAATTACTTACATAAACATATTATTTCACCTTTCATCCAATAGTTACGATAGCACCTAATTACTTACCTTAACATATTTATTCACCTTTCATCCAATGTTAATAACCTCATGTTACAAATAGCCCAGACGCAATTCAGCATATTGCAACTTAACAAACAGGTAAAAAGAGCCAATTTGTCAATTCAGGGTAAGCTTAGTAGAAATTATCGAAATAGGTTTAAGTTAGTCTTGTACGGGTTTTTAATTAGAATAAACGTCTTGAAATATATAAAATGTAATTCGTTTTTATTTTTATTATTTTTTTTCTTGAAAGTAAATTTATTATCTTTAACTCGCGCAGATCTTTCCTTTGGCTTTTCAAGTTTTCAGTCACTTTTGAGTTTCCTTTTCTTTGTCTATCATATCGCCTCAGTGAATTACCTAATTTTCCGGGAAAGAAATATTTTAGTTTTCGTGGAAAGCGTGCCAGTAATAACTCGTTTTAAGTTTTTCTATATATTTACCTGCGTTGGCAGTGAACGGTAATAAGTGATTCTCCACATAATTCCCTGAACTGGAAGAAAGTTGTATTAGTGGAAATTATAGTGTTTCGAATACTTACCTGCATCGGCAGCAAAATTTTGTTTTAATTGTTCTTCACGCATTTCTGAAACTGGAAGAAAGGTTTATTACCAGTGGAAATTGTGTCGTTAATAATTAGTTTTTCTATATATTTACCTGCGTCGGCAGCAAAATTTCGTCGTATTTGTTCTTCACGCATTTCTTAAAACTGGAAGAAAGGATTATTACCGGTGGAAATTGTGTCAATAATAATTAGTTTGTTATATTTACTTGCACTGGCAGTGGATTTTATTCGGGTTTTTTTTACATAATTCCTTGATCTGAAAGAAAGAATTATTATTAGTGGAAATTGTGTTAATAATAACTAGTTTTTATATTTACCTGCACTGGCAGTGAATTTGATTTATTCGTCCTCTACATAATTCTTCCACCTGAAAGAAAGGATTATTATTTGTGGAAATTGTGTCAATGATAATTAGTTTTTTATATTTACCTGCATTGGCAGTGAGCTTTATTAACTGATTCTCCACATAATTTCCCAACAGGAAGAGAGTGTTATTAGAATAAATCATAGTACTTACCTGTATTGGCAGCGAATTTTATTTATTCATTCACCACATAATTCTTCGAACTGAAAGAAAGGATTATTATCAGTGTCATTAATAATTAGTTTTTTTTACATATTTACCTGCACTGGCAGTGGATTTTATTCGTTCGCTACATAACTCGTCGAACTGAAAGAAAGGTTTTTTTTTAGTTGAAATTGTGTTAATAATAATTAGATTTGGATACCTACCAACATTGGCAGTGAATTTTATTTAATCACTCTCTACACAATTCCCCTAATGGGAAGGAAGGATTATTAGTAGAAGTTATGTTACGAATAATTAGTTTTTTTTTGTAGTATTAAATTACCAGCGCTGAACAGAGGCGATAGATGTGCGCGAATTATCTGACATTGAATTTGTTATTGTTAGTACAGTGACTTTGATTTTGCTCACTTGGTACGATCTAAAGTAGACTACGGTTTTGTGCCTGAAAACAAGAAATTAGAGTTTTCTTTTGCGCGTGAAATGAAAGGACTCAGTGCACCTGTTGAGTTGCTAGTGCAAATGTTCCGCCATTCATCCCGAAAATTATAAGAAAGGACGACATGTAATAACTTAATAGAGTGATAAGTAATAATCAGTAAAAGGTTAATAAAGTAAAAAGTGAATAACCGAGACAAGGAATTATAGAAAAATAAAATGATGTAATAAGTAACAAACAAATAACAAAAAAAGAGGTCAATGCACCCAATGAAAGTTTAATTAAAAATCCGAAAGTACCCATAAACAGAGGTGAAAAGGATACAAAAAAAGAGGCCAATGAGCCCACATAGTGCTATGAGTCTGCTGTTGCGTCATACACCAGGACGAAAAGGGGAGCACCCCAGCTAAATCAAATCACCAGTTCCAGCCAACGTGGGATATCTTCGCTTAGGGTAACGTACCTTTTGTCTTGTGAAGTAAGTAGGTTTTTCCATCATAATTTTCTTTTGTATTGTTAATTTAGTATCTCAAGATTTCTTTTAGCTTACTTAGCATAGGTAAGATAGATTCATGTCAGCCCGTAGGGCTACCTTAGGCTAGGCTATTGTTAAGGATTGTAGATTAGGTCAGAAAGTTGGGTTATCTTAGACTAGGCTAATGCTAAGATTATTGCGGATTTTGGTAGTGTGTCAAAGACAAAGAGTAATGATGAACGGTGGATGCTCCACAGAAATAAATTGAGCTTTATTGCTGTGCTCTCTTCAAATTTGCGTTCTTTCTTTGTTTTTTTTCCTTTCGTTAAATAAATTTTTTTTGTGCACATGGGTCCACATACAGAAATGAGTGAGTAAGTTCCGTGCGAGGGAGGTGACGGCCTGATGGATCGGTATTAGCACACAGAATGGGGCTGAGCATTTTGGTACGGCCTTGGAGGCTTAGCCAGGGTGGCTGGGGGCGATTTGGCCCAATATTACCTAAAGCCGGGGTCTCAGCAGCATCGGAGACCCCCCCCCCCCCCTCTCAGCACTCGCACCCTCTCTCTCTCAATCATTCATCTGCCCGCGTTGAAAATACTCCGGGTGAATAAGCACTTGTGCGGCGTTGCTGAGGTCTTCTGTTCTTCTTTTCTTTGCAGCAGTTAATAAAGTAAATTCTCTTCTTTCTAGGCTTTCAGGTTCCACAAGTAGAAAGAAGCCTGCATAGATCTTTTTTTTCTGTCCGCCTGTCCGTCTGCAGTCACACACTCAAGTCCTTTTTTCTTTTTCATTGTCCGTCCGTCTGTCCGATGTCAACATTTTCCCCATTATGCACAGCTTAACAAGCATCAAGGGACGTGGGTGGCAAGAGCCACCCCAAGCCGGCTGATTGCTAGCGGCACATTTGCTGTGCAGCCACCCACGCTAATCCCGCGATGATTTTGTAACAAAGATGTGTCGGATGCGGTATGTATCTGCATTCAGGTACAAGTGGATGTAGGTAGATCTGTCGGCTGACGAGCTCTTCGTTACAATATAATTATCAAATCAACTCTTTATAGTTATCACTAGTACTGTACTTCTAATTATCGCTATCCAAATAGTTTACTTCGTTCACTTCACTGTCTGAAATAATACTCCTCCTGGATGTGAGTGGCGCCGTATTTATACTCTACAAATTATCGTAGTTCCCCTGACTGTTGAAAATTATGAATCCACAATGTGGTATTATGTAAGTTTTATTAAAAAGATAAATTAAAAGGATAATTAAATTACTTACGTGCACTTAAATTTTACTAGATTTTTTAAAGGATTTGATAAAGGAAATCATTGAGTTTACAACAATGAAGTAGGAATTGATGCACAGTGAACTTTCGAGGATTGGCCCGGCAGTTTTATATTTCAGTCTATCTTTTAGTTAGCCTAATTACACTATAATCCACATGATTCTAATTGCAGTACCTATTTTATCTGAATTGCGATAACACGGTATTTCTATGTGATAAACGTTTATTGTGGCTATTAAAATAGTAATTATACACTCAAAATGATGTAATGATGTATCCATTTTATTTTTACAAATAAATTACTGATTGTAAGTTTAAATTTTATTTTTATTTATCATCAATACTGGTAATTATTCTAAGCCCTCCGATCTACAATATCTATGTATGTGCGCTATGTTTTAAAGGGAGTGGACACGAAATTCCGTTTCCAGGATCGCGCTTTTTAAAGTTCCGTGCAATTATAATCATCTGAGAAAGCAAAAAATTTTACTGGAAACAAATGAAAAATTATCTAAAAACGAAACGAATTACTGAAAAAACAAAATGAAATATCATGTAGTCCACCCAACGCTCAAATAATAACAAATAGTGTCGTCGAGTGTACAAAAAATTTGTAAACAATTGTTACGCGCCACAAAGTGATACAAGCGACATCTATTGGAAATGGAAACAACTTTAGGTTAGTGACATCTTAGTAAACTGGGTTTGGAGAATGGAATATTCTGGAAGGTTCTAGAATAATTCGTAGAGTATAAATACGGCGCTGCTCACATCCAGGAGGCGAGTATTATTTCAGACAGCGAAGTGAACGAAGTAAACTATTTGGATTGCGATAATTAGAAGTACAGCACTAGCGATAAATAAAGAGTTGATTTGATAATTATTTGTGAATTTGTGAGAGTAAACAGTAAGGTTAAAAAAAGAAAGAACTTTTGAATTATATCTGAAATATTGTGTTTTAAATAACGAATTAAGGCCACGCTCGTAACAACTGGTGTCAGAAGTAAAATAAAATCGCGAAATGAAATGGTGGCATTTGACTTTGAAATCCAAAGAGTGATTAATTTTGTGAAATCGTGTATAAAAATTCCGAAAGATAATTTTATATTAAACTGTAGGTGTATTACAAAAGACGCAAGAATGGGACGCAAGCTAGAGGAGCTTCGCATACAGGAATTGAAAGTGGAGTTGGGGAAGCGGTCATTACAAACGAGTGGCCTAAAGAATGTTCTAGTCGACCGACTTAGACAAGCTTTGATAGAGGAAGAAAAGAATCCTGAGACATTCGTTTTCGAAGAAGAACCAGAAATTGAGGAAGAGCCTGCAATGAACATAGAACAGCTTTCAAGTACTTTAATGAGCAAAATGGAAGCCCGTTTTGATGAACAAAAGAATTCTCTCCCGGAACAAAAGAATTCTCTCCAGGAACAAAAGAATTCTCTTGAGGAACACAAGAAATCTATAGAAACCCGTTTGGACGAACAAAAGAATTCTATGGAATCCCGTTTAGATGAGCAGAAGAATGCTTTAGATGAACAAAAGAATTCTATGGAGTCCCGTTTAGATCAACAGAAGAAATCACTGGAAACGCTTTTGGATGAACAAAAGAGTTCTCTGGAGAATTGTCTAGAAAATCGCATAGAGGAACAAAAGTATTTCCTGAAAAACTCGTTAGACGAACAAAATTTAAAAATTGAAGGAATCGAGCAAGAAGTGGCGGAAGTTCAACAAAAAGTCACCGAACAGCTTGACAACTTTAAATCAGATTTGGAGAAGATGAAGCATCGACAACCACGGCACGAAGGAATGGAAATATCCAATGCAGGCAGAAGGAAACCTCCAATATTTGATGGACCAAATTCGTGGCATATGTTCAAGAGACAACTCGAGGCTGCTTCCGAAGTAAACGGATGGAATGATGCAGACAAAGCTACAGCTCTGGTATTAGCACTTCGAGGTTCTGCATCAGAACTTTTACAAACTATACCGATAGAAAGGCAACGTGATTATACTTCATTAGTACAGGCGATAGAGTTACGTTATGGAGATGAACACAAGAAGAAAGTATATCGCCTACAGCTACGCAACAGGATTCAGAAGCATGGCGAATCACAACAATAACTGCAGGCTGATGTGGAAAGATTAGCTTATCTCTCATACTCTAGCGTAAATGCAGATTTCCTTAATGAAGTGGCAACAGAAGCATTTGTGCACGCTATTGCAGATCAAAATTTACAACAAGCGTTAAGGCTAGCAGGAAAGAAATCAACAGCAGAAGCACTAGCCTATGCACTAGCGTATGAATCTGCCAGGCAAGCTTCTCGAAGTGCAGTACGAGCGAGAGAAATTTCGGTGGAGGAATGTACTTGTAATAGAATGCAGCCATCACAGAGCAATCCTTCACGTGGTATTCTTCGATGCTGGAATTGTAATAGACCAGGACACCTCCAAAGGGACTGCAGAAAACGCCGTCGAACAGAATCACCAGAAGAGGAGGACAGAACAGAATGCCAAAGATGTCGAGCCAGGGAGCAAGCTATTCGGGGAGAGCCTAGAAATCAAACAGCGACTAGTCGCATCAGCTCCCGTGTTCAGCAGTCGGAAAACATGTAAAAACCATTTTCGGGGGGCAGAAGTTGGTTGGTAGAGTCGACAGCCCCGAAGTCATCATTCAGATAGCCCAGTTGCAGAGAAATAATAGCAGTCTTGTTATAGTGTAGGAAAAAATGACTGCGTTGTCACTATCGACACTGGAGCTTCGAGATCAATTATTAGAGCGGATATTGTCAAGAACAAATGGCTTCACAATACCACCAAATATTTACTAAGAACAGCAACTGGAACCGGAACACAAGTATTTGGAGAAATAACTTTGGATATTCAACTAGGTGAACTACTATTTCCTCACAATTTCCTAGTTGCAGACATAATGGATGAATGCATCCTTGGAGTAGACTTTATGACCACATATAAAATAAATTTAGATGTCGGAGAACGAATACTCAAATAAGGCAACATAGAAATTCCTATGAGACTAGGAGGAGGAACGGATTATCCTGCAAAAATAAGAACGATGGTCTTTGAAAATATGACTCTCTCTGCATTCTCGGAGACGCTAGTATGGACAAAGCTTACTGATGACATCGGGACCTGCCGATTCTATCTGGTGGAGCCTAACCCTAAAAAAGTAACATCGAACATCATCGTTGGTAAGACTTTAGTGAAGGAAGAAGGCGCAACATTAATTCCAATCAGAGTGCTCAACACATCCGAAAATGAGGTACAACTAAAAGAAGGTGCTATAATTGGAAATTGTGAGACTGTTTATCAGATTGTAAATTTGGAAAATGGTAGTAATATTAAGGAGGCAATACGTATACCAGCTACTTCTCTTTAAGTGAACAGCAATACAACGATGCCAAAGAGATGATCGATGAATTTTCGGAATTATTTGCAATGAGTGATGATGATTTCGGCAAAAGAAATCTTGTCCAGCATCGGATCAATACAGGAGATTCTAGGCCCATTCGGCAACCACCACGAAGACTACCATTACCCAAGCAACCAGAAGTTGCAGATATGATAAATTCCATGAAAGATCAAGGCATAATTGAGGAATCTAACAGCCCTTGGACATCGCCAGTTGTTTTGGTCAGGAAAAAGGATGGCAGCACCCGATTCTGTGTGGACTACCGCCAACTAAATAATGTAACAAGAAAGGATAGCTATCCGTTACCAAGGATTGATGACACATTGGGCACGCTTTCCAGAGCGCAATGGTTTTCCATATTGGATTTGAAGAGCGGTTACTGGCAAGTGGAAATACATCCCGAGGACCGAGACAAAACTACTTTCTCAGTTCCAAGTGGCTTATGGCAATTCAAAGTTATGCCATTTGGATTATGTAATACTCCAGCCACATTCGAACGACTCATGGAATGTGTTCTATGAGTTTTAACCTGGAACACATGACTTGTCTACTTAGATGACATAATTGTGATCGGAAGGACATTCGAGGAACATAAAAACAACTTACGGGACGTACTTCAAAGACTGAGAGATGCGAAACTGAAGCTCAGTACGAATAACTGTGCTCTATTCAAGAATGAAGTAAAATATTTGGGGCATATAGTTTCATCACAAGGAGTAAGAACTGATCCAGAGAAGATAAGAGCTGTGAAAAATTGGCCTGTTCCAAAGGACAAACATCAATTAAGGAGTTTTCTTGGATTAGTTACCTACTACAGGCGATTCGTAAAAGGTTTTGCAGATATAGCAAGGAGCCTACATCAACTTACAGAAAAAGGAAAGCCGTTCATATGGTCAGATAAATGTAACGAGAGTTTTGCAAATTTGAAGCAACAGCTCTGTGGAACTCCAGTGCTTCACTATCCAAAGCTGGGAAAAACTTTTATATTGGCACTTTCAAAATCAGAGAGAAATTATTGTGCTACAAGTAAAGAGCTACTTGCCATTGTAAACTCAACCAAGCATTTCCATAAATATCTCTACGGCAGAAATTTATCCTCCGCACTGCACATGCAGCGCTCAAATGGCTTTTGCAGTTTAAGAATCCCGAAGGGCAAGTGGCAAGATGGATAGAGCGAGTGCAAATATTGCGTTCGGGTGGAAGAAAAAGAAACAAACGGAACTATACAGCTGATAACGGTGAAACCATCGACAGGCTGGGTCAACGAGACACACAACGAGAAGACCCAGACATATCACCTATTCTTGCTTGGAAAGAAGACATGGAAAGACCACAATGGAAGCATATTTCGGAGAGGAATGAGAAGCTGAAGCGCTACTGGGCTCAATGGAATACCCTCCACGTTGAATGCGGTATTATAAACATAAGTGGAATGCAACTAACGGCGAGTCATTCCGGATGCAGATAGTCGTCCCAGCATCAAAGGTCAACGATGTTCTAGATGAAATGCACGGTGGATCATCTGGATTACATTTGGGGGTGAATAAAATAATTTCCAAAATACGAGAAAGGTTTTATTGGTTACATGTTCGAGAGGATGTGAAGGTGTGGTGTCGCAGATGAACTATCTCTGCTTCTTACAAAGGACTGCCACGCAGAAGCAGAGGAGAAATGCAGAAGTATAAAGTAGGAGCCCCATTTGAGAGGATAGCCGTAGATATCGCTGGACCCTTTCCAGAAACGGATAACAGTAACCGTTACATATTAGTTGCTGTTGACTATTACAGCAAATGGCCTGAAGCTTTTGCAATTCCCAATCAAGAGGCAACCACAGTGGCGGAACAAATTATAATGAATTGGGTCAGTAGATTTGGTGTGCCTCATGAACTTCATTCGGACCTAGGACGGAACTTCGAATCACGGACTTTTCAAGAGATGTGTAAAATGCTGGGAATAAGAAAAACCAGAGCAACTCCTCTGCATCCACAATCTGATGGCATGGTAGAGCGCTTAAACAGAGCATTGCTCGAGCATCTAAAGAAAGTAGTCGACTATCACCAACGCGATTGGGATCGACATATTCCCATGTTCCTAATGTCCTATCGATTAGCTGTTCACAACACAACCGGACAAACACCAGCAAAAGTCAAATTCGGAAAGGAGATGCGTTTACCTAGCGACCTCAAGTTTGGTACACCCAGAGGTGAACAAAAGTTACCAGACGATTATGTATCGGAACTTAGACAATGATAAGCTGATGTACACGAGGTCACTAGAGCAAAATTAGCAATAAATACCGATCGAATGAAGACCCGCTATGACTTTCGTTCTAATTCAGCCGGATTTAATGAAGGTGATCTTGTTTGACTGTACAACCCAAAATGACGTAAGGGACGTTCTCCAAAATTACAACAACACTGCGAAGGACAGTATTCAGTAGTGACTAGAATTAATGACGTAGTATACAGGATTCAGCGGGGCACAAGAGGCAAACGGAAAATCGTTCATCTAGATCGTTTATGTCAATACTACGAGCATCAAGACCGTGGATCACCTGTTGTTCGAGACGAACAATTTTAAGGAGCGGGAAGTGTTAAGCGCCACAAAGTGATACAAGCGACATCTATTGGAAATGGAAACAACTTTAGGTTAGTGACATCCTAGTAAACTGGGTTTGGAGAACGGAATATTCAGGAAGATTCTAGTATAATTTGCAGAGTATAAATACGGCGCTACTCATATCCAGGAAGAGTATTATCTCAGACAGTGAAGTGAACGAAGTAAGCTATTTTGATTGCGATTAGAAGTACAGTACTAGCGATAACTATAAAGAGTTGATTTGATAATTATTTGTGAATTGTGAGAGTAAATAGTAAAGTTAAAGAAAGAAAGAACTTTTGAATTATATCTGAAATATTGTGTTTTAAATAACGAACTAAAGCACGCTCGTAGCAATACAGCGCGGCACGCTAGTTCGCCTCAACTAATGGCGGGGAGTGTGGGGGGCTTCCACGAAAACCTACCGCTGTCACTTGCCACAATCAAAAAAATTCCTGCCTGCTCATACCAACACGAAGCACACACATCCAGCCCAGAAAAGGCCCTTACACCGATTACCCTACCCTGTGTTGAAGGCGCAGATGACCTGCCGTCAGTGCCATTGCTCGTGTCCACCCTTGACATCGCGGGCAAGATTTTGCAATGTCTCTTTTCTGGAACCCGAGAAAGAGCAGCTCTAGTCGACCTCCATATTGAGAGAAGCGTCGGAAGGCTAACAGAACATCACTTCCCCTTTTTTTCTTCCGATGCGTACTAAAGATATCCATATATACTCCAAAAGAGAACTTCCTGAATTCGATATGCATCTTTATTCTAACGCTAGTAATGTAAACAAGATAATGTACCGCGATATATATATATATATTTTTCTTATTAAATTGAAAGTTAACAATGTTGAAAGTTGTCTTTTTATTATCCCTAATTCTTACTAATCATTACTGAGATTCCCACCTTTTGAGTGGATTAGTTATATGAAATTCTTTGAATTCTCAGATTACCCCTTATAACTAATTGCGCTTGCCCATGTGACATGGTAGTATACAGGCCCAAAAAAACATTTACAGGAGTAGTTTATTTTTTCAATCCCAATTGTACTCCTTTGATAGTTAGATTATCGTTTTCCAAATATCCCTACTCTCGCAAGTACTACATACTAAAAATCCTACGCGAGTTTTTTTTCTTTTTTCTGTCTTTTTGTTTCTAATTAGGCGTACTCATCTATTACTTAAATTATCAGTTATCATAATTGAGTAAAATAATATCTATATTCTCATAATTATGTACATGATAAATTAACTGAGGGTGTAATTTCCTCTTTTTTCTTATTTTATGTATTGTTATGCTACCAACAATGTGAATGTGGCGAAATATTTTCAAATATTGTTTTGTTTTTCTTTTCTCCTTTATAAAAATTCGACACGCATAGCCTAATTTAACTACTTATTTGTTCTTAGTCTCCCTAATTACTAAACGTTCTCGGTCGTCAGCCAACAAAAACTATAAAAGTTTTTTTTTGTCGACGGAATAGGAAGTTTAAGTTCAACAGTACTAACCAGTATGATCTTTTTCTTGCATTTAGTTCCAAAATTTTTCTCTGCTCCGCTGTCCCGAGGAGGCCTCCTAGAATTGATGCTGTGAGATCTTAAACATTGTCAGAAAATTGATAAAATTTATTTAAACTCCTGAGACGTCCATATCCCTATTTAACTCTAGCACTTTAATTCTTATCCTTTTCTTATGAGGTCCGTTTGATGAAAACCCCGGGTAAACCCAGGGCTACACCAGGCTAGACCATCTTGTTTTTTGAAAAACCTGGGCTACCCCGTGCTTTCACTAAAAATGTCTCGAGGTAATGGTTTTACAGTTGTCACTTGCAATTTGATGTTGACTGAAACATATAAATTATTTCTTTAGCAAAAATATGCAAAAATTAGAAGAAAAGAAATAGAAAAATAGCTAGAGCATATTTTATTTGTGTTCACCCGTTTTATAAATAACTTTTTACAATTAATTATACTCGGGAGAACTTTCAGAGAAATGTCATTACATTAGGTTTACCCGGTGTTTTAAAAACTTGTTTGATGAGTGCACAAAACCCCGGGTAAATTCGGGGGAAATTTACACGGATTTTTCATTCAACAAAACTATGATAACTATATTTCTTTCCGCATTTTCTGCTTGTTTAACGTTGTTATGGTTGTTATGGTAGTATGTTAGAGTAATTGGGTTTGACTTGAAGTCCAGACTGCCAGCATGAGCTGACAGATCACTCGGTGGACAGCGTTGACTGCAGGGCGGCACGCTAGCTCGCCTCGGCTATTGGCGGAGAGTCTGGAGAGGTTCCACGAAGACCAGCCGCTGCCATCAGCCATATACAAAATATTTCGTGCCTACAAATCAAAAGACCGTATCACACATTCAGTCCTTAAGGGACCCTTACATCACTTACCTACATCCATTGGGAAGGCGCAGATGTATGGCCTTCTCTGCTTGCCCCAACCATCCAAATGACTCTGAAGGTAGATAATTTTCAGAGTCCCTGTGGAGACTTGAAAAGAGAAGAGTAGCGGACCCAGACGACCTTCACACTAAGAGGGCTCCAGGAGAGTGAAAGGAGAAATAAAAAGTATTGAGAGCATAATTATGTTACAATAGTTCATTGTCTTAAATATGTCTTAAAGTACAACATTTCTGAATATTAAAACTTTCGTAGACGTAATATATTCCGCGTTTGTTGTTTAATTTAATTACATTGATAAAAAGAAATAATAATAATAATACTTTTTTTATGTGTATATGATCTTTATTTGGTCGCTCTTTGGCTCTTTTTAAAATTTTTTAAAATACGTAAAAAAGACACTAGCTAAACTAAAGATATAAAAGTCAATAGGGAAAAATAAAACAATTAAACTAAACAAATGACACAAAACTAAAACAAAGTGACACAAAACGTAAAACAAATTCAAACAAAATTCCCAAAAGAGTCTAAAAACGGTCTCAAGTATTTTGAAAAAGATCTATATTATTACCAAAAATTTAAAACCAGTCCCAGTTTTGACAATTAGGTAAGTAGCAGTTCCAAGTAGTTCCAAAATTCCAAAACAATCTAATAAAAATATTGACCTAGAAGAGCGAATTTCGAACTTAAAATTTGGTAAATTAGAACCGAGACCAAAACCGATGATATAGAATCTGATTTTTCCATAACAGAGCTTATCACTAAAACATATTCTCAATGTTTAGGTGATAGAATCCTCATTAAAATCCTTATACCTATTCTTTAAAGTCCATGTTTCAGTGTAAATAAGATCTACCTAATTCCCACACCAATAAAAGATGGTATTTATTCCATATTTGACGATATACCGGACTACTTATTTCATAGTTCATTTTTACATAAAAACTTTGAATTAAGTGAAGAAAAATTCAAATCACGTTGCATCCCATTAAACACTACATTCTTCACTTGTGAATCAGTAGAGCCCATGCGTATCATCCCAAAGGAAGGAATTTGCATCAAAAATTTGTTCAAAAATCCCTTCTCAGAATCACCTACCTGTGCTCATCGAATACTCAAACATTTTGGCAATCTTTTAGTTCCCATGCAGCATGAAAATGCTTGGTTATATTGGATGCATAACCGTATTCCACTATATTGTCAGTGTCCAGATGGCTTATCCACTGTGCATTTACAAGGTGTAGGTATAGTTAGACTTTTACAACCTTGTACATTCAGACTTGAAGAGTTTATTATTCCTTTTAAAATAAATGCGTTGTATAATTTATCGTTCACACCAACCAGAAAATCCAGAAATACCACTACTGGATAAATACAAACCAATTTTAAAAATGCAGAAGATTAATAGGGGCGACTTAAAAAGTTTAAAGGTACTAGAACCATCATCGTTACGTTCCATTCTTAAGGAAAGTAGCAAGACTATTGAGCATTTAGAGTACGACACGACTCAAAGCGAAGCAAGCAAATCAACTGCTTACTTACACAAGAAGTTTCTTCTCTTGGTACTATTCTGATAATGGTTTGCTCTATTCTTCTTATTATAATCATAATAAAAAAACGATGTAAAAAATCCAGTCATCCGCCAGAGGTAAAACGGAGGAGTGAATTCATTTCTCAACCTATAATAATTCCCAGAAGAGAACAAATCATTGTTCCCATACATAACTCGCCACAAAACAATGATGTTTGCGTTGAAACATGCCAGCCTGCAACTACTGATACTAACAATTAAAAAGAAAAAGGGAATAAGATTAATTAGTTAACAGTAATATATATATCCAATAACTAAGTATTAAAATAAAATTTACTACCCAAGCCTAAAAATATATATATATATATATATTAATATATAATAAATAACTAAGTATTAAAATAAAATTTACTACCCAAGCCTAAAATATATATATATATATATATATATATATATATATATTAATATATAATAAATAGTAAATGAAATATATAATAAATTCATGTTAATATTATAAAAGTTAAGTGTATATATAATGATATTATAATCTAGCAACAAGAATAAATTAATTAATTAGCAGTTAGAGAAGAATTACAAATAATCTAAAATAATTAATAATTTAGGGAGTTTAGAACAAAAATTAATATGAGGTATATACAAAATCCGACATTTGCAAACGGTTTTTAAATTCTTTATGTTATTATATTACCAAAATAAAAAGACACAAAAATGAATAAATAAGTGAAAAAAACGACATTAAAATAAAATTAGAATGATATATATAATCTGTAAAGGGGGAGGCATGTTAAGAAACAAGAAAGTGTTATTCATCGAAATGATCAGGCAAAAGTTATTTATTATGAAAGAGCTCAATTAGGGCACCAACGTAATAAACTTACTTTGGCTTTATTGTGTAAATTATGTCAAATTTTCCAATAAGACAATAAAGCGCTTAATAAACATTTGTCGATCATTTCAATGAATAACAAGAAGCAATAAGGCAAGAATGACCCCATTACGAAATAATTTTACTTAAGAAATAAATATAATTCCATGTAACAAGAAAGAAGTCAATAGAGTATGATTCAAATTGTCGTGAAGTTAAGTCTTTTTAATTATAACTCCCACCAGATCTATACTAAAAAAGAGAAAATATATTTAAAAAAAATATAATACATATCCAGGACCATTGGAATAAATCATCGGAGACTTTGTTTCATTTTTTATGTTTCCATATGGCTCTTACCTTTTCAGAAGATTATCACCAGTAGGGCAGGACCCGTATTCAGTGGATAACTCACAAGATTTAATAATCAACAACCGCAGCTGAAACAGTACGCTGGAAGCACAAGCAACCTCATCCTCCGGCTATCACTGCTCTGACGTAGTAACAGTACTGGTTTACCTACGACTGCTTGAAGATTGATTTCTCTCAGCGAATCGTATACCGATATGGAAGTTACCGCTTCTTGCCGTTCTAGTCAGGAGAGGGGTTACAGAGCTCACGCCCCAATCCTAACGCAGCCATTCCGGATGCGTCCTGTGGTCCTGAGGACTGCAAGGGTACCCCGTTATACTGCTTGCTTCTTTTAAAACATCATCTCTCGCTAATCACCGCTGAGATTTAAGTCTAATAACTGTTATCTTTCAGTTGTTTTTCAAGTCGCTAGTCTTTATAGCCGAGTTGGAAGTCAACTCACAGTGGACGGAAAAACAACAAGATTTTCCACCGCATCAGATCATATTGTCATAGGGACAATAGGATCGCACCACAGTCTTCTGGGTAAACTAAAGACCATTCACCCGAGTAGTGACCCCCCTATAGGATAACTTCCTTAGACTGTAATAGGTACGTAGGGTGGAGCGAAAATTGCTAAACAAATTTGTTTTCCAGTAATTACTTGGCCTATATATGGAATAGTTGACTCTTTTAGAAGTGAATTACTATACAAAAAATTGGTTTGCTGAGACTTCATCTTCGGCTGCCAATTTGACATCTAAATTTAAAAAAAAAAAAGAGAAATATTTTTACGCAGCTCTTCGCTTATTTTCATAATAATTATCCAGAAAACTTGCTTCCTGAATGAAAATAACCCAGAAATCATCCCATGGAGGTGGCTGCAAGCCGAGTTGACCACACATCCACCCTTTTAATCATTATCTTTATATTCAGTTGTCTTTAAAAACTTGGTGATACTGATCTTTTGTCTCGAAATTTGGTAGGGATATTCTGGAGGCATTTCTAGTCCTAATAAATCCATCACTTGCTTCATAGCCCCATACTGCCGCTGATGCTTTTGTAACTAATTTTATACAGCGTTCCACGGCTTGGGAATGACACAGAAATTTTAAAATATCAATTTCATTAGGAACGTTATAGATCATTTCCTGGAGATCACTGTTCAACATTTTTACTCTCAGATGCGGCTCTATAAGTGTTATTGACTGCCAGTTAACTAGTTCAAAGTAGTCATCTGCATTAAAATTAAAATGGGGAATATCAAATTGACGAACTTGGTTTCACTATGTTTTGCTTGTCTGCATTTTAATATCCTCGGAAGACCTACTTCTCTAATATGCTTCCCTTCGTCAGCTTGCATTGTGAATAACATATTTTCAGGGTGACCGTAGAACCATTTCTTTGCAGTACTTGATCTGCTACCTTCTTAGGCTCTTCAGGCGATAATCTACTTTTTTTTATAATGCCAACCTTAAGTGCAAATCAGGTGGGTGCGCAGACTTTCATAATATATTCTGTAATTATATTTAAATTGTATGAAGGATTTTCGGTAGAAACATACAATCTCAAGATTCTGTTGGCAGTTGTTAACCATCTTGAGTAAGCCATTTTGCCTGGTTCTCGTTGTGTTAGACTTGGCGAAATTGTTCGGTAAGATCCATATCACGAAAATTAACATCTATTTTTTTTTAACTTCACAACCTGTTGTTTTTCGCAGTTTTCTAATTTTTTTAATTTTCAATTTGGTCCAGTAGTTTTTCCATCTAAATACTGCAATAGATAGCAGTACATTAGCGTGCACTAAACACACAAACTACTGCAGAGGACGTCCAAAGAATTTTCAAGTTGCCGTATTATTCCACTTTTATAACCTGTATTTGCCGCTGTCCCGTCGCATCCAATTGCTTGCACCTCGGAAATATCTATGTTTTTTTCCAGAAATTCCAATAAGCTTCTTTTAATATTTTTAGCACTTACAGATGACGGAGTTAAGTGACCGAAATAAACCGAACCCGATTCTGAATTTAATACTATATATTCTTCTGTGATTATCTTTCTTGAAAGAGTATCTCCTTCCCTTACTTGAATCAAAGTTTTATCATTCCTTCCATCAAAATATATTCCATAGACACAGGTTATTTCTTCTTCATGCTTCTTTTTTAAATTCTTACGAGTCTTAACTTTTTCTCTCCTAATTTTACTCCGGTCTATTATTTTGGATGATTCTTCCACTGTTATTATTTCCATGTTTTTTTGGGGCAGCATTAACAAGAATTGCAGATCTGTCTGAGGCTCCTGTTCGATCACAAGCCTGTGCTAAGGAGGGGAGTTTTAGAAGTAGAAGGCGCGTGTAAGATTTCAACATTTTTTGGAACTTTAAAGTGATGCGCGTTGGACGAAACACTGGGGCTCCTGCGGTTCCTGGGGCAATCTTTCCAGGAATTCGATGTTACTTGACAAATGTCATCGTCCTATTTGGATTTATGCTTCGTTCTCTGGTCAGAATTCTTTTTACGCTCTAATCTTTTTCAAGGATTTTATGTGTCTTTATACCAACTTTGCCAATAACCATTTTCCTGAAAGTTCTCTGGTTTGTTAAAAAGCTCCTTTCATTTATTGCTACTTTAACTTTACAAGAACACTTCAAAAACGAATAGTTTTGTGACATATTTAACTTGTCATCCTTTTTTTTATAGGCTTTTTAATATAATGATATTTCTTGTGATACTCTTTTATATTGTGTAAAATTTGTTGGTCAGATAATACAGAAATTGAACTGTTTTCCAAACTCGGCTCTTGTTTATTTAAATTTAAAAGTTCTTGTCTTAAAAACAAATAATATCTAATAATGTCGGCTTAGGTTGGAAGCATATTGTCTTTAAACGTTTTTGGATCACCAAACATCGGACAGAACGAGTTTGACGCTTTTTTTCTTATAGATATAATATAACAATAAACTTATTCTGCTACTGCTAAATTGAAGCACCTTGCCCTGCAACTAGCTTGTTGCCAAGGCATGGCTCTAGATGATTATTTCCGAAGAATATGGTCAATTTGTATTAAAATTAAAATAGTAGGAGCTCGAATCGGCCTAAATATTATGTCCATTTACTTAAAAAACTATGCAAGTTTTTTGGCTGTTTATAGTACAAAGCTAAAAACAACAAGGTCGTTTTGGCAGCCAAAGGACAAATACGATTAAAATGAGATTTTGCACAATAATTAACACAATAATTTAACCAAAGGCAACTATTCCGCACATAGGCTACATGAAATTCAAAAATGTTGTTTTTCGCTCCACCCTAGCTACAGTTCTACGCATTCATTGATGACAGGCAATTAACATTCATCGCCGTCGCTAACTGTCCTAGGGATGCTCAGCCCGCGACTAATTTAATTACTCGTACAGGACGATTATACTACTCCCTTGAAGTGTAGTAGCGTCAACTATCTAGCACACACTCAAGATTGAAGATTTCTCATACTGCTTATCCAATTAATAACAATTGGTACCATCAGCTAATCATCTTATACACAGTATTGAAGATTCCTCTATCGACTTACCCAACTGATGGCAATTGGTAACGATAATCAACTATAGTGCAAACAACATTAGGTAATCAGTAACCCAAACTACACTAAATTGGTGACACCGACAGGAGTCGCACCTTCACCAACATTGGAAGAAGATTTTACAAAAAGGTTAGATAGTGTAGGAGTACATTAATTTAATTTAATTATTAATTTATTATTTTTTTCAATTATTACACATAATTATTAACATTTCTTTTTGTTTATATATATATCCCATATAAGTGTGCGTTTTGCATCAAGGTGTTAGCACCTCAACTATTGTTTAGTTTAAGACTCTGTGTTAACTGTCTATGTTCAGGAACGTCTTACCAGCAATTCTCAGTTTTTCAGTAAAATTTTTCTTGCCTAATTCGGCTTTATTCTCTACAGACTCTTACATTTCGTGGTTTAATCCGCGTTTGTCAAAATTTCCTCACTTTTTATGGTGCAATAACATCTTTGTAGTTTTAATAGTTCTTTTTATGTTTGTGCAACCCAGTCTACGTTAGGAAATGACTGAACCCACCAGTCTGACAAATGTCAGTATGGACTCTGATAACAATAGTAATCAGAACAAGTCCAGTGCTACCTTGCCAGCCAATTCAAGTCAATCAGCGGTGTTGGGGGCAGTGTGTGTTAAGACAGCCCCCTTTTGGGAAAATTACCCTGATCTGTGGTTCCTCCAGCTTGAGGCTCAATTCAGCTTGGCCGGTATTAATCAGGACACTACGAAGTTTTACCACGTCGTTGGGGCGCTTGACGCAGATGTCGCTCGCCTTGTAAGTGACATTCTGCGTATACCACCAGCAGTAGACAAATACAGTACTATCAAAGAGATGTTAATTTCTAGACTCTCTGGAAGTACTAACCAAAAGTTGAAACAGCTCCTTACTGCGCTTACACTGGGTGACGCACAACCCTCACAACGCGTGAGATGCGGGCACTCAATAATGGCCAACTCAATAAGACGATACTGAAGTCGCTTTGGCTTCGGCGATTGCCGACAAATATGCAGGCGATTCTGGCCTGCAATCCAGAAGCACTTGAAGTGTTGGCAACATGTGTAGATAAGATAGCCGAGGTTAGTCCCAAAGCGGAAATATTCTCAGAAGATTTTCCCTCAGGCAACGCTCAAAAGTCACTGGTCGATTTGGAAAAAAAATTAAGCAACCTTGCCAGCATGTTTGGGAAGTCGCTTACACGCCGCAATCCTGTTAGACAAGGCACTTCAATAAGTGGGTTGTAGCGTATTACGCTTACGCTACCCTCCCCCCCCCCCCCCCTCTTCGTTTCTTTTTTCCTTCTTGTTCGGCTTCTCTACCTTCTGTAAAGAAACCCCCATAATTTTCTCAGGGTACCTAAGAAGGGGACTAAAGTTCTTATCCTCGAGAAGTAGCCCTATGCTACTTTTCCATGCAATAAAACTCCTGAATAGAAAAGTTAGCTATATTCGAGAAGTAGCCCTATGCTACTTCTCCATATTATAAAAAAAAAACTGTAAAGAAAAGTTAGATATTTTCGAGAAGTAGCCCTATGCTACTTCTCCATATTATAAAGAAAAACCTGTAAGGAAAAGTTAGATATTTTCGAGAAGTAGCCCTATGCTACTTCTCCATATTATAAAAATCCTGAAAAAAAAACATTTTAAAATTCATCCCTACGGCAACTCCGCAATTACATCGCGTTTCATCTATGAGTAATTTATTCTTATCTGCATTTAAATTGATAAAACTTGGCATTGTCGCCCCATCGCCGGTACAAAATTTCATATCTTTTACCGTTTTTCAATGAAACTTCCAGTGCACAAACGGTGAAATATCACGCAAAAATTTTCTGTCGCAAGAAGTTGCTGAGTGGCAACGAGCATATTATAAAATCCATGAGCACACACCCATACATGTGGCCAGCAGTACAGTCGCTAGCAATCGTTTGTGATTCGGGTTGTGTGCGACTCGAATCGAAGGGAATGGAGGTCGGCTGCCGGTGGCTGATTCGGGGCGGTTGATGTTGGCTGGAGGATGAGTTAGTCAGTCTGTGATAGTTGGTCAAGGAGTTGAGATGAGACTTGAAAACGAAGTTTCAGCGGTGAGGATTTTTTTTTCTTTTGTTGCTTTCGGTTTTTTTCTTTGGCGGCTTTGCTTGAAAAGTGCTAAAAGAGGATTTACCTTTGCGCGATGAAAGGAGTGGAGTTTTTTTTGTTTTTTCGCGGTTTTCGGTTAAGAAAAGACGTGCAGTTCGGAGTATTGTGGCAATGATTATTGTCTATAAATTTTTTTTATTTCATCTTTGAATTACCAATTTTTTTTGAACTTCGGTTTTGCAAGTAAAGCTTCCAGCGGGATTATTTTCGTGTCGGCGAGAACAGGTGAAATTGGACAGTGAACAGTGAGAAGGACATACAAACATGGGTTTAGCTGTGCAATTCCATGGGGATTCAAGTGACCTGTGGTGAATGAGTTTTATCCTGTGGATTATAAAGTTCGAAGAAAATTTGGATTATCAGTGAAATTTCGTGAATTAGAACTTACCTGAGCTGTATATAATGCAGAGTTTTCTGGAAGTTAAAATAAATCTGCGGTTATTCTAATTATTAGTTAAGTGAGTTATCAGGACTTACCTGTGCGGCATATCATGATGAATTCGCCTGGAAGTTAAAATAAAGCTACGATTATTTTATTACTAATTTAGTGCGCTATCAGAACTTACCTGAGCGGCATATAATGCGGAGTTTTTTTTTGTCTGGAAGTTAAAATAAATCTACGATTATTTTATTATTAATTTAGTGTGTTATCAGAACTTACCTGTGCAGCATATCATGATGAATTTTTCTAAAAGCCGAAATAAATCTGCGTTTCTTTTATTATTAGTTCAGCGCGTGAATTAGAACTTACCTGAGCTGCATATAATGCTGAGTGTTCTGGAAGTTAAAATAAAGCTACGATTATTTTATTATTAATTTAGTGCGCTATCAGAACTTACCTGTGCGGACTATCAAGATGAATTTTTCTAAAAGTCGAGATAAATCTACGTTTCTTTTACTATTAGTTCAGCGCGAGAAATAGATCTTACCTGAGCGGCATATAATGCTGAGTTTTTTTTGTCTGGAATTTAAAATAAATCTACGATTATTTTATTGTTAATTTAGTGTGTTATCAGAACTTACCTGTGCGGCATATCATGATGAATTTGTCTAAAAGCCGAAATAAATCTGCGTTTCTTTTATTTTTAGTTCAGCGCGTGAATTAGAGCTTACCTGAGCTGCATATAATGCTGAGTGTTCTGGAAGTTAAAATAAAGCTACGATTATTTTATTATTAATTTAGTGCATTACCAGAACTTACCTGTGCTGAATTTTTCTGGAAGCCAAAATAAATACGATAACTCTATTATTAATTTAGTGCGCTATCAGAACTTACCTGTGCGGCCTATCATGATGAATTTTTCTAAAAGTCGAGATAAATCTACGTTTCTTTTATTATTAGTTCAGCGCGAGAATTAGAACTTACCTGAGCGGCATATAATGCTGAGTTTTTTTTTGTCTGGAATTTAAAATAAATCTACGATTATTTTATTGTTAATTTAGTGCGTTATCAGAACTTACCTGTGCGGAATATCATGATGAATTCTTCGAAAAGTTAGAAATAGTTTAGTGTGAACTCAGATTTTACCTGTGCGACACATCATTCTGAATTTTCCTACAAGCCAAGGTGGAATTCAATTGTGATTTATATTAGCTCTGTGCGCATTCGTAACTTACTTGTGCTCATTATCGCATACAGACTTTGGGTTCCTCGTCACTCACTTCTTCCGAACAACCATAGAAGGTTGCCGATCTGATTAAAATTATATAAAAAAAAGGTCAATGTACCCATTGATATAAAAAAAAAGGTTAATGTACCCATTTATATAACAAAAAAAAAAGAGGTCAATGTAAAAAAAGAGGTCAATGAAAAAAAAAGGCCAATGAGCCCACAGTCCAATCAAGCCGCCAGCTGTAAAATGATATCCAGGGTGCACCCATCCAGCGAATGCATAACGAATCAACGAGGGATCTCAGCAGTACACCTCTGCCCGTCCAGGCGGGGGTTAAAGGTTCAGTTTAGTATACAATATTCGTCGAAACAAATTGACTTTCTTTTTAGTAAAATATTTATTAGACTTCAAAATTTTTTTTGTTTTGATTATTACTTTGGAAGTTCAGATAAATTTGTTTGTAGATCATGGGTGTATCTAGTAAGGAGTAGGTATAGGCTAAGAGCATCCCGAATGTAAAAGAGGAAGTGAATAACGAGACAATCAAACCTGAGGAAAATTAAATGGTGGTCTCATTGAATGCTATTTAGGCTCATAACATGTTTTTTTTTGTTTTTTCGAGTTTTTTTCTTGTTTTTCAGATTGGAGAGGTTGATGTGCCCTATTGGTTTTCCCTTTTGTTCGCTCCGCTTTGCGGTTAGTCTACTGGTAACGTTGGCAAACAGCAGGATGAGCGAGTAAAGTAAAGATCTCGTTGGTTGGACGGAGCGGTAAGGCGACATTACTTCGTGACACATGGGTAAATGGGGCTAAGCACATCATTACGGCTTTGGAGGCTTGGCCAGGGTGGATGGGGGCGTCTGGGCGTACTATTACGCAACGCTTGAGTCTCAACATCATCGGAGACTCCTCTCAGCTCTCTCTCTCTCTCTCGCAATCGTTCATTTGCCAGTGTTGTAAACCCTCCGGGTGAATAAGCACTTGTTCGGCGTTGCAGAGGTCTTCTATTCTCCTTCTTTTTGCAGCATAAGTAGGTAGTAGGCCAGCCAGGCCAGACAGTCCTGACGTCACCGACCCTGAGGTCATTGACATTTGACTCTTGACCTTTGACACTCGACCTTTGACCTTTGACCGTTGACCTTCGACCCTGATGTCATTGACCTTCACACACACACACCCACACACATACACACGATACAATTTGAGCGGTTACGTCACAACTCTGGCTCATGACGTCATCTGTTTGATGTCGCAAGCTGATCAAGTTGATTTAAATTAAATAAAAAAATTGGCTTTTTGCAGCAATCAAACCGAGAACGCTTGGTAAAATCCGAGGCGCTCTACCCCTGAAGCCACGGATGTGTTGTGTGAATGTTATTTAAAGTTGCTATATAAGCGGAGACTGTACTGTACCCCTGGAAATGTTTCGGCCACGAGAGTATAATTAATTTTTACTTTATAAATCTTGAAGCGCCATTGAAAAAATTTGCTGTTATGAGTCAAGTTGAAATTTTGTCAGGTACATGAGCGCTTTTTCTCACAGATAAAAATTGAACAGATAAATTCCTTGAAACTGATGAAAACATGGCATGGTAGGTAATGCAACCTTCTGAAGAAGGTTTTACATCGAAAAACCGTGAAAATCAAAAAGAAACCCCCAAGATTGAAAAACTAACTAACACAAAGAATTTTTGCAGTGGATATTTTTGACAATTGTAAGTAAATGACCTTTAAGGCATCGCGTCATCCATTATTGTTCTAATAAAAAATACACCATCAAAACATATACTATAAGCTCAGCTATATTCACCTAGCGATAAATACAACGGGCTGGGCATACAAATAGTTGTGAAATCTTGGTGTGTCAATTCAATTCAATTTCAATTCAATTAATTTTATTAGGGGATTGTACAACAAGATAACAAGATCTTTTTCCGTACTAAACTAAAGAGGAAGTATCTATACCTATCCTACATAATTATAAGCAAAACAATAACTATAAATAATTCAAAATATAAAATTCGTGTGTCGTTGAACTTGACTTGCTTTTACTAAAAATACCCGCTAAAAGTAATAAATTTCATGGCACAATCAAATATTTGTATGCAATAAACGGGTTCCGATTCAATTTTTATGCTAATTTCATTTTACTTTTCATTTCGTTATGTTTATTTGTTGTTTATTAAAGAATTATTTTTTTCTTTTTTAATAAAATAAAATTCTATTTGAGAAAATATGAAAACTTGGTGGGAACTTGTTATGTTGATGTTGCAATTAACGGTGTCTTGCTAACATGCATTGTAGTTATTAGAAGCAATATATATTTTTTGGATGGATCCTTCCTTTTTGCAGATGAAATTCTATGAAAATCATTAAAGTTTTGTAGGTACAAAGTAAATCCAGGGGTAAATGGCCAGGTCTGAGGAAAGAAAAGATGCATCATTTTAGCGATTTTTTAATTTCTATATAAAAACACCTAGTTAGGTTCTAAGATTCGAATAAAAGGCACATCACATGCGAATACGATAACACATTTTAAGTTATTTGTTCCTTCGCCTAATTTTACCTCAAGAAATTTGCATAATATTGCAAAATTATCATCACTGATCTTGTCTAAATATATCACATCAATTCAAATAATCACAGCAATTTCCGAAGCATGGTAAGAAAGTAAACAAAAAGCATTTTTTGTATGAAAAACGGAAAAAAATTGAGTCAGAATGCCGACTTATCAAGCTAGAGCACGTACCGGTAAAAACAGGTTGAGTTGAAAGCGTAGTTGGACATTAAATAAAAAAACATGGAGTGTAGGTCACGTTAATATTTTATTTTTAGATGAACTAAAAGATTTGAAAACTGCCTGAATAAAAAACACCCCGTGTTAACAGGTGCGTCATTGAACTTGACCTGCTTTTACTGTAATTCCCTAAGAGTCATCAATCCTGTTTTTTAAAATTGCATTCTGCTAATAAAAATCTCGGCATTAATTCTATAAACTTAAAATAAATAATGCATACTGCATACGTTTAAAAGGTTATTTTGGGAATTAAAAGCCTTCAATCTGGTTTTTTTAATTGCACTGCTGGTAAAGGCGCAGCACTAATTTTATTTTTATTTTAATTAGTTTTTATTAAAATTTTTGTTGTTAAGTTTTTGGAGTAAAAGGTGTACTTTGTTAAAAAAATTTTAACTTTTTTCAACTAATTAAGACTTCAGTGGAAGACATTATTCAACATGCCGTAAAGGGGCTCCTACCAAACGATCAGGTAGGGATTACTTTTTGCGGAAACAGTTTTAAGGAGAGGGGGCCGGGGTAGTTGAATTTTAGACCTGCTTCGGAAATTATAATAGAAGATATCTGGGAAATGATTTCGAAAATATTTCAAAGCAACTCTGAAGGTATGTTTTTATATTCGCACGTGATTTGGTCAAGGTTTTCTAACAAAATTTTTATTTTAGGATTAAGTACAGATACTTTTTGCTTGGGGGTTACATCGGTACGCCTACCAGAAGGGCGAGGAAATAATCGCCATAATAAATATAATACTTTTACTGAAGAGTGCGCCACGAGGAAGGGTATCGTTGTGATAGAGAATAAGGACAACCTGTGCTCACCTCGAGAATTGGTGGTTGCAATCGCGGGCGTAAAGAAAGATGTCGACTATAGGAAAATTAGTCGAAAACTACAAACCCGTCTTGTTTCAAAATTGTTAGCAGAATCAAGAATTCATATTCCGATTGAAGGCGTGGGAATTTCTGTACTTTAGCAATTTAAAAACCATTTGAAAGAATATAGCATTGTCGTCTATCAATACGGAACTAAAGGGCGAGATGTAATTTTTGAAGGACATAGCGATGGCCCCAGACTGAATCTGTTATATCACAATAATCATTATAATGTTATAACATCCCTCACTGCTGCTTTTTGTTGCGGTTATTATTGTGAAATATGTCATATACCGTATAATACTAAAAACGACCATAGATGCGGAGGAACATGTCCCTGCTGCCAACAGGCACCAGCCTGCCCCAATAACAATATAGTCGAAATCAAATGCTCAAAATGTAACCGCCGTTTTAGAGGCCAGCAATGTTTCGATAATCACAACGCGTCTGGATCATTAAATAAGAAAACCGTCTGTGAACAGATTAAAAGCTATATGGATTGTTTGAAAACATACAAAGCTGATAAAATTCATGTATGCGCAGAATATTTCTGTAAAATATGCAACAAGCATGTACCACAAGAGCATTTATGTTTTATTCAGCAGGATAATCGTAAACCCTCCATAAAAGATACTCTTTTTGTTTTCTACGATTTAGAGACACGACACGAAAAAGTCTTGGGAGAAAAAGTTGTTCAAGAACGATCAATAGGAGAAATTAAGCTGCATGAGCCAAATTTATGCGTTTTTCAACAGCGATGCGACCACTGTATTGAAAAAGATCTGTGCATATGTGAAAAATGTGGAATAAGACAACAGGTTTTAAAAGCTCGGCCCATTCAAAACTTTGTAGAGTATTTACTGAATCAGCGAAAATTGTTCAAGAAGATAATTGTTATAGCGCACAATGGCCAAGGATTTGACCATCAATTTATGCTAAGCCATATTTTGCAAAATACAGATTTAAAACCCGAATTAATTATGCGAGGTACGAAAATAATCATGATGCAGCTGAGCAACGTGAAATTTATAGATTCTCTGAATTACTTCCCGATGGCTCTAGCCCTATTACCAAAAGCATTTGCCCTAGCGCCCATTTATAAAAAAAGGTTATTTTCCACATCTTTTCAATACTGTCGAAAATGAAAATTATACTGGCACACTACCGGCAATAGAATATTATGCCCCTGATACGATGAAATCAGAAGAATGAGCTATATTTCTGAAATGGTATGAAGAACACAAAAACGACGAATTTAATATGCAGCGTGATATTGTTGAATACTGTGTTGGCGACGTGCAAATATTGGCAGAGGCATGTTTAAAATTTAGAAAGCTGATGGTAGATGAATGCAATATTGAGCCATTTTTGGAGGCAGTGACTATAGCCTCTGCATGCAACCTTGTCTACAGGCGCAATTTTCTCAAGACAGACACTATCGGGGTTATTCCAAAAAATTGGTATCGAAAAGCCGATAACCAGTCAGAAATAGCAATGCAGTGGCTGATATGGGAGGAAGATCATCGAAAAATTAATATCTTGCATGCAGCTAAACAACGAGAGGGTGTGCTAAACGGGGTTAAGGTAGATGGATATTGTCTAGAGACAAATCAGGTTTTCGAATTTCATGGGTGCTATTATCATGGGCACAAAATATGTCTAACACATAACCGCGATGCTCCGCTGTATGACGACCCCAACGATACTTTAAATAAGAGATATGAAGCTACTGTGGTAAAAACCGAACGCTTACGTTCTTATGGATACGAAGTAATAGAAATGTGGGAGTGTGGTTTTCGCAGGCAGTTAGAGAAGAATATAGGCATGCGATATTTGAAAGCCCATCCTTTGATGGTAAACATACCGTTAAATCCTCGCGATGCTTTTTATGGTCGCCGAACAGGAAATACTGTTATGCGCTATCATTGCAAGCGAGAAAATTAAATATATCGATGTATGTTCGCTGTATCCCTGGGTTTGTAAATATGGAAAATTTCCAGTCGGCCATCCAAAGTTATATGTCGGATGCAGCGCCTGTTCCGAGGTGGATTTAAATAATACAGAGGGACTAATTAAATGTAAAATTTTACCCCCGGAAGAGTTATATCATCCAGTTCTACCAGTTAAACAAAACAATAAGTTAATGTTTTCATTATGCCGCCTCTGTGGTGAAGAGAAAAATCAGTCTGAAGAATGTCCTCATACAGATGAAGAAAGGGCCTTAATAGGCACATGGGTAATTGATGAAGTTAAAGAGGCCTTAAATCAGGGCTATAAATTGCTAGAAATATATGAAATATGGCATTATGAAATCGAACAATACGATAAACTAACCCGGGTGGGCGGATTATTCACGGGTATGATGAATAAATTCATCAAAATGAAGCAGCAAGCGTCAGGATGGCCGAGCAGTTGCCAATCTGAGGAAGAGAAGAACCACTATATTGACGGCTTTCAGGAGAATGAGGGAATAAAGCTGGGTTTTCATGAAATTACATCCAACCCCGGATTAAGATCGTTAGCCAAGTTAATATTAAATTCCTTTTGGGGAAAGTTTGGCCAGCGTGAAAACCAGCCGACGACAACTATAATAAATAATCCATCAGAATTTTATGCCCTGTTTGCTAACCCAGCCACCGAAGTCTACCATATCCTCCCAGTCAGTGAAGATACGGTTATCGCCAATTGGGGTTACAAAGAAGAAGCTGCCGACTCTTTATCAACTGTAAACGTCTCTGTAGCTGCTTATACTACTACACAAGCGCGGCTTAAATTGTACAGCTACTTGGAAAAACTTGGAAATCGAGCTTTATATTATGACACCGATTCTATCATTTATGTTAGCAAGGAAGGAGAATTTGACCTACCAACAGGAGAATTCGTTGGCGATATGACCGATGAATTGGAATGCTTTGGCAAAGGTAGTTATATAAGGCGGTTTGTGAGCGGAGGCCCTAAAAATTATGCGTATGAATACTTCAGTGCAAAAGAAAACCAATTTAAAGCAACAATTAAAGTAAAAGGGTATACGCTTAGATCATAAGGCTTCAGAGCTTGTGAATCTTGACTCGTTGGAAAGTATGATATTAAACTCTGAGGAAAACGGCTGCATCCCCATAATTTCGCAAAACATACGACGCACAGAAAAGCATGAGGTATTATCAACCCACGAAGTAAAAATATACAGGCCTAAAGCAGAGAAGCGCAAATTTTCCAAAGATTAAAGCTCTATACCTTACGGATTTAAAAGGCAATTTATATAAATATGATAAATTTCAAAAACAAAACAATATTTTCAAATAATGAAAAAACTGTTTTTATTTTAAAAACCCGCCCCGCTTGGTCATAAAAGAAAAATTGTAGAGAGGACCAGAACATAGTTCTATGGTTTAAAGAGGAGGTATGTGTAGAGGCTTCAAGAAATTCAATTTTTCATAAATCGTCTGTAAAACTATTCAAAACTATACTCCTCTAAAATTTCAGGTCTAAACACGTTTCGTTTTCGTCACACTTATTTGCTTGCGGCCGTTTTATAGAACTTTCGTGTATGGTAAAAGCGGTTTAGTTTACTTCATAATTTCAAAACGGTGCTCTGTTGAATGTTATCAATCTACATATTTCTTAACAAATCCGCAAATATGGTTGTGTAAAGAAGCTAGCCTTTCTACTACAATTGTTGAAAGTTATGAGAGATTGTTTTAGAAGATAAATTAATCTATAATAGAGAGAAACATTATATGAGGAATTTAATTATGCGTTCATTAGTTAGCGCAATGCGCTGAATTAGAATAGAAAAACAAAACATAGTTTCAGAAAACATATATATATAATAATGGTTTCAATACCACCACGTAGATTAAAAATAGAATGCTTAGCACTAAATATTTTAAATCTTGGCTTGTGATACATCAATATGCAGGCAGATATTATAAATATTTTACCCGGCAAGTAGTCATACATTTCACAAATACATATAATAATTGGAAACCGCTTCGAAATTTAACGATTTTTCTGAAATAAACAGGAATTTCAAGCAGTAGCAGCGAAGTGATTCTAAAAGTGAGGGAACAGCGTGTACATGTATACAACATTTGCCACTCCTTTTTAAGTTATATAAAATATTTTGCAAATTAGGGTAAACGATCATCTTTATTAAAAATCAGTTCTAGCTAGCTAGCAATTAACAGTTACAAATCAGGTGTCAACTATATGTGTTCGTAACAAGAATAAAAGAAAATTTTACTGTTGCAACAAAAACACTTTAAACTCATTAGCTGAAAAAAAAGTTAAAAATTTTTAATAAAATTCACCTTTTATTCCAAAGCTTAACAATTTTTACAGACGTATGCTAAAATAAAGGCGTTCTAGACGTGAAACCCCCAGTTTTTAATTGAAAAAAGTTAAAATTTTTTTTAACAAAGTACACCTTTTACTCCAAAAACTTAACAACAAAAATTTTAATAAAAACTAATTAAAATAAAAATAAAATTAGTGCTGCGCCTTTACCAGCAGTGCAATTAAAAAAACCAGATTGAAGGCTTTTAATTCCCAAAATAACCTTTTAAACGTATGCAGTATGCATTATTTATTTTAAGTTTATAGAATTAATGCCGAGATTTTTATTAGCAGAATGCAATTTTAAAAAACAGGATTGATGACTCTTAGGGAATTGCAGTAAAAGCAGGTCAAGTTCAATGACGCACCTGTTAACACGGGGTGTGTTTTATTCAGGCAGTTTTCAAATCTTTTAGTTCATCTAAACATAAAATATTAACGTGACCTACACTCCATGTTTTTTTATTTAATGTCCAACTACGCTTTCAACTCAACCTGTTTTTACCGGCACGTGCTCTAGCTTGATAAGTCGGCATTCTGATTCAAGTTTTTTTCGTTTCTCATACAAAAAATGCTTTTTGTTTACTTTCTTACCATGCTTCGGAAATTGCTGTGATTATTTGAATTGATGTGATATATTTAGACAAGATCAGTAATGATAATTTTGCAATATTATGCAAATTTCTTGAGGTAAAATTAGGCGAAGGAACAAATAACTTAAAATGTATTATCATATTCGCATATGATGTGCCTTTTATTCGAATCTTAGAACCAAACGAGGTGTTTTTATATAGAAATTAAAAAATCGCTAAAATGATGCATCTTTTCTTTCCTCAGACCTGGCCATTTACCCCTGGATTTACTTTGTACCTACAAAACTTTAATGATTTTCATAGAATTTCATCTGCAAAAAGGAAGGATCCATCCAAAAAATATATATTGCTTCTAATAACTACAATGCATGTTGGCAAGACACCGTTAATTGCAACATCAACATAACAAGTTCCCACCAAGTTTTCATATTTTCTCCAATAGAATTTTATTTTATTAAAAAAGAAAAAATTAATTCTTTAATAAACAACAAATAAACATAACGAAATGAAAAGTAAAATGAAATTAGCATAAAAATTGAATCGGAACCCGTTTATTGCATACAAATATTTGATTGTGCCATGAAATTTATTACTTTTAGCGGGTATTTTAAGTAAAAGCAAGTCAAGTTCAACGACACACGAATTTTATATTTTGAATTATTTATAGTTATTGTTTTGCTTATAATTATGTAGGATAGGTATAGATACTTCCTCTTTAGTTTAGTACGGAAAAAGATCTTGTTATCTTGTTGTACAATCCCCTAATAAAATTAATTGAATTGAAATTGAATTGAATTGAATTGACACACCAAGATTTCACAACTATTTGTATGCCCAGCCCGTTGTATTTATCGCTAGGTGAATATAGCTCAGCTTATTGTATATGTTTGGATGGTGTATTTTTTATTAGAACAATAATGGATGACGCGTTGCCTTAAAGATCATTTACCTACAATTGTCAAAAATATCCAATGCAAAAATTCTTTGTGTTAGTTAGTTTTTCAGTCTTGGGTTTTTTTTTTGATTTTCACGGTTTTTCGATGTAAAACCTTCTTCAGAAGGTTGCATTACCTACCATGCCATGTTTTCATCAGTTTGAAGGAATTTATCTGTGCAATTTTTATCTGTGAGAAAAAGCGCTCATGTACATGGCAAAATTTCAACTTGACTCATAACAGCAAATTTTTTCAATGGCGCTACAAGATTTATAAAGTAAAAATTAATTATACTCTCGTGGCCGAAACATTTCCAGGGGTACAGTACAGTCTCCGCTTATGTAGCAACTATAAATAACATTCACACAACACATCCGTGGCGGCAGGGGTAGAGCGCCTCGGATTTTACCAAGCGTTCTCGGTTCGATTGCAGCAAAAAGCCAATTTTTTTATTTAATTTAAATCAACTTGATCAGCTTGCGACATCAACCAGATGACGTCATGAGCCAGAGTTGTGACGTAACCCCTCAAATTGTATCGTGTGTATGTGTGTGGGTGTGTGTGTATGTGCGTGCGTGTGTGAAGGTCAATGACATCAGGGTCGAAGGTCAAGGGTCAAAGGGCAAATGGTCAAAGGTCAAGGGTCAAAGGTCAAAGGTCAATGACCTCAGGGTCAGTTACATCAGGACTGTCTGGCCTGGCTGTCCTACTAGGTAGTAGCATATAAATAAAATCAATTTTCTTCTTTTTAGGCTTTCATGTTCAACGATGAGAAGGAAGCCTGCATTAGATCTTTTTTTTGTCTGTCAGTCCGTCTGCAGTCACGACTACAATTTCTTTTTTTTTACTGTCCTTCCGTCTGTCTGGTCAGTTATGTTGACGGTTTTGCACAGTTTAACAAGCATCAAGGGATGTGGGTGGCAAGAACCACCCCAAGCAGGCTGATCGCTAGCGGCATATTTGCTGTGCAGCCACCCACGCTAATTCCGCGATGATTTTGTAACAAAGAGGTGTCGGATGCAGTATGCATCTACATCCAGGTACAAGTGCATGTAGGTAAATCTGTCGGCTGACAAGCTTTGTGTTCCATTTTCAAAATACTTGTGACCAGTTTTAGACTCTTTTGAGAATTTTGTTTGAATTTGTTTTACGTTTTGTGTCATTTTGTTTTAGTTTTGTGTCATTTGTTTAATTTAATTGTTTTATTTGTCCCTATTGACTTTTATAATTTTAGTTTAGCTAGTGTCTTTTTTACCCTTTGTAGAGCCTTTTGCCACGTATTTTAAGAAATTTTAAAAAGAGCCAAAGAGCCACCAAATAAAGATCATATACACATAAAAAAAAGTATTATTATTATTATTTCTTTTTATCAATGTAATTAAATTAAACAACAAACCCGGAATATATTACGTCTATGAAAGCTTTAATATTCAGAAATGTTGTACTTTAAGACATATTTAAGACAATGAACTATTGTAACATAATTATGCTCTAAATACTTTTTATTTCTCCTTTCACTCTCCTGGAGCCCTCTTAGTGTGAAGGTCGTCTGGGTCCGCTACTCTTCTCTTTTCAAGTCACCACAGGGACGTTTCCGTCATCCCAAAAACAACTTTCCATCGTTTTCCAAATTCATATTTGCAGTTGGTAGCGGCGAATTCCTCTCCTATCAGTACGTTTGGTGGAAAATTGCTGTCATTGGACTTGGGTCTGCGAAGGTCTTTTCCTTGGCAATTTGTGATAGCGGATATCCCTAGGCCCATGCTGGGTACAGATTTTCTGTGCTACTATCAAAAAGAAGTCATTTTTAGATCCACTCACTTCTTTATCATCATCTGCTCAACATGTCAATTGCCAAGATGCTAGTTTTTCCGTATTGATTAACTCCGCAATCGAGCCGAAAATCCAGAGTCTTCTTAAAAAGTTCCGTGAGATCACCGTCGAAACGAGTTTCACAAATCAGGTAGTACACACGGTTACGCATCGAATAATCACCAAAGGCGCTCCCATTTCGTCCAAAGTTCCTCGGCTTTCTCCTGAAAAATTGTTAGTGGCCAAAAAGGAGTTCGAATTCCTTTTGAATCAGGGAATCTGTCGGCCGTCAAACAGTCCATCTTCGTCACCATTGCACCTGGCTCAAAAGAAAAATGGGGAGTGGAGACCATGCGGGGACTACAGGCGGCTAAATTCTAGTACAGTGCCAGACCGTTACCCGGTCCCACTAATTCATGACTTTGTCTATCAGTTAGAAAATTGTTCTTTCTTTTCAACTCTGGACTTAGCTAAAGCATATAAAGGATATTCCGAAAACGGCAATTTGCATACCTTTTGGCCTTTTCGAGTTCACGCGGATGACTTTCGGATTATTCAACGCTGCTCAGTCCTTCCAAAGGTTTATCCACATGGTTCTGCAAAAATTTTCGTTCTGCTTTCTTTATTTGGACGATTTTTTAATCGTTTCTATATCTGAAACTGAACACTACTCATATTTAGAGCAAATTTTCAAACGCCTTCAGGAGTATGGCCTAATATTAAATGTTGAGAAATGCGTCTTTTTGCGGACGCAGGTAAAATTTGTGGGCCATTTAATTACACCACAAGGCATCAAACCAGCTCCCGATCGCATGGAAGAAATTTCCAAATTTAAAATTCCGGAAAATGTAAAACAATTACGGCGCTTTCTAGGCATGATAAATTTCTATCGCCGTTTCTTGCCCCACGCAGCAGAATTTGATGGTAGTTTAAACAGCCATCTTTATGGCTCAAAAAAGTATGGCGCTAGGCGCATTGATTGGTCCAACGAGGCAAAGGAATCTGTCGAAGCAACTAAAGCTCAACTGGCCCAAACGGCACTTCTTGCTTTTCCAATGGTATCAGCGGAATTATCATTACGGGTAGACGCTTCGGATACTGCCATTGGTGCTGCGATTCAACAGAAGGTCGATAATAACTGGCAACCTTTAGGATTTTACTCCGTCAAGCTGAACAACGCTCAGCAAAAGTACACTACCTATGACAGGGAGTTACTAGCGGCTTACAGAAGCATAAAATATTTCAAGTACTTACTTAAGGGTCGTATGTTAACGCTTTACATGGACCCCAAACCCTTGCAATATGTTTTCCATAAAAATCCAGAGAAGGCTTCGCCTCGACAATTACGTCATTTGGACGTCATAGGTCAGTTTACTACTGATATCAGACATGTGTCAGGAAAATATAATGTCGTGGCCGCCGCTCTGTCGAGAGTCGATGAAATTCAGCTCACTGGCGCAATCGATTTTGAAGCTATGGCTGAAGCGCAATCTCAAGATACGGAATTTCAGCAAATTACTCAAAATTCCCAATATAAATTTGAAAAACTCCCGATTTTTTGCTCAAACGTTAAATTATACTGCGAAGTTTCAGAAACAAGAATCCGACCATTTATCCCTACCGCCTTCAGAACTCAAGTGTTCAAACTCGTGCACAATTTATCCCATCCGAGCATCCGTACAACCAATAAAATGGTCACGTCCAGATATTTTTGGACGTCCATAAATGAGGATGTCAACTCCTGGGCATGGTCCTGCTCAGATTGTCAGCGTAGCAAGGCTTCCAGATACGGCAAAAGCCCTTTGGGTTCATTCCACGAGTATTCTGAACATTTCAAAATATTCACATAGACATTACTTATCCTATGCCACCTTTGCAAAATTTCAGATATTGCCTTACAATCATCGACAGGTTTACTAGATGGCCAGAAGCCATTCCCATCGTTGACATTAGTGCTGAGACAGTCACAACCGCACTCTGTCAAGTTTGGATAGCGCGCTTTGGTGTTCCCAGAACTGTCGTTATAGATCAAGGTGCACAGTTCGAATCTTCGCTGTTTGTAGAACTTTCAAAATTATTAGGCTTCCATCGTAATCGCACTACTGCCTATCATCCTCAGGCTAATGGATTTTTGGAAAGATGGCACCGGGCATTCAAAGCTTGTTTAATGGCGTACCAGAAGAAGATTTGGATAAAGATCTTGCCATTTGTATTGCTAGGTTTGCGAACCACTTTTAGGGAGGAATTCGTCGCTACCCCTGCGGAGCTCGTTTATGGCGAAAGCTTGCGCATCCCTGGCGAAATTCTTCAAAATTCGCAGTATCGACCTCCAAATCAATTCATTGTATCACTTCGTAACATCTTCACTGACATCAGACCCGTTCCAGCGTCAAATCACGAGCGATAATCCATCTTCAAATTTAAGGAACTTGGTAAGTGTCCAAACGTATTCCTGAGAACTGACGCAGTAAGATCATCACTGCAAGCTCTTTATGAAGGGCCTTTCGAAATTGTTAAGCGCGCGAAGCATTCTTCAACCTCAGGGTCAAAAACGGGCAGGTTAATATCTCTATAGAGCGGTTGAAACCCTGCTTTACAGCTCACGAAGCGGCTGAAGAAGATCAAATGCTGCAATCAAATCCAGACATAACACATGACATTTCGTCAAGCAGCGGACCCCTTCAGTCAACGCCTGAAGGCTCTCTGGTCCACCAGCAACGGGAAAGACGTCGCCACGCTGTATTGGAAGACTTTAGTGGTACAAGAGCATTACAATATGCGGCGGCATCTGCGTCGAACACACCGCATATCAGGTTCTCACCAGACGTTCCAACAAGTATACCTGTGCGAACCACTCTTGCTGGACGAATAACAAGACCGGCACGACGTTTTTGTAGCGCTAAAGCCTAAGGTTTTGCTGGCAGGGGAGTATATGTGGTGACGAGTCTGATCGGTTTCTATTATTTCCAAACTCCGGCCAGGCCATCGTATAAACCCGGTAAAATATTTTTTTTTTAATTCGAGCTAGTAATACCTTGCTGAACGCAGACAGCCGCAACTAGGTAGGCTTTGTTGTTTTTTTATAACGTAGTAAAAAAATATGTTTTTTGTTATTACAGTCTTCGGACAGCACATCTCAGATCTATACTAAAAAAGAGAAAATATATTTAAAAAAATATATATAATACATATCCAGGACCATTGGAATAAATCATCCGAGACTTTGTTTCATTTTTTATGTTTCCATATGGCTCTTACCTTTTCAGAAGATTATCACCAGTAGGGCAGGACCCGAATTCAGTGGATAACTCACAAGATTTATTAATCAAGAACCGCAGCTGAAACAGTACGCTGGAATCACAAGCAACCTCATCCTCCGGCTATTACTGCTCTGACGTAGTAACAGTACTGATTTTCCTACGACTGCTGGAAGATTGATTTCTCTCAGTGAATCGCATACCGATATCGAAGTTACCGCTTCTTGCCGTTCTAGTCAGGAGAGGGATTACAGAGGTCGCGCCGCAGTACTAACGCAGCCATACCGGATGTGCCCTGTGGTCCTGAGGACTGCAAGGGTACCCCGTTGTACTGCTTCCTCCTTTTAAAACATCATCTCCGCTAATCACCACTGAGATTTAAGTATAATAACTGTTATCTTTCAGTAGTTTTTCAAGTCGCTAGTATTTATAGCCGAGTTGGAAGTCAACTCACAGTGGACGGAAAAACAACAATATTTTCCACCGGATCAAGCCATATTGTCATAGGGACAATAGGATCGCACCACAGTCTTCTGGGTTCACCAAAAACCATTCACCCGAGTAGAGACCCTCCCCATAGGATAACTTCCTTAGACTGTTATAGGTACAGTTCTACGCATTCATGGATGACAGGTAATTAACATTCATCGCCGTCGCTAACTGTCCTAGGGACGCTCAGCCCGAGACTAATGTAATGACTCGTACAGGACCATTATACTACTGCCTTGAAGTGTAGTAGCGTCAACTATGTAGCACACAACATTCCTCATACTGCTTATTCAATTAATAACAATTGGTACCATCAGCTAATCATCTTATACACAGTATTGAAGATTCCTCTATCGACTTACCCAATTAATGGCAATTGGTAACTATAATCAACTATAGTGCAAACAACATTAGGTAATCAGTAACCCAAAGTGATTACACTAAAAGCTATCCTTTTTCGTTACGTTATTTAGCTGCCCGTAGTCTACACAGAGTCGGGTGCTGCCATCCTTTTTCCTGAACAGAACAACTGGAGATGTCCAATGGCTACTAGATTCTTCTATTATACCGTGTTCCTTCAAGGAGTTTATCATATCTGAAACTTCTGATTTTTTCGCTAATGGTAGTCAGCGTGGTATCAGCCGAATTGGCCCAGAATCTCTTGTATTGATCCAATGCTGGACATGATTTGGTTTACCGAAATCGTCATCATTCATTGCAAATAATTCCGAAAATTCATCGAGCACCTCTTTGGCATTGTTGTATTCCTGTTCACTTAAGGCACTAGATGAAAGAAACTTCTGAACCTGTCGAATAGTAGTTGGTATAGGTATTGCTTCCTCAATATTACTACCATTATTCAAATTAACAATCTGATAAACGGGTTCACAATTTCCAGTTATATCACCTTCTTTTAGTTGTACCTCGTTTTCGGATGTGTTGAGCACTCTGACTGGAATTAATGTTGCACCTCCTGCTTTAACTAAAGTCTCACCTACAATGATGTTCGATGTAACTTTTGTCGGTTTGGGTTCCACCAAATAGAATCGGCAGGTCCCGATGTCATCAGTAAGCTTTGTCCATGCTAGCGTCTCCGAGAGTGCAGAGAGAGTAATATTCACACAGACCATCGTCCTTATTTTTGCAGGATAATCTGTTCCTACTCCTAGTCTCATAGGAATTTCTATGTTGCCATATATGAGTATTAGTTCTCCGACATCTAAATTTATTTTATATTTGGTCATAAAATCTACTCCAAGAATGCATTCATCTCTTATGTCTGAAACTAGGAATGTGTGAGGAACTATAGTTCGCCTAGTTGAATATCCAAACTTATTTCTCCAACAACTTGTGCTGCTGTTCCAGTTGCTGTTCTTAGTAAATATTTGGTGATATTGTGAAGCCATTTGTTCTTGACAAGATCCGCTCCAATAATTGATCTTGAAGCTCCAGTGTCGATAGTGACTGCGCAGTCATTTTTCCTACACTTCCATATATAACAAGACTGCTATTATTTCTCTGCAACTGGGCTATCGGAATGTTGACTTCGGGGTTGTCGACCCTACCAACCAACTTCTGCATCCCGAAGCTGGTTTTTACATGCTGCTGATGCGACTAGTCGCTGTTTGATTTCTAGTCTCTCCCCGAATAGGTTGCTCCCTGGCTCGGCATTTTTGGCATTCTGTTCTGTTCCCCTCTTCTGGTGATTCCATTCGATGGTTTTCTGCAGTCCCTTTGGAGGTGTCCTGGTCTATCACATTTCCAGCATCGCAGAATACCACGTGAAGAATTGCTCTTTGAAGGCTGCATTCTATTACAAGTACATTCCTCCACCGAAATTTCACTCACTCGTACTGCACTTCCACAAGCTTGCCTGGCAGATTCATACGCTAATGCATAGGCAAGTGCCTCTGCTGTTGATTTCTTTCCTGCTAGCCTTAACGCTTATTGTAAATTTTGATCTGCAATAGCGTTCACAAATGCTTCTGTTGCCACTAGAATATGAAAGATAAGCTAATCTTTCCACATCAGCCTGCAGTTGTTGTAGTGACTCGCCATGCTTTTGAGTCCTGTTGCGCAACTGCAGGCGATATACTTGCTGCATGTGCTCATCTCCATAAGGTAATTATCGCCTGTACTAGTGAAATGTAATCACGTTACTTTTCAATCTGTATAGCTTGTAATAACTTGACGCAGGACCTCGAAGTGCTAATACCAGAGCTGTAGCTTTGTCTGCATCGCTCCATCCATTTATTTCGGAAGCTACCTCGAATTGTCTCTTAAAAATATGCCACGAATTTTGTCCATCAAATATTGGAGCTTTCATTCTGCCTGTACAGGATATTTCAAATTCCTTCGTGTCGAGGTTGTCGATGCTATATCCTGTCCAAATCTGCTTTAAAGGTATCAAGCTGGTCCGTGACATTTTGTTGTGCTTCGGACACTTGTTTTTTAACTTCCGACACTTATTGCTGAACTTCCAACACTTCCTACTGGATTTTTTCAATTTTCACATTTTGTGTGTCTAATGAAATTTTCAGAAAATTCATCTGTTCCTCCAAACAAGTGTAAAGAAATCTTTTGTTCATCCCAACGGGATTCCAGAGAATTCTTTTGTTCGTCCAAACGTGATTCCAGAGAATTCTTTTGTTCCTCCAGAGATTTCTTCTGCTCATCTAAACGGGATTCGAGAGAATTCTTTTGTTCCTCAAAAGCATTCTTTTGTTCCTCCAGAGTTCTTCTGTTCATCTGAACGGGATTTCAGAGAATTCCTTTGTTCCCTAAGAGCATTCTTTACCTGCAGGGTTGAAAGCTCCATTTTGGTCATTAAAGTACCCAAAAGCTGTTCTATGTTCATCGCAGGTTCTTCTTTTAAAACAAATGTCTCAGGATTCTTTTCTTCCTCTATCAAAGCTTGTGTAAGCCGCTCGACTAGAACATTCTTTAGACCTGTCATTTGCAATGACCGCTTCCCTAACTCCACTTTCAATTCCTGTATGCGAAGCTTTTCTAGTTTGCGTCCCATTCTTGCGTCTTTTGTAATTCACTCACAGTTTAATATAAAAATATCTTTCGGAATTTTTACACACGATTTCACAAAATTAATCACTCTTTGAATTTCAAAGTTAATTGCGACCACTTTATTTCACGATTTTATTTTACTTTTGACACCAGTTGTTATGAGCGTGGCTTTAGTTCGTTATTTAAAACACAATATTTTAGATATTGTAGCGTACTCCCCTACGCTACCCTTTTTCTTCCTCCCTTCGTTCTTTTTCTTTTTTCGGCTTCTCTACCTTTTTTTTAGAGAAACCCTCATAATTCTCCCAGGGTACCTGAAAAGGGGTGAGAAGATACATACTTTCGAGAAGTAGCCCTATGCTACTTCTCCATACATATAACAACCCTGAAAAATAAAGTCATACATTTTCGAGAAGTAGCCCTATGCTACTTCTCCATATAAAAAATTCCTGAAAAAAAATTTAATATCTTCTAGAAGTAGCCCAATGCTACTTATCCACATTATAAATTCCTGAAAGAGATAAAATTTAAACAAGTTCGAGAAGTAGCCCTCTGCTACTTCTCCATTAAAGAAAAAAAGAAAACATAAAACCTGAAAAGAAGAAAAGCAAGAAATTTTTTTTTTGTTCAAACGAAAATTTTTCATTTGCACAGAACTCGCACAGACTACAATTTTTCATCCAAGTCACGCATTCCGAAACGGTAGTTCGCCTAGCTGTAAAGCATCACGCGATACCATCACGCAATGCATTACAGCAAGCCGGCGAAATTCTCAGAAAATGTTGCTACACTTCAGATATTCTGTGGCAACGATTTCTGCCTAAAAAGAATACACACACAACCGCTCATATAGCCAGCAGTGCGGTCGTCAGCAAGAAAATTTCAAATTCCGACCGACGAAGAACGGTTCGTCTGTCGGTTGGGTGTGTAGCGGCTGTGATGTAGGGAGACGGCGTGAACTCGGGGAGTTGATTACGAACCTTGGTCGAGTACGGTAGAAAGTTGTCGCGCGAGTTACGATACATACATAGCACATAATTACTTACATAAACATATTATTTCACCTTTCATCCAATAGTTACGATAGCACCTAATTACTTACCTTAACATATTTATTCACCTTTCATCCAATGTTAATAACCTCATGTTACAAATAGCCCAGACGCAATTCAGCATATTGCAACTTAACAAACAGGTAAAAAGAGCCAATTTGTCAATTCAGGGTAAGCTTAGTAGAAATTATCGAAATAGGTTTAAGTTAGTCTTGTACGGGTTTTTAATTAGAATAAACGTCTTGAAATATATAAAATGTAATTCGTTTTTATTTTTATTATTTTTTTTCTTGAAAGTAAATTTATTATCTTTAACTCGCGCAGATCTTTCCTTTGGCTTTTCAAGTTTTCAGTCACTTTTGAGTTTCCTTTTCTTTGTCTATCATATCGCCTCAGTGAATTACCTAATTTTCCGGGAAAGAAATATTTTAGTTTTCGTGGAAAGCGTGCCAGTAATAACTCGTTTTAAGTTTTTCTATATATTTACCTGCGTTGGCAGTGAACGGTAATAAGTGATTCTCCACATAATTCCCTGAACTGGAAGAAAGTTGTATTAGTGGAAATTATAGTGTTTCGAATACTTACCTGCATCGGCAGCAAAATTTTGTTTTAATTGTTCTTCACGCATTTCTGAAACTGGAAGAAAGGTTTATTACCAGTGGAAATTGTGTCGTTAATAATTAGTTTTTCTATATATTTACCTGCGTCGGCAGCAAAATTTCGTCGTATTTGTTCTTCACGCATTTCTTAAAACTGGAAGAAAGGATTATTACCGGTGGAAATTGTGTCAATAATAATTAGTTTGTTATATTTACTTGCACTGGCAGTGGATTTTATTCGGGTTTTTTTTACATAATTCCTTGATCTGAAAGAAAGAATTATTATTAGTGGAAATTGTGTTAATAATAACTAGTTTTTATATTTACCTGCACTGGCAGTGAATTTGATTTATTCGTCCTCTACATAATTCTTCCACCTGAAAGAAAGGATTATTATTTGTGGAAATTGTGTCAATGATAATTAGTTTTTTATATTTACCTGCATTGGCAGTGAGCTTTATTAACTGATTCTCCACATAATTTCCCAACAGGAAGAGAGTGTTATTAGAATAAATCATAGTACTTACCTGCATTGGCAGCGAATTTTATTTATTCATTCACCACATAATTCTTCGAACTGAAAGAAAGGATTATTATCAGTGTCATTAATAATTAGTTTTTTTTACATATTTACCTGCACTGGCAGTGGATTTTATTCGTTCGCTACATAACTCGTCGAACTGAAAGAAAGGTTTTTTTTTAGTTGAAATTGTGTTAATAATAATTAGATTTGGATACCTACCAACATTGGCAGTGAATTTTATTTAATCACTCTCTACACAATTCCCCTAATGGGAAGGAAGGATTATTAGTAGAAGTTATGTTACGAATAATTAGTTTTTTTTTGTAGTATTAAATTACCAGCGCTGAACAGAGGCGATAGATGTGCGCGAATTATCTGACATTGAATTTGTTATTGTTAGTACAGTGACTTTGATTTTGCTCACTTGGTACGATCTAAAGTAGACTACGGTTTTGTGCCTGAAAACAAGAAATTAGAGTTTTCTTTTGCGCGTGAAATGAAAGGACTCAGTGCACCTGTTGAGTTGCTAGTGCAAATGTTCCGCCATTCATCCCGAAAATTATAAGAAAGGACGACATGTAATAACTTAATAGAGTGATAAGTAATAATCAGTAAAAGGTTAATAAAGTAAAAAGTGAATAACCGAGACAAGGAATTATAGAAAAATAAAATGATGTAATAAGTAACAAACAAATAATAAAAAAAGAGGTCAATGCACCCAATGAAAGTTTAATTAAAAATCCGAAAGCACCCATAAACAGAGGTGAAAAGAATACAAAAAAAGAGGCCAATGAGCCCACATAGTGCTATGAGTCTGCTGTTGCGTCATACACCAGGACGAAAAGGGGAGCACCCCAGCTAAATCAAATCACCAGTTCCAGCCAACGTGGGATATCTTCGCTTAGGGTAACGTACCTTTTGTCTTGTGAAGTAAGTAGGTTTTTCCATCATAATTTTCTTTTGTATTGTTAATTTAGTATCTCAAGATTTCTTTTAGCTTACTTAGCATAGGTAAGATAGATTCATGTCAGCCCGTATGGCTACCTTAGGCTAGGCTATTGTTAAGGATTGTAGATTAGGTCAGAAAGTAGGGTTATCTTAGACTAGGCTAATGCTAAGATTATTGCGGATTTTGGTAGTGTGTCAAAGACAAAGAGTAATGATGAACGGTGGATGCTCCACAGAAATAAATTGAGCTGATTGCTAGCGGCACATTTGCTGTGCAGCCACCCACGCTAATCCCGCGATGATTTTGTAACAAAGATGTGTCGGATGCGGTATGTATCTGCATTCAGGTACAAGTGGATGTAGGTAGATCTGTCGGCTGACGAGCTCTTCGTTACAATATAATTATCAAATCAACTCTTTATAGTTATCACTAGTACTGTACTTCTAATTATCGCTATCCAAATAGTTTACTTCGTTCACTTCACTGTCTGAAATAATACTCCTCCTGGATGTGAGTGGCGCCGTATTTATACTCTACAAATTATCGTAGTTCCCCTGACTGTTGAAAATTATGAATCCACAATGTGGTATTATGTAAGTTTTATTAAAAAGATAAATTAAAAGGATAATTAAATTACTTACGTGCACTTAAATTTTACTAGGTTTTTTAAAGGATTTGTTAAAGGAAATCATTGAGTTTACAACAATGAAGTAGGAATTGATGCACAGTGAACTTTCGTGGATTGGCCCGGCAGTTTTATATTTCAGTCTATCTTTTAGTTAGCCTAATTACACTATAATCCACATGATTCTAATTGCAGTACCTATTTTATCTGAATTGCGATAACACGGTATTTCTATGTGATAAACGTTTATTGTGGCTATTAAAATAGTAATTATACACTCAAAATGATGTAATGATGTATCCATTTTATTTTTACAAATAAATTACTGATTGTAAGTTTAAATTTTATTTTTATTTATCATCAATACTGGTAATTATTCTAAGCCCTCCGATCTACAATATCTATGTATGTGCGCTATGTTTTAAAGGGAGTGGACACGAAATTCCGTTTCCAGGATCTCGCTTTTTAAAGTTCCGTGCAATTATAATCATCTGAGAAAGCAAAAAATTTTACTGGAAACAAATGAAAAATTATCTAAAAACGAAACGAATTACTGAAAAAACAAAATGAAAAATCATGTAGTCCACCCAACGCTCAAATAATAACAAATAGTGTCGTCGAGTGTACAAAAAATTTGTAAACAATTGTTACGCGCCACAAAGTGATACAAGCGACATCTATTGGAAATGGAAACAACTTTAGGTTAGTGACATCTTAGTAAACTGGGTTTGGAGAATGGAATATTCTGGAAGGTTCTAGAATAATTCGTAGAGTATAAATACGGCGCTGCTCACATCCAGGAGGCGAGTATTATTTCAGACAGCGAAGTGAACGAAGTAAACTATTTGGATTGCGATAATTAGAAGTACAGCACTAGCGATAAATAAAGAGTTGATTTGATAATTATTTGTGAATTTGTGAGAGTAAACAGTAAGGTTAAAAAAAGAAAGAACTTTTGAATTATATCTGAAATATTGTGTTTTAAATAACGAATTAAGGCCACGCTCGTAACAACTGGTGTCAGAAGTAAAATAAAATCGTGAAATGAAATGGTGGCATTTGACTTTGAAATCCAAAGAGTGATTAATTTTGTGAAATCGTGTATAAAAATTCCGAAAGATAATTTTATATTAAACTGTAGGTGTATTACAAAAGACGCAAGAATGGGACGCAAGCTAGAGGAGCTTCGCATACAGGAATTGAAAGTGGAGTTAGGGAAGCGGTCTTTACAAACGAGTGGCCTAAAGAATGTTCTAGTCGACCGACTTAGACAAGCTTTGATAGAGGAAGAAAAGAATCCTGAGACATTCGTTTTCGAAGAAGAACCAGAAATTGAGGAAGAGCCTGCAATGAACATAGAACAGCTTTCAAGTACTTTAATGAGCAAAATGGAAGCCCGTTTTGATGAACAAAAGAATTCTCTCCCGGAACAAAAGAATTCTCTCCAGGAACAAAAGAATTCTCTTGAGGAACACAAGAAATCTATAGAAACCCGTTTGGACGAACAAAAGAATTCTATGGAATCCCGTTTAGATGAGCAGAAGAATGCTTTAGATGAACAAAAGAATTCTATGGAGTCCCGTTTAGATCAACAGAAGAAATCACTGGAAACGCTTTTGGATGAACAAAAGAGTTCTCTGGAGAATTGTCTAGAAAATCGCATAGAGGAACAAAAGTATTTCCTGAAAAACTCGTTAGACGAACAAAATTTAAAAATTGAAGGAATCGAGCAAGAAGTGGCGGAAGTTCAACAAAAAGTCACCGAACAGCTTGAAAACTTTAAATCAGATTTGGAGAAGATGAAGCATCGACAACCACGGCACGAAGGAATGGAAATATCCAATGCAGGCAGAAGGAAACCTCCAATATTTGATGGACCAAATTCGTGGCATATGTTCAAGAGACAACTCGAGGCTGCTTCCGAAGTAAACGGATGGAATGATGCAGACAAAGCTACAGCTCTGGTATTAGCACTTCGAAGTTCTGCATCAGAACTTTTACAAACTATACCGATAGAAAGGCAACGTGATTATACTTCATTAGTACAGGCGATAGAGTTACGTTATGGAGATGAACACAAGAAGAAAGTATATCGCCTACAGCTACGCAACAGGATTCAGAAGCATGGCGAATCACAACAATAACTGCAGGCTGATGTGGAAAGATTAGCTTATCTCTCATACTCTAGCGTAAATGCAGATTTCCTTAATGAAGTGGCAACAGAAGCATTTGTGCACGCTATTGCAGATCAAAATTTACAACAAGCGTTAAGGCTAGCAGGAAAGAAATCAACAGCAGAAGCACTAGCCTATGCACTAGCGTATGAATCTGCCAGGCAAGCTTCTCGAAGTGCAGTACGAGCGAGAGAAATTTCGGTGGAGGAATGTACTTGTAATAGAATGCAGCCATCACAGAGCAATCCTTCACGTGGTATTCTTCGATGCTGGAATTGTAATAGACCAGGACACCTCCAAAGGGACTGCAGAAAACCATCGAATGGAATCACCAGAAGAGGGGAACAGAACAGAATGCCAAAAATGCCGAGCCAGGGAGCAACCTATTCGGGGAGAGACTAGAAATCAAACAGCGACTAGTCGCATCAGCAGCATGTAAAAACCAGCTTCGGGATGCAGAAGTTGGTTGGTAGGGTCGACAACCCCGAAGTCAACATTCCGATAGCCCAGTTGCAGAGAAATAATAGCAGTCTTGTTATATATGGAAGTGTAGGAAAAATGACTGCGCAGTCACTATCGACACTGGAGCTTCAAGATCAATTATTGGAGCGGATCTTGTCAAGAACAAATGGCTTCACAATACCACCAAATATTTACTAAGAACAGCAACTGGAACCGGAACACAAGTATTTGGAGAAATAACTTTGGATATTCAACTAGGTGAACTACTATTTCCTCACAATTTCCTAGTTGCAGACATAATGGATGAATGCATCCTTGGAGTAGACTTTATGACCACATATAAAATAAATTTAGATGTCGGAGAACGAATACTCAAATAAGGCAACATAGAAATTCCTATGAGACTAGGAGGAGGAACGGATTATCCTGCAAAAATAAGGACGATGGTCTTTGAAAATATGACTCTCTCTGCATTCTCGGAGACGCTAGTATGGACAAAGCTTACTGATGACATCGGGACCTGCCGATTCTATCTGGTGGAGCCTAACCCTAAAAAAGTAACATCGAACATCATCGTTGGTAAGACTTTAGTGAAGGCAGAAGGCGCAACATTAATTCCAATCAGAGTGCTCAACACATCCGAAAATGAGGTACAACTAAAAGAAGGTGCTATAATTGGAAATTGTGAGATTGTTTATCAGATTGTAAATTTGGAAAATGGTAGTAATATTAAGGAGGCAATACGTATACCAGCTACTTCTCTTTAAGTGAACAGCAATACAACGATGCCAAAGAGATGATCGATGAATTTTCGGAATTATTTGCAATGAGTGATGATGATTTCGGCAAAAGAAATCTTGTCCAGCATCGGATCAATACAGGAGATTCTAGGCCCATTCGGCAACCACCACGAAGACTACCATTACCCAAGCAACCAGAAGTTGCAGATATGATAAATTCCATGAAAGATCAAGGCATAATTGAGGAATCTAACAGCCCTTGGACATCGCCAGTTGTTTTGGTCAGGAAAAAGGATGGCAGCACCCGATTCTGTGTGGACTACCGCCAACTAAATAATGTAACAAGAAAGGATAGCTATCCGTTACCAAGGATTGATGACACATTGGGCACGCTTTCCAGAGCGCAATGGTTTTCCATATTGGATTTGAAGAGCGGTTACTGGCAAGTGGAAATACATCCCGAGGACGGAGACAAAACTACTTTCTCAGTTCCAAGTGGCTTATGGCAATTCAAAGTTATGCCATTTGGATTATGTAATGCTCCAGCCACATTCGAACGACTCATGGAATGTGTTCTATGAGTTTTAACCTGGAACACATGACTTGTCTACTTAGATGACATAATTGTGATCGGAAGGACATTCGAGGAACATAAAAACAACTTACGGGACGTACTTCAAAGACTGAGAGATGCGAAACTGAAGCTCAGTACGAATAACTGTGCTCTATTCAAGAATGAAGTAAAATATTTGGGGCATATAGTTTCATCACAAGGAGTAAGAACTGATCCAGAGAAGATAAGAGCTGTGAAAAATTGGCCTGTTCCAAAGGACAAACATCAATTAAGGAGTTTTCTTGGATTAGTTACCTACTACAGGCGATTCGTAAAAGGTTTTGCAGATATAGCAAGGAGCCTACATCAACTTACAGAAAAAGGAAAGCCGTTCATATGGTCAGATAAATGTAACGAGAGTTTTGCAAATTTGAAGCAACAGCTCTGTGGAACTCCAGTGCTTCACTATCCAAAGCTGGGAAAAACTTTTATATTGGCACTTTCAAAATCAGAGAGAAATTATTGTGCTACAAGTAAAGAGCTACTTGCCATTGTAAACTCAACCAAGCATTTCCATAAATATCTCTACGGCAGAAATTTATCCTCCGCACTGCACATGCAGCGCTCAAATGGCTTTTGCAGTTTAAGAATCCCGAAGGGCAAGTGGCAAGATGGATAGAGCGAGTGCAAATATTGCGTTCGGGTGGAAGAAAAAGAAACAAACGGAACTATACAGCTGATAACGGTGAAACCATCGACAGGCTGGGTCAACGAGACACACAACGAGAAGACCCAGACATATCACCTATTCTTGCTTGGAAAGAAGACATGAAAGACCACAATGGAAGCATATTTCGGAGAGGAATGAGAAGCTGAAGCGCTACTGGGCTCAATGGAATTCCCTCCACGTTGAATGCGGTATTATAAACATAAGTGGAATGCAACTAACGGCGAGTCATTCCGGATGCAGATAGTCGTCCCAGCATCAAAGGTCAACGATGTTCTAGATGAAATGCACGGTGGATCATCTGGATTACATTTGGGGGTGAATAAAATAATTTCCAAAATACGAGAAAGGTTTTATTGGTTACATGTTCGAGAGGATGTGAAGGTGTGGTGTCGCAGATGCACTATCTCTGCTTCTTACAAAGGACTGCCACGCAGAAGCAGAGGAGAAATGCAGAAGTATAAAGTAGGAGCCCCATTTGAGAGGATAGCCGTAGATATCGCTGGACCCTTTCCAGAAACGGATAACAGTAACCGTTACATATTAGTTGCTGTTGACTATTACAGCAAATGGCCTGAAGCTTTTGCAATTCCCAATCAAGAGGCAACCACAGTGGCGGAACAAATTATAATGAATTGGGTCAGTAGATTTGGTGTGCCTCATGAACTTCATTCGGACCTAGGACGGAACTTCGAATCACGGACTTTTCAAGAGATGTGTAAAATGCTGGGAATAAGAAAAACCAGAGCAACTCCTCTGCATCCACAATCTGATGGCATGGTAGAGCGCTTAAACAGAGCATTGCTCGAGCATCTAAAGAAAGTAGTCGACTATCACCAACGCGATTGGGATCGACATATTCCCATGTTCCTAATGTCCTATCGATTAGCTGTTCACAACACAACCGGACAAACACCAGCAAAAGTCAAATTCGGAAAGGAGATGCGTTTACCTAGCGACCTCAAGTTTGGTACACCCAGAGGTGAACAAAAGTTACCAGACGATTATGTATCGGAACTTAGACAATGATAAGCTGATGTACACGAGGTCACTAGAGCAAAATTAGCAATAAATACCGATCGAATGAAGACCCGCTATGACTTTCGTTCTAATTCAGCCGGATTTAATGAAGGTGACCTTGTTTGACTGTACAACCCAAAATGACGTAAGGGACGTTCTCCAAAATTACAACAACACTGCGAAGGACAGTATTCAGTAGTGACTAGAATTAATGACGTAGTATACAGGATTCAGCGGGGCACAAGAGGCAAACGGAAAATCGTTCATCTAGATCGTTTATGTCAATACTACGAGCATCAAGACCGTGGATCACCTGTTGTTCGAGACGAACAATTTTAAGGAGCGGGAAGTGTTAAGCGCCACAAAGTGATACAAGCGACATCTATTGGAAATGGAAACAACTTTAGGTTAGTGACATCCTAGTAAACTGGGTTTGGAGAACGGAATATTCAGGAAGATTCTAGTATAATTTGTAGAGTATAAATACGGCGCTACTCATATCCAGGAAGAGTATTATCTCAGACAGTGAAGTGAACGAAGTAAGCTATTTTGATTGCGATTAGAAGTACAGTACTAGCGATAACTATAAAGAGTTGATTTGATAATTATTTGTGAATTGTGAGAGTAAATAGTAAAGTTAAAGAAAGAAAGAACTTTTGAATTATATCTGAAATATTGTGTTTTAAATAACGAACTAAAGCCACGCTCGTAGCAATACAGCGCGGCACGCTAGTTCGCCTCAACTAATGGCGGGGAGTGTGGGGGGGTTCCACGAAAACCTACCGCTGTCACTTGCCACAATCAAAAAAATTCCTGCCTGCTCATACCAACGCGAAGCACACACATCCAGCCCAGAAAAGGCCCTTACACCGATTACCCTACCCTGTGTTGAAGGCGCAGATGACCTGCCGTCAGTGCCATTGCTCGTGTCCACCCTTGACATCGCGGGCAAGATTTTGCAATGTCTCTTTTCTGGAACCCGAGAAAGAGCAGCTCTAGTCGACCTCCATATTGAGAGAAGCGTCGGAAGGCTAACAGAACATCACTTCCCCTTTTTTTCTTCCGATGCGTACTAAAGATATCCATATATACTCCAAAAGAGAACTTCCTGAATTCGATATGCATCTTTATTCTAACGCTAGTAATGTAAACAAGATAATGTACCGCGATATATTTTTCTTATTAAATTGAAAGTTAACAATGTTGAAAGTTGTCTTTTTATTATCCCTAATTCTTACTAATCATTACTGAGATTCCCACCTTTTGAGTGGATTAGTTATATGAAATTCTTTGAATTCTCAGATTACCCCTTATAACTAATTGCGCTTGCCCATGTGACATGGTAGTATACAGGCCCAAAAAAACATTTACAGGAGTAGTTTATTTTTTCAATCCCAATTGTACTCCTTTGATAGTTAGATTATCGTTTTCCAAATATCCTTACTCTCGCAAGTACTACATACTAAAAATCCTACGCGAGTTTTTTTTCTTTTTTCTGTCTTTTTGTTTCTAATTAGGCGTACTCATCTATTACTTAAATTATCAGTTATCATAATTGAGTAAAATAATATCTATATTCTCATAATTATGTACATGATAAATTAACTGAGGGTGTAATTTCCTCTTTTTTCTTATTTTATGTATTGTTATGCTACCAACTATGTGAATGTGGCGAAATATTTTCAAATATTGTTTTGTTTTTCTTTTCTCCTTTATAAAAATTCGACACGCATAGCCTAATTTAACTACTTATTTGTTCTTAGTCTCCCTAATTACTAAACGTTCTCGGTCGTCAGCCAACAAAAACTATAAAAGTTTTTTTTGTCGACGGAATAGGAAGTTTAAGTTCAACAGTACTAACCAGTATGATCTTTTTCTTGCATTTAGTTCCAAAATTTTTCTCTGCTCCGCTGTCCCGAGGAGGCCTCCTAGAATTGCTGCTGTGAGATCTTAAACATTGTCAGAAAATTGATAAAATTTATTTAAACTCCTGAGACGTCCATATCCCTATTTAACTCTAGCACTTTAATTCTTATCCTTTTCTTATGAGGTCCGTTTGATGAAAACCCCGGGTAAACCCAGGGCTACACCAGGCTAGACCATCTTGTTTTTTGAAAAACCTGGGCTACCCCGTGCTTTCACTAAAAATGTCTCGAGGTAATGGTTTTACAGTTGTCACTTGCAATTTGATGTTGACTGAAACATATAAATTATTTCTTTAGCAAAAATATGCAAAAATTAGAAGAAAAGAAATAGAAAAATAGCTAGAGCATATTTTATTTGTGTTCACCCGTTTTATAAATAACTTTTTACAATTAATTATACTCGGGAGAACTTTCAGAGAAATGTCATTACATTAGGTTTACCCGGTGTTTTAAAAACTTGTTTGATGAGTGCACAAAACCCCGGGTAAATTCGGGGGAAATTTACACGGATTTTTCATTCAACAAAACTATGATAACTATATTTCTTTCCGCATTTTCTGCTTGTTTAACGTTGTAATGGTTGTTATGGTAGTATGTTAGAGTAATTGGGTTTGACTTGAAGTCCAGACTGCCAGCATGAGCTGACAGATCACTCGGTGGACAGCGTTGACTGCAGGGCGGCACGCTAGCTCGCCTCGGCTATTGGCGGAGAGTCTGGAGAGGTTCCACGAAGACCAGCCGCTGCCATCAGCCATATACAAAATATTTCGTGCCTACAAATCAAAAGACCGTATCACACATTCAGTCCTTAAGGGACCCTTACATCACTTACCTACATCCATTGGGAAGGCGCAGATGTATGGCCTTCTCTGCTTGCCCCAACCATCCAAATGACTCTGAAGGTAGATAATTTTCAGAGTCCCTGTGGTGACTTGAAAAGAGAAGAGTAGCGGACCCAGACGACCTTCACACTAAGAGGGCTCCAGGAGAGTGAAAGGAGAAATAAAAAGTATTGAGAGCATAATTATGTTACAATAGTTCATTGTCTTAAATATGTCTTAAAGTACAACATTTCTGAATATTAAAACTTTCGTAGACGTAATATATTCCGCGTTTGTTGTTTAATTTAATTACATTGATAAAAAGAAATAATAATAATAATACTTTTTTTATGTGTATATGATCTTTATTTGGTCGCTCTTTGGCTCTTTTTAAAATTTCTTAAAATACGTAAAAAAGACACTAGCTAAACTAAAGTTATAAAAGTCAATAGGGAAAAATAAAACAATTAAACTAAACAAATGACACAAAACTAAAACAAAGTGACACAAAACGTAAAACAAATTCAAACAAAATTCCCAAAAGAGTCTAAAAACGGTCTCAAGTATTTTGAAAAAGATCTATATTATTACCAAAAATTTAAAACCAGTCCCAGTTTTGACAATTAGGTAAGTAGCAGTTCCAAGTAGTTCCAAAATTCCAAAACAATCTAATAAAAATATTGACCTAGAAGAGCGAATTTCGAACTTAAAATTTGGTAAATTAGAACCGAGACCAAAACCGATGATATAGAATCTGATTTTTCCATAACAGAGCTTATCACTAAAACATATTCTCAATGTTTAGGTGATAGAATCCTCATTAAAATCCTTATACCTATTCTTTAAAGTCCATGTTTCAGTGTAAATAAGATCTACCTAATTCCCACACCAATAAAAGATGGTATTTATTCCATATTTGACGATATACCGGACTACTTATTTCATAGTTCATTTTTACATAAAAACTTTGAATTAAGTGAAGAAAAATTCAAATCACGTTGCATCCCATTAAACACTACATTCTTCACTTGTGAATCAGTAGAGCCCATGCGTATCATCCCAAAGGAAGGAATTTGCATCAAAAATTTGTTCAAAAATCCCTTCTCAGAATCACCTACCTGTGCTCATCGAATACTCAAACATTTTGGCAATCTTTTAGTTCCCATGCAGCATGAAAATGCTTGGTTATATTGGATGCATAACCGTATTCCACTATATTGTCAGTGTCCAGATGGCTTATCCACTGTGCATTTACAAGGTGTAGGTATAGTTAGACTTTTACAACCTTGTACATTCAGACTTGAAGAGTTTATTATTCCTTTTAAAATAAATGCGTTGTATAATTTATCGTTCACCCAACCAGAAAATCCAGAAATACCACTACTGGATAAATACAAACCAATTTTAAAAATGCAGAAGATTAATAGGGGCGACTTAAAAAGTTTAAAGGTACTAGAACCATCATCGTTACGTTCCATTCTTAAGGAAAGTAGCAAGACTATTGAGCATTTAGAGTACGACACGACTCAAAGCGAAGCAAGCAAATCAACTGCTTACTTACACAAGAAGTTTCTTCTCTTGGTACTATTCTGATAATGGTTTGCTCTATTCTTCTTATTATAATCATAATAAAAAAACGATGTAAAAAATCCAGTCATCCGCCAGAGGTAAAACGGAGGAGTGAATTCATTTCTCAACCTATAATAATTCCCAGAAGAGAACAAATCATTGTTCCCATACATAACTCGCCACAAAACAGTGATGTTTGCGTTGAAACATGCCAGCCTGCAACTACTGATACTAACAATTAAAAAGAAAAAGGGAATAAGATTAATTAGTTAACAGTAATATATATATCCAATAACTAAGTATTAAAATAAAATTTACTACCCAAGCCTAAAAATATATATATATATATATATTAATATATAATAAATAACTAAGTATTAAAATAAAATTTACTACCCAAGCCTAAAAAAAATATATATATATATATATATATATATATATATATATATATATATATTAATATATAATAAATAGTAAATGAAATATATAATAAATTCATCTTAATATTATAAAAGTTAAGTGTATATATAATGATATTATAATCTAGCAACAAGAATAAATTAATTAATTAGCAGTTAGAGAAGAATTACAAATAATCTAAAATAATTAATAATTTAGGGAGTTTAGAACAAAAATTAATATGAGGTATATACAAAATCCGACATTTGCAAACGGTTTTTAAATTCTTTATGTTATTATATTACCAAAATAAAAAGACACAAAAATGAATAAATAAGTGAAAAAAACGACATTAAAATAAAATTAGAATGATATATATAATCTGTAAAGGGGGAGGCATGTTAAGAAACAAGAAAGTGTTATTCATCGAAATGATCAGGCAAAAGTTATTTATTATGAAAGAGCTCAATTAGGGCACCAACGTAATAAACTTACTTTGGCTTTATTGTGTAAATTATGTCAAATTTTCCAATAAGACAATAAAGCGCTTAATAAACATTTGTCGATCATTTCAATGAATAACAAGAAGCAATAAGGCAAGAATGACCCCATTACGAAATAATTTTACTTAAGAAATAAATGTAATTCCATGTAACAAGAAAGAAGTCAATAGAGTATGATTCAAATTGTCGTGAAGTTAAGTCTTTTTAATTATAACTCCCACCAGATCTATACTAAAAAAGAGAAAATATATTTAAAAAAAATATAATACATATCCAGGACCATTGGAATAAATCATCGGAGACTTTGTTTCATTTTTTATGTTTCCATATGGCTCTTACCTTTTCAGAAGATTATCACCAGTAGGGCAGGACCCGTATTCAGTGGATAACTCACAAGATTTAATAATCAACAACCGCAGCTGAAACAGTACGCTGGAAGCACAAGCAACCTCATCCTCCGGCTATCACTGCTCTGACGTAGTAACAGTACTGGTTTACCTACGACTGCTTGAAGATTGATTTCTCTCAGCGAATCGTATACCGATATGGAAGTTACCGCTTCTTGCCGTTCTAGTCAGGAGAGGGGTTACAGAGCTCACGCCCCAATCCTAACGCAGCCATTCCGGATGCGTCCTGTGGTCCTGAGGACTGCAAGGGTACCCCGTTATACTGCTTGCTTCTTTTAAAACATCATCTCTCGCTAATCACCGCTGAGATTTAAGTCTAATAACTGTTATCTTTCAGTTGTTTTTCAAGTCGCTAGTCTTTATAGCCGAGTTGGAAGTCAACTCACAGTGGACGGAAAAACAACAAGATTTTCCACCGCATCAGATCATATTGTCATAGGGACAATAGGATCGCACCATAGTCTTCTGGGTAAACTAAAGACCATTCACCCGAGTAGTGACCCCCCTATAGGATAACTTCCTTAGACTGTAATAGGTACGTAGGGTGGACGAAAATTGCTAAACAAATTTGTTTTCCAGTAATTACTTGGCCTATATATGGAATAGTTGACTCTTTTAGAAGTGAATTACTATACAAAAAATTGGTTTGCTGAGACTTCAACTTCGGCTGCCAATTTGACATCTAAATTAAAAAAAAAAAGAGAAATATTTTTACGCAGCTCTTCGCTTATTTTCATAATAATTATCCAGAAAACTTGCTTCCTGAATGAAAATAACCCAGAAATCATCCCATGGAGGTGGCTGCAAGCCGAGTTGACCACACATCCACCCTTTTAATCATTATCTTTATATTCAGTTGTCTTTAAAAACTTGGTGATACTGATCTTTTGTCTCGAAATTTGGTAGGGATATTCTGGAGGCATTTCTAGTCCTAATAAATCCATCACTTGCTTCATAGCCACATACTGCCGCTGATGCTTTTGTAACTAATTTTATACAGCGTTCCACGGCTTGGGAATGACACAGAAATTTTAAAATATCAATTTCATTAGGAACGTTATAGATCATTTCCTGGAGATCACTGTTCAACATTTTTACTCTCAGATGCGGCTCTATAAGTGTTATTGACTGCCAGTTAACTAGTTCAAAGTAGTCATCTGCATTAAAATTAAAATGGGGAATATCAAATTGACGAACTTGGTTTCACTATGTTTTGCTTGTCTGCATTTTAATATCCTCGGAAGACCTACTTCTCTAATATGCTTCCCTTCGTCAGCTTGCATTGTGAATAACATATTTTCAGGGTGACCGTAGAACCATTTCTTTGCAGTACTTGATCTGCTACCTTCTTAGGCTCTTCAGGCGAAAATCTACTTTTTTTTATAATGCCAACCTTAAGTGCAAATCAGGTGGGTGCGCAGACTTTCATAATATATTCTGTAATTATATTTAAATTGTATGAAGGATTTTCGGTAGAAACATACAATCTCAAGATTCTGTTGGCAGTTGTTAACCATCTTGAGTAAGCCATTTTGCCTGGTTCTCGTTGTGTTAGACTTGGCGAAATTGTTCGGTAAGATCCATATCACGAAAATTAACATCTATTTTTTTTTAACTTCACAACCTGTTGTTTTTCGCAGTTTTCTAATTTTTTTAATTTTCAATTTGGTCCAGTAGTTTTTCCATCTAAATACTGCAATAGATAGCAGTACATTAGCGTGCACTAAACACACAAACTACTGCAGAGGACGTCCAAAGAATTTTCAAGTTGCCGTATTATTCCACTTTTATAACCTGTATTTGCCGCTGTCCCGTCGCATCCAATTGCTTGCACCTCGGAAATATCTATGTTTTTTTCCAGAAATTCCAATAAGCTTCTTTTAATATTTTTAGCACTTACAGATGACGGAGTTAAGTGACCGAAATAAACCGAACCCGATTCTGAATTTAATACTATATATTCTTCTGTGATTATCTTTCTTGAAAGAGTATCTCCTTCCCTTACTTGAATCAAAGTTTTATCATTCCTTCCATCAAAATATATTCCATAGACACAGGTTATTTCTTCTTCATGCTTCTTTTTTAAATTCTTACGAGTCTTAACTTTTTCTCTCCTAATTTTACTCCGGTCTATTATTTTGGATGATTCTTCCACTGTTATTATTTCCATGTTTTTTTGGGGCAGCATTAACAAGAATTGCAGATCTGTCTGAGGCTCCTGTTCGATCACAAGCCTGTGCTAAGGAGGGGAGTTTTAGAAGTAGAAGGCGCGTGTAAGATTTCAACATTTTTTGGAACTTTAAAGTCGATGCGCGTTGGACGAAACACTGGGGCTCCTGCGGTTCCTGGGGCAATCTTTCCAGGAATTCGATGTTACTTGACAAATGTCATCGTCCTATTTGGATTTATGCTTCCTTCTCTGGTCAGCATTCTTTTTACGCTCTAATCTTTTTCAAGGATTTTATGTGTCTTTATACCAACTTTGCCAATAACCATTTTCCTTAAAGTTCTCTGGTTTGTTAAAAAGCTCCTTTCATTTATTGCTACTTTAACTTTACAAGAACACTTCAAAAACGAATAGTTTTGTGACATATTTAACTTGTCATCCTTTTTTTATAGGCTTTTTAATATAATGATATTTCTTGTGATACTCTTTTATATTGTGTAAAATTTGTTGGTCAGATAATACAGAAATTGAACTGTTTTCCAAACTCGCCTCTTGTTTATTTAAATTTAAAAGTTCTTGTCTTAAAAACAAATAATATCTAATAATGTCGGCTTAGGTTGGAAGCATATTGTCTTTAAACGTTTTTGGATCACCAAACATCGGACAGAACGAGTTTGACGCTTTTTTTCTTATAGATATAATATAACAATAAACTTATTCTGCTACTGCTAAATTGAAGCACCTTGCCCTGCAACTAGCTTGTTGCCAAGGCATGGCTCTAGATGATTATTTCCGAAGAATATGGTCAATTTGTATTAAAATTAAAATAGTAGGAGCTCGAATCGGCCTAAATATTATGTCCATTTACTTAAAAAACTATGCAAGTTTTTTGGCTGTTTATAGTACAAAGCTAAAAACAACAAGGTCGTTTTGGCAGCCAAAGGACAAATACGATTAAAATGAGATTTTGCACAATAATTAACACAATAATTTAACCAAAGGCAACTATTCCGCACATAGGCTACATGAAATTCAAAAATGTTGTTTTTCGCTCCACCCTAGCTACAGTTCTACGCATTCATTGATGACAGGCAATTAACATTCATCGCCGTCGCTAACTGTCCTAGGGATGCTCAGCCCGCGACTAATTTAATTACTCGTACAGGACGATTATACTACTCCCTTGAAGTGTAGTAGCGTCAACTATCTAGCACACACTCAAGATTGAAGATTTCTCATACTGCTTATCCAATTAATAACAATTGGTACCATCAGCTAATCATCTTATACACAGTATTGAAGATTCCTCTATCGACTTACCCAACTGATGGCAATTGGTAACGATAATCAACTATAGTGCAAACAACATTAGGTAATCAGTAACCCAAACTGATTACACTAAATTGGTGACACCGACAGGAGTCGCACCTTCACCAACATTAGAAGAAGATTTTACAAAAAGGTTAGATAGTGTAGGAGTACATTAATTTAATTTAATTATTAATTTATTATTTTTTTCAATTATTACACATAATTATTAACATTTCTTTTTGTTTATATATATATCCCATATAAGTGTGCGTTTTGCATCAAGGTGTTAGCACCTCAACTACTGTTTAGTTTAAGACTCTGTGTTAACTGTCTGTGTTCAGGAACGTCTTACCAGCAATTCTCAGTTTTTCAGTAAAATTTTTCTTGCCTAATTCGGCTTTATTCTCTACAGACTCTTACATTTCGTGGTTTAATCCGCGTTTGTCAAAATTTCCTCACTTTTTATGGTGCAATAACATCTTGGTAGTTTTAATAGTTCTTTTTATGTTTGTGCAACCCAGTCTACGTTAGGAAATGACTGAACCCACCAGTCTGACAAATGTCAGTATGGACTCTGATAACAATAGTAATCAGAACAAGTATAGTGCTACCTTGCCAGCCAATTCAAGTCAATCAGCGGTGTTGGGGGCAGTGTCTGTTAAGACAGCCCCCTTTTGGGAAAATTACCCTGATCTGTGGTTCCTCCAGCTTGAGGCTCAGTTCAGCTTGGCCGGTATTAATCAGGACACTACGAAGTTTTACCACGTCATTGGGGCGCTTGACGCAGATGTCGCTCGCCTTGTAAGTGACATTCTGCGTATACCACCAGCAGTAGACAAATACAGTACTATCAAAGAGATGTTAATTTCTAGACTCTCTGGAAGTACTAACCAAAAGTTGAAACAGCTCCTTACTGCGCTTACACTGGGTGACGCACAACCCTCACAACGCGTGAGATGCGGGCACTCAATAATGGCCAACTCAATAAGACGATACTGAAGTCGCTTTGGCTTCGGCGATTGCCGACAAATATGCAGGCGATTCTGGCCTGCAATCCAGAAGCACTTGAAGTGTTGGCAACATGTGCAGATAAGATAGCCGAGGTTAGTCCCAAAGCGGAAATATTCTCAGAAGATTTTCCCTCAGGCAACGCTCAAAAGTCACTGGTCGATTTGGAAAAAAAATTAAGCAACCTTGCCAGCATGTTTGGGAAGTCGCTCACACGCCGCAATCCTGTTAGACAAGGCACTTCAATAAGTGGGTTGTAGCGTATTCGCCTTACGCTACCCTTCCCCCCCCCCCCTCTTCGTTTCTTTTTTCCTTCTTGTTCGGCTTCTCTACCTTCTGTAAAGAAACCCCCATAATTTTCCCAGGGTACCTAAGAAGGGGACTAAAGTTCTTATCCTCGAGAAGTAGCCCTATGCTACTTTTCCATGCAATAAAACTCCTGAATAGAAAAGTTAGCTATATTCGAGAAGTAGCCCTATGCTACTTCTCCATATTATAAAAAAAAAAACTGTAAAGAAAAGTTAGATATTTTCGAGAAGTAGCCCTATGCTACTTCTCCATATTATAAAAATCCTGAAAAAAAAACATTTTAAAATTCATCCCTACGGCAACTCCGCAATTACATCGCGTTTCATCTATGAGTAATTTATTCTTATCTGCATTTAAATTGATAAAACTTGGCATCGTCGCCCCATCGCCGGTACAAAATTTCATATCTTTTACCGTTTTTCAATGAAACTTCCAGTGCACAAACGGTGAAATATCACGCAAAAATTTTCTGTCGCAAGAAGTTGCTGAGTGGCATCGAGCAAATTATAAAATCCATGAGTACACACCCATACATGTGGACAGAAGTACAGTCGCTAGCAATCGTTTGTGATTCGGGTTGTGTGCGACTCGAATCGAAGGGAATGGAGGTCGGCTGCCGGTGGCTGATTCGGGGCGGTTGATGTTGGCTGGAGGATGAGTTAGTCAGTCTGTGATAGTTGGTGAAGGAGTTGAGATGAGACTTGAAAACGAAGTTTCAGCGGTGAGGATTTTTTTTTTCTTTTGTTGCTTTCGGTTTTTTTCTTTGGCGGCTTTGCTTGGAAAGTGCTAAAAGCGGATTTACCTTTGCGCGATGAAAGGAGTGGAGTTTTTTTTGTTTTTTCGCGGTTTTCGGTTAAGAAAAGACGTGAAGTTCGGAGTATTGTGGCAATGATTATTGTGTATAAATTTTTTTTCTTTCATCTTTGAATTACCAATTTTTTTGAACTTCGGTTTTGCAAGTAAAGCTTCCAGCGGGATTATTTTCGTGTCGGCGAGAACAGACGAAATTGGACAGTGAACAGTGAGAAGGACATACAAACATGGGTTTAGCTGTGCAATTCCATGGGGATTCAAGTGACCTGTGGTGAATGAGTTTTATCCTGTGGATTATAAAGTTCGAAGAAAATTTGGATTATCAGTGAAATTTCGTGAATTAGAGCTTACCTGAGCTGTATATAATGCAGAGTTTTCTGGAAGTTAAAATAAATCTGCGGTTATTCTAACTATTAGTTGAGTGAGTTATCAGGACTTACCTGTGCGGCATATCATGATGAATTCGCCTGGAAGTTAAAATAAAGCTACGATTATTTTATTACTAATTTAGTGCGCTATCAGAACTTACCTGAGCGGCATATAATGCGGAGTTTTTTTTTGTCTGGAAGTTAAAATAAATCTACGATTATTTTATTATTAATTTAGTGTGTTATCTGAACTTACCTGTGCAGCATATCATGATGAATTTTTCTAAAAGCCGAAATAAATCTGCGTTTCTTTTATTATTAGTTCAGCGCGTGAATTAGAACTTACCTGAGCTGCATATAATGCTGAGTGTTCTGGAAGTTAAAATAAAGCTACGATTATTTTATTATTAATTTAGTGCGCTATCAGAACTTACCTGTGCGGACTATCAAGATGAATTTTTCTAAAAGTCGAGATAAATCTACGTTCCTTTTACTATTAGTTCAGCGCGAGAAATAGATCTTACCTGAGCGGCATATAATGCTGAGTTTTTTTTGTCTGGAATTTAAAATAAATCTACGATTATTTTATTGTTAATTTAGTGTATTATCAGAACTTACCTGTGCGGCATATCATGATGAATTTGTCTAAAAGCCGAAATAAATCTGCGTTTCTTTTATTTTTAGTTCAGCGCGTGAATTAGAGCTTACCTGAGCTGCATATAATGCTGAGTGTTCTGGAAGTTAAAATAAAGCTACGATTATTTTATTATTAATTTAGTGCATTACCAGAACTTACCTGTGCTGAATTTTTCTGGAAGCCAAAATAAATACGATAACTCTATTATTAATTTAGTGCGCTATCAGAACTTACCTGTGCGGCCTATCATGATGAATTTTTCTAAAAGTCGAGATAAATCTACGTTTCTTTTATTATTAGTTCAGCGCGAGAATTAGAACTTACCTGAGCGGCATATAATGCTGAGTTTTTTTTTGTCTGGAATTTAAAATAAATCTACGATTATTTTATTGTTAATTTAGTGCGTTATCAGAACTTACCTGTGCGGAATATCATGATGAATTCTTCGAAAAGTTAGAAATAGTTTAGTGTGAACTCAGATTTTACCTGTGCGACACATCATTCTGAATTTTCCTACAAGCCAAGGTGGAATTCAATTGTGATTTATATTAGCTCTGTGCGCATTCGTAACTTACTTGTGCTCATTATCGCATACAGACTTTGGGTTCCTCGTCACTCACTTCTTCCGAACAACCATAGAAGGTTGCCGATCTGATTAAAATTATATAAAAAAAAAAGGTCAATGTACCCATTTATATAAAAAAAGGTTAATGTACCCATTTATATAACAAAAAAAAAAAAAGAGGTCAATGTAAAAAAAGAGGTCAATGAAAAAAAAGAGGCCAATGAGCCCACAGTCCAATCAAGCCGCCAGCTGTAAAAGGATATCCAGGGTGCACCCATCCAGCGAATGCATAACGAATCAACGAGGGATCTCAGCAGTACACCTCTGCGCGTCCAGGCGGGGGTTAAAGGTTCAGTTTAGTATACAATATTCGTCGAAACAAATTGACTTTCTTTTTAGTAAAATATTTATTAGACTTCAAAATTTTTTTTGTTTTGATTATTACTTTGGAAGTTCAGATAAATTTGTTTGTAGATCATGGGTGTATCTAGTAAGGAGTAGGTATAAGCTAAGAGCATCCCGAATGTAAAAGAGGAAGTGAATAACGAGACACTCAAACCTGAGGAAAATTAAATGGTGGCCTCATTGAATGCTATTTAGGCTCATAACATGTTTTTTTTTTTGTTTTTTCGAGTTTTTTTCTTGTTTTTCAGATTGGAGAGGTTGATGTGCCCTATTGGTTTTCCCTTTTGTTCGCTCCGCTTTGCGGTTAGTCTACTGGTAACGTTGGTAAACAGCAGGATGAGCGAGTACAGTAAAGATCTCGTTGGTCGGACGGAGCGGTAAGGCGACATTACTTCGTGACACATGGGTAAATGGGGCTAAGCACATCATTACGGCTTTGGAGGCTTGGCCAGGGTGGATGGGGGCGTCTGGGCTCAATAGTACGCAAAGCCTGAGTCTCAACATCATCGGAGACTCCTCTCAGCTCTCTCTCTCTCTCTCGCAATCGTTCATTTGCCAGTGTTGTAAACCCTCCGGGTGAATTAGCACTTGTTCGGCGTTGCAGAGGTCTTCTATTCTCCTTCTTTTTGCAGCATAAGTAGGTAGTAGGCCAGCCAGGCCAGACAGTCCTGACGTCACCGACCCTGAGGTCATTGACATTTGACCCTTGACCTTTGACACTTGACCTTTGACCGTTGACCTTCGACCCTGATGTCATTGACCTTCACACACACACACCCACACACATACACACGATACAATTTGAGCGGTTACGTCACAACTCTGGCTCATGACGTCATCTGTTTAAATTAAATAAAAAAATTGGCTTTTTGCAGCAATCGAACCGAGAACGCTTGGTAAAATCCGAGGCGCTCTACCCCTGAAGCCACGGATGCGTTGTGTGAATGTTATTTAAAGTTGCTATATAAGCGGAGACTGTACTGTACCCCTGGAAATGTTTCGGCCACGAGAGTATAATTAATTTTTACTTTATAAATCTTGAAGCGCCATTGAAAAAATTTGCTGTTATGAGTCAATTTGAAATTTTGTCAGGTACATGAGCGCTTTTTCTCACAGATAAAAATTGAACAGATAAATTCCTTGAAACTGATGAAAACATGGCATGGTAGGTAATGCAACCTTCTGAAGAAGGTTTTACATCGAAAAACCGTGAAAATCAAAAAGAAACCCCCAAGATTGAAAAACTAACTAACACAAAGAATTTTTGTAGTGGGTATTTTTGACAATTGTAAGTAAATGACCTTTAAGGCATCGCGTCATCCATTATTGTTCTAATAAAAAATACACCATCAAAACATATACTATAAGCTTAGCTATATTCACCTAGCGATAAATACAACGGGCTGGGCATACAAATAGTTGTGAAATCTTGGTGTGTCAATTCAATTCAATTCAATTTCAATTCAATTAATTTTATTAGGGGATTGTACAACAAGATAACAAGATCTTTTTCCGTACTAAACTAAAGAGGAAGTATCTATACCTATCCTACATAATTATAAGCAAAACAATAACTATAAATAATTCAAAATATAAAATTCGTGTGTCGTTGAACTTGACTTGCTTTTACTAAAAATACCCGCTAAAAGTAATAAATTTCATGGCACAATCAAATATTTGTATGCAATTAACGGGTTCCGATTCAATTTTTATGCTAATTTCATTTTACTTTTCATTTCGTTATGTTTATTTGTTGTTTATTAAAGAATTATTTTTTTCTTTTTTAATAAAATAAAATTCTATTTGAGAAAATATGAAAACTTGGTGGGAACTTGTTATGTTGATGTTGCAATTAACGGTGTCCTGCTAACATGCATTGTAGTTATTAGAAGCAATATATATTTTTTGGATGGATCCTTCCTTTTTGCAGATGAAATTCTATGAAAATCATTAAAGTTTTGTAGGTACAAAGTAAATCAGGGGTAAATGGCCAGGTCTGAGGAAAGAAAAGATGCATCATTTTAGCGATTTTTTAATTTCTATATAAAAACACCTAGTTAGGTTCTAAGATTCGAATAAAAGGCACATCACATGCGAATACGATAACACATTTTAAGTTATTTGTTCCTTCGCCTAATTTTACCTCAAGAAATTTGCATAATATTGCAAAATTATCATCACTGATCTTGTCTAAATATATCACATCAATTCAAATAATCACAGCAATTTCCGAAGCATGGTAAGAAAGTAAACAAAAAGCATTTTTTGTATGAAAAACGGAAAAAAATTGAATCAGAATGCCGACTTATCAAGCTAGAGCACGTACCGGTAAAAACAGTTTGAGTTGAAAGCGTAGTTGGACATTAAATAAAAAAACATGGAGTGTAGGTCACGTTAATATTTTATTTTTAGATGAACTAAAAGATTTGAAAACTGCCTGAATAAAAAACACCCCGTGTTAACAGGTGCGTCATTGAACTTGACCTGCTTTTACTGTAATTCCCTAAGAGTCATCAATCCTGTTTTTTAAAATTGCATTCTGCTAATAAAAATCTCGGCATTAATTCTATAAACTTAAAATAAATAATGCATACTGCATACGTTTAAAAGGTTATTTTGGGAATTAAAAGCCTTCAATCTGGTTTTTTTAATTGCACTGCTGGTAAAGGCGCAGCACTAATTTTATTTTTATTTTAATTAGTTTTTATTAAAATTTTTGTTGTTAAGTTTTTGGAGTAAAAGGTGTACTTTGTTAAAAAAATTTTAACTTTTTTCAACTAATTAAGACTTCAGTGGAAGACATTATTCAACATGCCGTAAAGGGGCTCCTACCAAACGATCAGGTAGGGATTACTTTTTGCGGAAAAAGTTTTAAGGAGAGGGGGCCGGGGTAGTTGAATTTTAGACCTGCTTCGGAAATTATAATAGAAGATATCTGGGAAATGATTTCGAAAATATTTCAAAGCAACTCTGAAGGTATGTTTTTATATTCGCACGTGATTTAGTCAAGGTTTTCAAACAAAATTTTATTTTAGGATTAAGTACAGATACTTTTTGCTTGGGGGTTACATCGGTACGCCTACCAGAAGGGCGAGGAAATAATCGCCATAATAAATATAATACTTTTACTGAAGAGTGCGCCACGAGGAAGGGTATCGTTGTGATAGAGAATAAGGACAACCTGTGCTCACCTCGAGAATTGGTGGTTGCAATCGCGGGCGTAAAGAAAGATATCGACTATAGGAAAATTAGTCGAAAACTACAAACCCGTCTTGTTTCAAAATTGTTAGCAGAATCAAGAATTCATATTCCGATTGAAGGCGTGGGAATTTCTGTACTTTAGCAATTTAAAAACCATTTGAAAGAATATAGCATTGTCGTCTATCAATACGGAACTAAAGGGCGAGATGTAATTTTTGAAGGACATAGCGATGGCCCCAGACTGAATCTGTTATATCACAATAATCATTATAATGTTATAACATCCCTCACTGCTGCTTTTTGTTGCGGTTATTATTGTGAAATATGTCATATACCGTATAATACTAAAAACAACCATAGATGCGGAGGAACATGTCCCTGCTGCCAACAGGCACCAGCCTGCCCCAATAACAATATAGTCGAAATCAAATGCTCAAAATGTAACCGCCGTTTTAGAGGCCAGCAATGTTTCGATAATCACAACGCGTCTGGATCATTAAATAAGAAAACCGTCTGTGAACAGATTAAAAGATATATGGATTGTTTGAAAACATACAAAGCTGATAAAATTCATGTATGCGCAGAATATTTCTGTAAAATATGCAACAAGCATGTACCACAAGAGCATTTATGTTTTATTCAGCAGGATAATCGTAAACCCTCCATAAAAGATACTCTTTTTGTTTTCTACGATTTAGAGACACGACACGAAAAAGTCTTGGGAGAAAAAGTTGTTCAAGAACGATCAATAGGAGAAATTAAGCTGCATGAGCCAAATTTATGCGTTTTTCAACAGCGATGCGACCACTGTACTGAAAATGATCTGTGCATATGTGAAAAATGTGGAATAAGACAACAGGTTTTAAAAGCTCGGCCCATTCAAAACTTTGTAGAGTATTTACTGAATCAGCGAAAATTGTTCAAGAAGATAATTGTTATAGCGCACAATGGCCAAGGATTTGACCATCAATTTATGCTAAGCCATATTTTGCAAAATACAGATTTAATACCCGAATTAATTATGCGAGGTACGAAAATAATCATGATGCAGCTGAGCAACGTGAAATTTATAGATTCTCTGAATTACTTCCCGATGGCTCTAGCCCTATTACCAAAAGCATTTGCCCTAGCGCCCATTTATAAAAAAAGGTTATTTTCCACATCTTTTCAATACTGTCGAAAATGAAAATTATACTGGCACACTACCGGCAATAGAATATTATGCCCCTGATACGATGAAATCAGAAGAATGAGCTATATTTCTGAAATGGTATGAAGAACACAAAAACGACGAATTTAATATGCAGCGTGATATTGTTGAATACTGTGTTGGCGACGAGCAAATATTGGCAGAGGCATGTTTAAAATTTAGAAAGCTGATGGTAGATGAATGCAATATTGAGCCATTTTTGGAGGCAGTGACTATAGCCTCTGCATGCAACCTTGTCTACAGGCGCAATTTTCTCAAGACAGACACTATCGGGGTTATTCCAAAAAATTGGTATCGAAAAGCCGATAACCAGTCAGAAATAGCAATGCAGTGGCTGATATGGGAGGAAGATCATCGAAAAATTAATATCTTGCATGCAGCTAAACAACGAGAGGGTGTGCTAAACGGGGTTAAGGTAGATGGATATTGTCTAGAGACAAATCAGGTTTTCGAATTTCATGGCTGCTATTATCATGGGCACAAAATATGTCTAACACATAACCGCGATGCTCCGCTGTATGACGACCCCAACGATACTTTAAATAAGAGATATGAAGCTACTGTGGTAAAAACCGAACGCTTACGTTCTTATGGATACGAAGTAATAGAAATGTGGGAGTGTGGTTTTCGCAGGCAGTTAGAGAAGAATATAGGCATGCGATATTTGAAAGCCCATCCTTTGATGGTAAACATACCGTTAAATCCTCGCGATGCTTTTTATGGTCGCCGAACAGGAAATACTGTTATGCGCTATCATTGCAAGCGAGAAAATTAAATATATCGATGTATGTTCGCTGTATCCCTGGGTTTGTAAATATGGAAAATTTCCAGTCGGCCATCCAAAGTTATATGTCGGATGCAGCGCCTGTTCCGAGGTGGATTTAAATAATACAGAGGGACTAATTAAATGTAAAATTTTACCCCCGGAAGAGTTATATCATCCAGTTCTACCAGTTAAACAAAACAATAAGTTAATGTTTTCATTATGCCGCCTCTGTGGTGAAGAGAAAAATCAGTCTGAAGAATGTCCTCATACAGATGAAGAAAGGGCCTTAATAGGCACATGGGTAATTGATGAAGTTAAAGAGGCCTTAAATCAGGGCTATAAATTGCTAGAAATATATGAAATATGGCATTATGAAATCGAACAATACGATAAACTAACCCGGGTGGGCGGATTATTCACGGGTATGATGAATAAATTCATCAAAATGAAGCAGCAAGCGTCAGGATGGCCGAGCAGTTGCCAATCTGAGGAAGAGAAGAACCACTATATTGACGGCTTTCAGGAGAATGAGGGAATAAAGCTGGGTTTTCATGAAATTACATCCAACCCCGGATTAAGCTCGTTAGCCAAGTTAATATTAAATTCCTTTTGGGGAAAGTTTGGCCAGCGTGAAAACCAGTCGACGACAACTATAATAAATAATCCATCAGAATTTTATGCCCTGTTTGCTAACCCAGTCACCGAAGTCTACCATATCCTCCCAGTCAGTGAAGATACGGTTATCGCCAATTGGGGTTACAAAGAAGAAGCTGCCGACTCTTTATCAACTGTAAACGTCTCTGTAGCTGCTTATACTACTACACAAGCGCGGCTTAAATTGTACAGCTACTTGGAAAAACTTGGAAATCGAGCTTTATATTATGACACCGATTCTATCATTTATGTTAGCAAGGAAGGAGAATTTGACCTACCAACTGGAGAATTCGTTGGCGATATGACCGATGAATTGGAATGCTTTGGCAAAGGTAGTTATATAAGGCGGTTTGTGAGCGGAGGCCCTAAAAATTATGCGTATGAATACTTCAGTGCAAAAGAAAACCAATTTAAAGCAACAATTAAAGTAAAAGGGTATACGCTTAGATCATAAGGCTTCAGAGCTTGTGAATCTTGACTCGTTGGAAAGTATGATATTAAACTCTGAGGAAAACGGCTGCATCCCCATAATTTCGCAAAACATACGACGCACAGAAAAGCATGAGGTATTATCAACCCACGAAGTAAAAATATACAGGCCTAAAGCAGAGAAGCGCAAATTTTCCAAAGATTAAAGCTCTATACCTTACGGATTTAAAAGGCAATTTATATAAATATGATAAATTTCAAAAACAAAACAATATTTTCAAATAATGAAAAAAACTGTTTTTATTTTAAAAACCCGCCCCGCTTGGTCATAAAAGAAAAATTGTAGAGAGGACCAGAACATAGTTCTATGGTTTAAAGAGGAGGTATGTGTAGAGGCTTCAAGAAATTCAATTTTTCATAAATCGTCTGTAAAACTATTCAAAACTATACTCCTCTAAAATTTCAGGTCTAAACACGTTTCGTTTTCGTCACACTTATTTGCTTGCGGCCGTTTTATAGAACTTTCGTGTATGGTAAAAGCGGTTTAGTTTACTTCATAATTTCAAAACGGTGCTCTGTTGAATGTTATCAATCTACATATTTCTTAACAAATCCGCAAATATGGTTGTGTAAAGAAGCTAGCCTTTCTACTACAATTGTTGAAAGTTATGAGAGATTGTTTTAGAAGATAAATTAATCTATAATAGAGAGAAACATTATATGAGGAATTTAATTATGCGTTCATTAGTTAGCGCAATGCGCTGAATTAGAATAGAAAAACAAAACATAGTTTCAGAAAACATATATATATAATAATGGTTTCAATACCACCACGTAGATTAAAAATAGAATGCTTAGCACTAAATATTTTAAATCTTGGCTTGTGATACATCAATATGCAGGCAGATATTATAAATATTTTACCCGGCAAGTAGTCATACATTTCACAAATACATATAATAATTGGAAACCGCTTCAAAATTTAACGATTTTTCTGAAATTAACAGGAATTTCAAGCAGTAGCAGCGAAGTGATTCTAAAAGTGAGGTAACAGCGTGTACATGTATACAACATTTGCCACTCCTTTTTAAGTTATATAAAATATTTTGCAAATTAGGGTAAACGATCATCTTTATTAAAAATCAGTTCTAGCTAGCTAGCAATTAACAGTTACAAATCAGGTGTCAACTTTATGTGTTCGTAACAAGAATAAAAGAAAATTTTACTGTTGCAACAAAAACACTTTAAACTCATTAGCTGAAAAAAAGTTAAAAATTTTTAATAAAATTCACCTTTTATTCCAAAGCTTAACAATTTTTACAGACGTATGCTAAAATAAAGGCGTTCTAGACGTGAAACCCCCAGTTTTTAATTGAAAAAAGTTAAAATTTTTTTTAACAAAGTACACCTTTTACTCCAAAAACTTAACAACAAAAATTTTAATAAAAACTAATTAAAATAAAAATAAAATTAGTGCTGCGCCTTTACCAGCAGTGCAATTAAAAAAACCAGATTGAAGGCTTTTAACCCCCAAAATAACCTTTTAAACGTATGCAGTATGCATTATTTATTTTAAGTTTATAGAATTAATGCCGAGATTTTTATTAGCAGAATGCAATTTTAAAAAACAGGATTGATGACTCTTAGGGAATTACAGTAAAAGCAGGTCAAGTTCAATGACGCACCTGTTAACACGGGGTGTTTTTTATTCAGGTAGTTTTCAAATCTTTTAGTTCATCTAAAAATAAAATATTAACGTGACCTACACTCCATGTTTTTTTATTTAATGTCCAACTACGCTTTCAACTCAACCTTTTTTTACCGGCACGTGCTCTAGCTTGATAAGTCGGCATTCTGATTCAAGTTTTTTTCGTTTCTCATACAAAAAATGCTTTTTGTTTACTTTCTTACCATGCTTCGGAAATTGCTGTGATTATTTGAATTGATGTGATATATTTAGACAAGATCAGTAATGATAATTTTGCAATATTATGCAAATTTCTTGAGGTAAAATTAGGCGAAGGAACAAATAACTTAAAATGTGTTATCATATTCGCATATGATGTGCCTTTTATTCGAATCTTAGAACCTAACTAGGTGTTTTTATATAGAAATTAAAAAATCGCTAAAATGATGCATCTTTTCTTTCCTCAGACCTGGCCATTTACCCCTGGATTTACTTTGTACCTACAAAACTTTAATGATTTTCATAGAATTTCATCTGCAAAAAGGAAGGATCCATCCAAAATATATATATTGCTTCTAATAACTACAATGCATGTTGGCAAGACACCGTTAATTGCAACATCAACATAACAAGTTCCCACCAAGTTTTCATATTTTCTCCAATAGAATTTTATTTTATTAAAAAAGAAAAAATTAATTCTTTAATAAACAACAAATAAACATAACGAAATGAAAAGTAAAATGAAATTAGCATAAAAATTGAATCGGAACCCGTTTATTGCATACAAATATTTGATTGTGCCATGAAATTTATTACTTTTAGCGGGTATTTTTAGTAAAAGCAAGTCAAGTTCAACGACACACGAATTTTATATTTTGAATTATTTATAGTTATTGTTTTGCTTATAATTATGTAGGATAGGTATAGATACTTCCTCTTTAGTTTAGTACGGAAAAAGATCTTGTTATCTTGTTGTACAATCCCCTAATAAAATTAATTGAATTGAAATTGAATTGAATTGAATTGACACACCAAGATTTCACAACTATTTGTATGCCCAGCCCGTTGTATTTATCGCTAGGTGAATATAGCTCAGCTTATAGTATATGTTTGGATGGTGTATTTTTTATTAGAACAATAATGGATGACGCGTTGCCTTAAAGATTTACCTACAATTGTCAAAAATATCCAATGCAAAAATTCTTTGTGTTAGTTAGTTTTTCAATCTTGGGTTTTTTTTTTGATTTTCACGGTTTTTCGATGTAAAACCTTCTTCAGAAGGTTGCATTACCTACCATGCCATGTTTTCATCAGTTTGAAGGAATTTATCTGTGCAATTTTTATCTGTGAGAAAAAGCGCTCATGTACATGGCAAAATTTCAACTTGACTCATAACAGCAAATTTTTTCAATGGCGCTACAAGATTTATAAAGTAAAAATTAATTATACTCTCGTGGCCGAAACATTTCCAGGGGTACAGTACAGTCTCCGCTTATGTAGCAACTATAAATAACATTCACACAACACATCCGTGGCGGCAGGGGTAGAGCGCCTCGGATTTTACCAAGCGTTCTCGGTTCGATTGCAGCAAAAAGCCAATTTTTTTATTTAATTTAAATCAACTTGATCAGCTTGCGACATCAACCAGATGACGTCATGAGCCAGAGTTGTGACGTAACCCCTCAAATTGTATCGTGTGTATGTGTGTGTGTGTGTGTGTGTGTGCGTGCGTGTGTGAAGGTCAATGACATCAGGGTCGAAGGTCAAGGGTCAAAGGGCAAATGGTCAAAGGTCAAGGGTCAAAGGTCAAAGGTCAATGACCTCAGGGTCAGTTACATCAGGACTGTCTGGCCTGGCTGTCCTACTAGGTAGTAGCATATAAATAAAATCAATTTTCTTCTTTTTAGGCTTTCATGTTCAACGATGAGAAGGAAGCCTGCATTAGATCTTTTTTTTGTCTGTCAGTCCGTCTGCAGTCACGACTACAATTTCTTTTTTTTTACTGTCCTTCCGTCTGTCTGGTCAGTTATGTTGACGGTTTTGCACAGTTTAACAAGCATCAAGGGATGTGGGTGGCAAGAACCACCCCAAGCAGGCTGATCGCTAGCGGCATATTTGCTGTGCAGCCACCCACGCTAATTCCGCGATGATTTTGTAACAAAGAGGTGTCGGATGCAGTATGCATCTACATCCAGGTACAAGTGCATGTAGGTAAATCTGTCGGCTGACAAGCTTTGTGTTCCATTTTCAAAATACTTGTGACCAGTTTTAGACTCTTTTGAGAATTTTGTTTGAATTTGTTTTACGTTTTGTGTCATTTTGTTTTAGTTTTGTGTCATTTGTTTAATTTAATTCTTTTATTTGTCCCTATTGACTTTTATAACTTTAGTTTAGCTAGTGTCTTTTTTACCCTTTGTAGAGCCTTTCGCCACGTATTTTAAGAAATTTTAAAAAGAGCCAAAGAGCCACCAAATAAAGATCATATACACATAAAAAAAAGTATTATTATTATTATTTCTTTTTATCAATGTAATTAAATTAAACAACAAACCCGGAATATATTACGTCTATGAAAGCTTTAATATTCAGAAATGTTGTACTTTAAGACATATTTAAGACAATGAACTATTGTAACATAATTATGCTCTAAATACTTTTTATTTCTCCTTTCACTCTCCTGGAGCCCTCTTAGTGTGAAGGTCGTCTGGGTCCGCTACTCTTCTCTTTTCAAGTCACCACAGGGACGTTTCCGTCATCCCAAAAACAACTTTCCATCGTTTTCCAAATTCAAATTTGCAGTTGGTAGCGGCGAATTCCTCTCCTATCGGTACGTCTGGTGGAAAATTGCTGTCATTGGACTTGGGTCTGCGAAGGTCTTTTCCTTGGCAATTTGTGATAGCGGATATCCCTAGGACCATGCTGGGTACAGATTTTCTGTGCTACTATCAAAAAGAAGTCATTTTTAGATTCACTCACTTCTTTATCATCATGTGCTCAACATGTCAATTGTCAAGATGCTAGTTTTTCCGTATTGATTAACTCCGCAATCGATCCGAAAATCCAGAGTCTTCTTAAAAAGTTCCGTGAGATCACCGTCGAAACGAGTTTCACAAAACAGGTAGTACACACGGTTACGCATCGAATAATCACCAAAGGCGCTCCTATTTCGTCCAAAGTTCCTCGGCTTTCTCCTGAAAATTTGTTAGTGGCCAAAAAGGAGTTCGAATTCCTTTTGAATCAGGGAATCTGTCGGCCGTCAAACAGTCCATCTTCGTCACCATTGCACCTGGCTCAAAAGAAAAATGGGGAGTGGAGACCATGCGGGGACTACAGGCGGCTAAATTCTAGTACAGTGCCAGACCGTTACCCGGTCCCACTAATTCATGACTTTGTCTATCAGTTAGAAAATTGTTCTTTCTTTTCAACTCTGGACTTAGCTAAAGCATATAAAGGGTATTCCGAAAACGGCAATTTGCATACCTTTTGGCCTTTTCGAGTTCACGCGGATGACTTTCGGATTATTCAACGCTGCTCAGTCCTTCCAAAGGTTTATCCACATGGTTCTGCAAAAATTTTCGTTCTGCTTTCTTTATTTGGACGATTTTTTAATCGTTTCTATATCTGAAACTGAACACTATTCATATTTAGAGCAAATTTTCAAACGCCTTCAGGAGTACGGCCTAATATTAAATGTTGAGAAATGCGTCTTTTTGCGGACGCAGGTAAAATTTGTGGGCCATTTAATTACACCACAAGGCATCAAACCAGCTCCCGATCGCATGGAAGAAATTTCCAAATTTAAAATTCCGGAAAATGTAAAACAATTACGGCGCTCTCTAGGCATGATAAATTTCTATCGCCGTTTCTTGCCCCACGCAGCAGAATTTGATGGTAGTTTAAACAGCCATCTTTATGGCTCAAAAAAGTATGGCGCTAGGCGCATTGATTGGTCCAACGAGGCAAAGGAATCTGTCGAAGCAACTAAAGCTCAACTGGCCCAAACGGCACTTCTGGCTTTTCCAATGGTATCAGCGGAATTATCATTACGGGTAGACGCTTCGGATACTGCCATTGGTGCAGCGATTCAACAGAAGGTCGATAATAACTGGCAACCTTTAGGATTTTACTCCGTCAAGCTGAACAACGCTCAGCAAAAGTACACTACCTATGACAGGGAGTTACTAGCGGCTTACAGAAGCATAAAATATTTCAAGTACTTACTTAAGGGTCGTATGTTAACGCTTTACATGGACCCCAAACCCTTGCAATATGTTTTCCATCAAAATCCAGAGAAGGCTTCGCCTCGACAATTACGTCATTTGGACTTCATAGGTCAGTTTACTACTGATATCAGACATGTGTCAGGAAAATATAATGTCGTGGCCGCCGCTCTGTCGAGAGTCGATGAAATTCAGCTCACTGGCGCAATCGATTTCGAAGCTATGGCTGAAGCGCAATCTCAAGATACGGAATTTCAGCAAATTACTCAAAATTCCCAATATAAATTTGAAAAACTCCCGATTTTTTGCTCAAACGTTAAATTATACTGCGAAGTTTCAGAAACAAGAATCCGACCATTTATCCCTACCGCCTTCAGAACTCAAGTGTTCAAACTCGTGCACAATTTATCCCATCCGAGCATCCGTACAACCAATAAAATGGTCACGTCCAGATATTTTTGGACGTCCATAAATGAGGATGTCAACTCCTGGGCATGGTCCTGCTCAGATTGTCAGCGTAGCAAGGCTTCCAGATACGGCAAAAGCCCTTTGGGTTCATTCCACGAGTATTCTGAACATTTCAAAATATTCACATAGACATTACTTATCCTATGCCACCTTTGCAAAATTTCAGATATTGCCTTACAATCATCGACAGGTTTACTAGATGGCCAGAAGCCATTCCCATCGTTGACATTAGTGTCAGCATAGTCACAACCGCACTCTGTCAAGTTTGGATAGCGCGCTTTGGTGTTCCCAGAACTATCCTTATAGATCAAGGTGCACAGTTCGAATCTTCGCTGTTTGTAGAACTTTCAAAATTATTAGGCTTCCATCGTAATCGCACTACTGCCTATCATCCTCAGGCTAATGGATTTTTGGAAAGATGGCACCGGGCACTCAAAGCTTGTTTAATGGCGTACCAGAAGAAGATTTGGATAAAGATCTTGCCATTTGTATTGCTAGGTTTGCGAACCACTTTTAGGGAGGAATTCGTCGCTACCCCTGCGGAGCTCGTTTATGGCGAAAGCTTGCGCATCCCTGGCGATTTTCTTCAAAATTCGCAGTATCGACCTCCAAATCAATTCATTGTATCACTTCGTAACATCTTCACTGACATCAGACCCGTTCCAGCGTCAAATCACGAGCGACAATCCATCTTCAAATTTAAGGAACTTGGTAAGTGTCCCCACGTATTCCTGAGAACTGACGCAGTAAGATCATCACTGCAAGCTCTTTATGAAGGGCCTTTCGAAATTGTTAAGCGCGCGAAGCATTTCTTCAACCTCAGGGTCAAAAACGGGCAGGTTAATATCTCTATAGAGCGGTTGAAACCCTGCTTTACAGCTCACGAAGCGGCTGAAGAAGATCAAATGCTGCAATCAAATCCAGACATAACACATGACATTTCGTCAAGCAGCGGACCCCTTCAGTCAACGCCTGAAGGCTCTCTGGTCCACCAGCATCGGGAAAGACGTCGCCACGCTGTATTGGAAGACTTTAGTGGTACAAGAGCATTACAATATGCGGCGGCATCTGCGTCGAACACACCGCATATCAGGTTCTCACCAGACGTTCCAACAAGTATACCTGTGCGAACCACTCTTGTTGGACGAATAACAAGACCGGCACGACGTTTTTGTAGCGCTAAAGCCTAAGGTTTTGCTGGCAGGGGAGTATATGTGGTGACGCGTCTGATCGGTTTCTATTATTTCCAAACTCCGGCCAGGCCATCGTATAAACCCGGTAAAATATTTTTTTTTTAATTCGAGCTAGTAATACCTTGCTGAACGCAGACAGCCGCAACTAGGTAGGCTTTGTTGTTTTTTTATAACGTAGTAAAAAAATATGTTTTTTGTTATTACAGTCTTCGGACAGCACATCTCAGATCTATACTAAAAAAGAGAAAATATATTTAAAAATATATATATAATACATATCCAAGACCATTGGAATAAATCATCCGAGACTTTGTTTCATTTTTTATGTTTCCATATGGCTCTTACCTTTTCAGAAGATTATCACCAGTAGGGCAGGACCCGAATTCAGTGGATAACTCACAAGATTTATTAATCAAGAACCGCAGCTGAAACAGTACGCTGGAAGCACAAGCAACCTCATCCTCCGGCTATTACTGCTCTGACGTAGTAACAGTACTCATTTTCCTACGACTGCTGGAAGATTGATTTCTCTCAGTGAATCGCATACCGATATCGAAGTTACCGCTTCTTGCCGTTCTAGTCAGGAGAGGGATTACAGAGGTCGCGCCGCAGTACTAACGCAGCCATACCGGATGTGCCCTGTGGTCCTGAGGACTGCAAGGGTACCCCGTTGTACTGCTTCCTTCTTTTAAAACATCATCTCCGCTAATCACCACTGAGATTTAAGTATAATAACTGTTATCTTTCAGTAGTTTTTCAAGTCGCTAGTCTTTATAGCCGAGTTGGAAGTCAATTCACAGTGGACGGAAAAACAACAAGATTTTCCACCGCATCAAGCCATATTGTCATAGGGACAATAGGATCGCACCACAGTCTTCTGGGTTCACCAAAAACCATTCACCCGAGTAGAGACCCTCCCCATAGGATAACTTCCTTAGACTGTTATAGGTAGAGTTCTACGCATTCATGGATGACAGGTAATTAACATTCATCGCCGTCGCTAACTGTCCTAGGGACGCTCAGCCCGAGACTAATGTAATTACTCGTACAGGACCATTATACTACTGCCTTGAAGTGTAGTAGCGTCAACTATGTAGCACACAACATTCCTCATACTGCTTATTCAATTAATAACAATTGGTACCATCAGCTAATCATCTTATACACAGTATTGAAGATTCCTCTATCGACTTACCCAATTAATGGCAATTGGTAACGATAATCAACTATAGTGCAAACAACATTAGGTAATCAGTAACCCAAAGTGATTACACTAAAAGCTATCCTTTTTCGTTACGTTATTTAGCTGCCCGTAGTCTACACAGAGTCGGGTGCTGCCATCCTTTTTCCTGAACAGAACAACTGGAGATGTCCAATGGCTACTAGATTCTTCTATTATACCGTGTTCCTTCATGGAGTTTATCATATCTGAAACTTCTGATTTTTTCGCTAATGGTAGTCAGCGTGGTATCAGCCGAATTGGCCCAGAATCTCTTGTATTTATCCAATGCTGGACATGATTTGGTTTACCGAAATCGTCATCATTCATTGCAAATAATTCCGAAAATTCATCGAGCACCTCTTTGGCATTGTTGTATTGCTGTTCACTTAAGGCACTAGATGAAAGAAACTTCTGAACCTGTCGAATAGTAGTTGGTATAGGTATTGCTTCCTTAATAGTACTACCATTATTCAAATTAACAATCTGATAAACGGGTTCACAATTTCCAGTTATATCACCTTCTTTTAGTTGTACCTCGTTTTCGGATGTGTTGAGCACTCTGACTGGAATTAATGTTGCACCTCCTGCTTTAACTAAAGTCTCACCTACAATGATGTTCGATGTAACTTTTGTCGGTTTGGGTTCCACCAAATAGAATCGGCAGGTCCCGATGTCATCAGTAAGCTTTGTCCATGCTAGCGTCTCCGAGAGTGCAGAGAGAGTAATATTCACACAGACCATCGTCCTTATTTTTGCAGGATAATCTGTTCCTACTCCTAGTCTCATAGGAATTTCTATGTGGCCATATATGAGTATTAGTTCTCCGACATCTAAATTTATTTTATATTTGGTCATAAAATCTACTCCAAGAATGCATTCATCTCTTATGTCTGAAACTAGGAATGTGTGAGGAACTATAGTTCGCCTAGTTGAATATCCAAACTTATTTCTCCAACAACTTGTGCTGCTGTTCCAGTTGCTGTTCTTAGTAAATATTTGGTGATATTGTGAAGCCATTTGTTCTTGACAAGATCTGCTCCAATAATTGATCTTGAAGCTCCAGTGTCGATAGTGACTGCGCAGTCATTTTTCCTACACTTCCATATATAACAAGACTGCTATTATTTCTCTGCAACTGGGCTATCGGAATGTTGACTTCGGGGTTGTCGACCCTACCAACCAACTTCTGCATCCCGAAGCTGGTTTTTACATGCTGCTGATGCGACTAGTCGCTGTTTGATTTCTAGTCTCTCCCCGAATAGCTTGCTCCCTGGCTCGGCATCTTTGGCATTCTGTTCTGTTCCCCTCTTCTGGTGATTCCATTCGATGGTTTTCTGCAGTCCCTTTGGAGGTGTCCTGGTCTATCACATTTCCAGCATCGCAGAATACCACGTGAAGAATTGCTCTTTGAAGGCTGCATTCTATTACAAGTACATTCCTCCACCGAAATTTCACTCACTCGTACTGCACTTCCACAAGCTTGCCTGGCAGATTCATACGCTAATGCATAGGCAAGTGCCTCTGCTGTTGATTTCTTTCCTGCTAGCCTTAACGCTTATTGTAAATTTTGATCTGCAATAGCGTTCACAAATGCTTCTGTTGCCACTAGAATATGAAAGATAAGCTAATCTTTCCACATCAGCCTGCAGTTGTTGTAGTGACTCGCCATGCTTTTGAGTCCTGTTGCGCAACTGCAGGCGATATACTTGCTGCATGTGCTCATCTCCATAAGGTAATTATCGCCTGTACTAGTGAAATGTAATCACGTTACTTTTCAATCTGTATAGCTTGTAATAACTTGACGCAGGACCTCGAAGTGCTAATACCAGAGCTGTAGCTTTGTCTGCATCGCTCCATCCATTTATTTCGGAAGCTGCCTCGAATTGTCTCTTAAAAATATGCCACGAATTTTGTCCATCAAATATTGGAGCTTTCATTCTGCCTGTACAGGATATTTCAAATTCCTTCGTGTCGAGGTTGTCGATGCTTTATCCTGTCCAAATCTGCTTTAAAGGTATCAAGCTGGTCCGTGACATTTTGTTGTGCTTCGGACACTTGTTTTTTAACTTCCGACACTTATTGCTGAACTTCCAACACTTCCTACTGGATTTTTTCAATTTTCACTAATGAAATTTTCAGAAAATTCATCTGTTCCTCCAAACAAGTGTAAAGAAATCTTTTGTTCATCCCAACGGGATTCCAGAGAATTCTTTTGTTCGGCCAAACGTGATTCCAGAGAATTCTTTTGTTCCTCCAGAGATTTCTTCTGCTCATCTAAACGGGATTCGAGAGAATTCTTTTGTTCCTCAAAAGCATTCTTTTGTTCCTCCAGAGTTCTTCTGCTCATCTGAACGGGATTTCAGAGAATTCCTTTGTTCCCTAAGAGCATTCTTTACCTGCAGGGTTGAAAGCTCCATTTTGGTCATTAAAGTACCCAAAAGCTGTTCTATGTTCATCGCAGGTTCTTCTTTTAAAACAAATGTCTCAGGATTCTTCTCTTCCTCTATCAAAGCTTGTGTAAGCCGCTCGACTAGAACATTCTTTAGACCTGTCATTTGCAATGACCGCTTCCCTAACTCCACTTTCAATTCCTGTATGCGAAGCTTTTCTAGTTTGCGTCCCATTCTTGCGTCTTTTGTAATTCACTCACAGTTTAATATAAAAATATCTTTCGGAATTTTTACACACGATTTCACAAAATTAATCACTCTTTGAATTTCAAAGTTAATTGCGACCACTTTATTTCACGATTTTATTTTACTTTTGACACCAGTTGTTATGAGCGTGGCTTTAGTTCGTTATTTAAAACACAATATTTTAGATATTGTAGCGTACTCCCCTACGCTACCCTTTTTCTTCCTCCCTTCGTTCTTTTTCTTTTTTCGGCTTCTCTACCTTTTTTTTAGAGAAACCCTCATAATTCTCCCAGGGTACCTGAAAAGGGGTGAGAAGATACATACTTTCGAGAAGTAGCCCTATGCTACTTCTCCATACATATAACAACCCTGAAAAATAAAGTCATACATTTTCGAGAAGTAGCCCTATGCTACTTCTCCATATAAAAAATTCCTGAAAAAAAATTTAATATCTTCTAGAAGTAGCCCAATGTTACTTATCCACATTATAAATTCCTGAAAGAGATAAAATTTAAACAAGTTCGAGAAGTAGCCCTCTGCTACTTCTCCATTAAAGAAAAAAAGAAAACATAAAACCTGAAAAGAAGAAAAGCAAGAAATTTTTTTTTTTGTTCAAACGAAAATTTTTCATTTGCACAGAACTCGCACAGACTACAATTTTTCGTCCAAGTCACGCATTCCGAAACGGTAGTTCGCCTAGCTGTAAAGCATCACGCGATACCATCACGCAATGCATTACAGCAAGCCGGCGAAATTCTCAGAAAATGTTGCTACACTTCAGATATTCTGTGGCAACGATTTCTGCCTAAAAAGAATACACACACAACCGCTCATATAGCCAGCAGTGCGGTCGTCAGCAAGAAAATTTCAAATTCCGACCGACGAAGAACGGTTCGTCTGTCGGTTGTGTGTGTAGCAGCTGTGATGTAGGGAGACGGCGTGAACTCGGGGAGTTGATTACGAACCTTGGTCGAGTACGGTAGAAAGTTGTCGCGCGAGTTACGATTCATACATAGCACATAATTACTTACATAAACATATTATTTCACCTTTCATCCAATAGTTACGATAGCACCTAATTACTTACCTTAACATATTTATTCACCTTTCATCCAATGTTAATAACCTCATGTTACAAATAGCCCAGACGCAATTCAGCATATTGCAACTTAACAAACAGGTAAAAAGAGCCAATTTGTCAATTCAGGGTAAGCTTAGTAGAAATTATCGAAATAGGTTTAAGTTAGTCTTGTACGGGTTTTTAATTAGAATAAACGTCTTGAAATATATAAAATATAATTCGTTTTTATTTTTATTATTTTTTTTCTTGAAAGTAAATTTATTATCTTTAACTCGCGCAGATCTTTCCTTTGGCTTTTCAAGTTTTCAGTCACTTTTGAGTTTCCTTTTCTTTGTCTATCATATCGCCTCAGTGAATTACCTAATTTTCCGGGAAAGAAATATTTTAGTTTTCGTGGAAAGCGTGCCAGTAATAACTCGTTTTAAGTTTTTCTATATATTTACCTGCGTTGGCAGTGAACGGTAATAAGTGATTCTCCACATAATTCCCTGAACTGGAAGAAAGTTGTATTAGTGGAAATTATAGTGTTTCGAATACTTACCTGCGTCGGCAGCAAAATTTTGCTTTAATTGTTCTTCACGCATTTCTGAAACTGGAAGAAAGGTTTATTACCAGTGGAAATTGTGTCGTTAATAATTAGTTTTTCTATATATTTACCTGCGTCGGCAGCAAAATTTCGTCGTATTTGTTCTTCACGCATTTCTTAAAACTGGAAGAAAGGATTATTACCGGTGGAAATTGTGTCAATAATAATTAGTTTGTTATATTTACCTGCACTGGCAGTGGATTTTATTCGGGGTTTTTTTACATAATTCCTTGATCTGAAAGAAAGAATTATTATTAGTGGAAATTGTGTTAATAATAACTAGTTTTTATATTTACCTGCACTGGCAGTTAATTTGATTTATTCGTCCTCTACATAATTCTTCCACCTGAAAGAAAGGATTATTATTTGTGGAAATTGTGTCAATGATAATTAGTTTTTTATATTTACCTGCATTGGCAGTGAGCTTTATTAACTGATTCTCCACATGATTTCCCAACAGGAAGAGAGTGTTATTAGAATAAATCATAGTACTTACCTGCATTGGCAGCGAATTTTATTTATTCATTCTCCACATAATTCTTCGAACTGAAAGAAAGGATTATTATCAGTGTCATTAATAATTAGTTTTTTTTACATATTTACCTGCACTGGCAGTGGATTTTATTCGTTCGCTACATAACTCGTCGAACTGAAAGAAAGGTTTTTTTTCAGTTGAAATTGTGTTAATAATAATTAGATTTGGATACCTACCAACATTGGCAGTGAATTTTATTTAATCACTCTCTACACAATTCCCCTAATGGGAAGGAAGGATTATTAGTGGAAGTTATCTTACGAATAATTAGTTTTTTTTTGTAGTATTAAATTACCAGCGCTGAACAGAGGCGATAGATGTGCGCGAATTATCTGACATTGAATTTGTTATTGTTAGTACAGTGACTTTGATTTTGCTCACTTGGTACGATCTAAAGTAGACTACGGTTTTGTGCCTGAAAACAAGAAATTAGAGTTTTCTTTTGCGCGTGAAATGAAAGGACTCAGTGCACCTGTTGAGTTGCTAGTGCAAATGTTCCGCCATTCATCCCGAAAATTATAAGAAAGGACGACATGTAATAACTTAATAGAGTGATAAGTAATAATCAGTAAAAGGTTAATAAAGTAAAAAGTGAATAACCGAGACAAGGAATTATAGAAAAATAAAATGATGTAATAAGTAACAAACAAATAATAAAAAAAGAGGTCAATGCACCCAATGAAAGTTTAATTAAAAATCCGAAAGCACCCATAAACAGAGGTGAAAAGAATACAAAAAAAGAGGCCAATGAGCCCACATAGTGCTATGAGTCTGCTGTTGCGTCATACACCAGGACGAAAAGGGGAGCACCCCAGCTAAATCAAATCACCAGTTCCAGCCAACGTGGGATATCTTCGCTTAGGGTAACGTACCTTTTGTCTTGTGAAGTAAGTAGGTTTTTCCATCATAATTTTCTTTTGTATTGTTAATTTAGTATCTCAAGATTTCTTTTAGCTTACTTAGCATAGGTAAGATAGATTCATGTCAGCCCGTATGGCTACCTTAGGCTAGGCTATTGTTAAGGATTGTAGATTAGGTCAGAAAGTAGGGTTATCTTAGACTAGGCTAATGCTAAGATTATTGCGGATTTTGGTAGTGTGTCAAAGACAAAGAGTAATGATGAACGGTGGATGCTCCACAGAAATAAATTGAGCTGATTGCTAGCGGCACATTTGCTGTGCAGCCACCCACGCTAATCCCGCGATGATTTTGTAACAAAGATGTGTCGGATGCGGTATGTATCTGCATTCAGGTACAAGTGGATGTAGGTAGATCTGTCGGCTGACGAGCTCTTCGTTACAATATAATTATCAAATCAACTCTTTATAGTTATCACTAGTACTGTACTTCTAATTATCGCTATCCAAATAGTTTACTTCGTTCACTTCACTGTCTGAAATAATACTCCTCCTGGATGTGAGTGGCGCCGTATTTATACTCTACAAATTATCGTAGTTCCCCTGACTGTTGAAAATTATGAATCCACAATGTGGTATTATGTAAGTTTTATTAAAAAGATAAATTAAAAGGATAATTAAATTACTTACGTGCACTTAAATTTTACTAGGTTTTTTTAAAGGATTTGATAAAGGAAATCATTGAGTTTACAACAATGAAGTAGGAATTGATGCACAGTGAACTTTCGAGGATTGGCCCGGCAGTTTTATATTTCAGTCTATCTTTTAGTTAGCCTAATTACACTATAATCCACATGATTCTAATTGCAGTACCTATTTTATCTGAATTGCGATAACACGGTATTTCTATGTGATAAACGTTTATTGTGGCTATTAAAATAGTAATTATACACTCAAAATGATGTAATGATGTATCCATTTTATTTTTACAAATAAATTACTGATTGTAAGTTTAAATTTTATTTTTATTTATCATCAATACTGGTAATTATTCTAAGTCCTCCGATCTACAATATCTATGTATGTGCGCTATGTTTTAAAGGGAGTGGACACGAAATTCCGTTTCCAGGATCTCGCTTTTTAAAGTTCCGTGCAATTATAATCATCTGAGAAAGCAAAAAATTTTACTGGAAACAAATGAAAAATTATCTAAAAACGAAACGAATTACTGAAAAAACAAAATGAAAAATCATGTAGTCCACCCAACGCTCAAATAATAACAAATAGTGTCGTCGAGTGTACAAAAAATTTGTAAACAATTGTTACGCGCCACAAAGTGATACAAGCGACATCTATTGGAAATGGAAACAACTTTAGGTTAGTGACATCTTAGTAAACTGGGTTTGGAGAATGGAATATTCTGGAAGGTTCTAGAATAATTCGTAGAGTATAAATACGGCGCTGCTCACATCCAGGAGGCGAGTATTATTTCAGACAGCGAAGTGAACGAAGTAAACTATTTGGATTGCGATAATTAGAAGTACAGCACTAGCGATAAATAAAGAGTTGATTTGATAATTATTTGTGAATTTGTGAGAGTAAACAGTAAGGTTAAAAAAAGAAAGAACTTTTGAATTATATCTGAAATATTGTGTTTTAAATAACGAATTAAGGCCACGCTCGTAACAACTGGTGTCAGAAGTAAAATAAAATCGTGAAATGAAATGGTGGCATTTGACTTTGAAATCCAAAGAGTGATTAATTTTGTGAAATCGTGTGTAAAAATTCCGAAAGATAATTTTATATTAAACTGTAGGTGTATTACAAAAGACGCAAGAATGGGACGCAAGCTAGAGGAGCTTCGCATACAGGAATTGAAAGTGGAGTTGGGGAAGCGGTCATTACAAACGAGTGGCCTAAAGAATGTTCTAGTCGACCGACTTAGACAAGCTTTGATAGAGGAAGAAAAGAATCCTGAGACATTCGTTTTCGAAGAAGAACCAGAAATTGAGGAAGAGCCTGCAATGAACATAGAACAGCTTTTAAGTACTTTAATGAGCAAAATGGAAGCCCGTTTTGATGAACAAAAGAATTCTCTCCCGGAACAAAAGAATTCTCTCCAGGAACAAAAGAATTCTCTTGAGGAACACAAGAAATCTATAGAAACCCGTTTGGAAGAACAAAAGAATTCTATGGAATCCCGTTTAGATGAGCAGAAGAATGCTTTAGGTGAACAAAAGAATTCTATGGAGTCCCGTTTAGATCAACAGAAGAAATCACTGGAAACGCGTTTGGATGAACAAAAGAGTTCTCTGGAGAATTGTCTAGAAAATCGCTTAGAGGAACAAAAGTATTTCCTGAAAAACTCGTTAGACGAACAAAATTTAAAATTGAAGGAATCGAGCAAGAAGTGGCGGAAGTTCAACAAAAAGTCACCGAACAGCTTGACAACTTTAAATCAGATTTGGAGAAGATGAAGCATCGACAACCACGGCACGAAGGAATGGAAATATCCAATGCAGGCAGAATGAAACCTCCAATATTTGATGGACCAAATTCGTGGCATATGTTCAAGAGACAATTCGAGGCTGCTTCCGAAGTAAACGGATGGAATGGTGCAGACAAAGCTACAGCTCTGGTATTAGCACTTCGAGGTTCTGCATCAGAACTTTTATAAACTATACCGATAGAAAGGCAACGTGATTATACTTCATTAGTACAGGCGATAGAGTTACGTTATGGAGATGAACACAAGAAGAAAGTATATCGCCTACAGCTACGCAACAGGATTCAGAAGCATGGCGAATCACAACAATAACTGCAGGCTGATGTGGAAAGATTAGCTTATCTCTCATACTCTAGCGTAAATGCAGATTTCCTTAATGAAGTGGCAACAGAAGCATTTGTGCACGCTATTGCAGATCAAAATTTACAACTAGCGTTAAGGCTAGCAGGAAAGAAATCAACAGCAGAAGCACTAGCCTATGCACTAGCGTATGAATCTGCCAGGCAAGCTTCTCGAAGTGCAGTACGAGCGAGAGAAATTTCGGTGGAGGAATGTACTTGTAATAGAATGCAGCCATCACAGAGCAATCCTTCACGTGGTATTCTTCGATGCTGGAATTGTAATAGACCAGGACACCTCCAAAGGGACTGCAGAAAACGCCGTCGAACAGAATCACCAGAAGAGGAGGACAGAACAGAATGCCAAAGATGTCGAGCCAGGGAGCAAGCTATTCGGGGAGAGCCTAGAAATCAAACAGCGACTAGTCGCATCAGCTCCCGTGTTCAGCAGTCGGAAAACATGTAAAAACCATTTTCGGGGGGGCAGAAGTTGGTTGGTAGAGTCGACAGCCCCGAAGTCATCATTCAGATAGCCCAGTTGCAGAGAAATAATAGCAGTCTTGTTATAGTGTAGGAAAAAATGACTGCGTTGTCACTATCGACACTGGAGCTTCGAGATCAATTATTAGAGCGGATATTGTCAAGAACAAATGGCTTCACAATACCACCAAATATTTACTAAGAACAGCAACTGGAACCGGAACACAAGTATTTGGAGAAATAACTTTGGATATTCAACTAGGTGAACTACTATTTCCTCACAATTTCCTAGTTGCAGACATAATGGATGAATGCATCCTTGGAGTAGACTTTATGACCACATATAAAATAAATTTAGATGTCGGAGAACGAATACTCAAATAAGGCAACATAGAAATTCCTCTGAGACTAGGAGGAGGAACGGATTATCCTGCAAAAATAAGGACGATGGTCTTTGAAAATATGACTCTCACTGCATTCTCGGAGACGCTAGTATGGACAAAGCTTACTGATGACATCGGGACCTGCCGATTCTATCTGGTGGAGCCTAACCCTACAAAAGTAACATCGAACATCATCGTTGGTAAGACTTTAGTGAAGGCAGAAGGCGCAACATTAATTCCAATCAGAGTGCTCAACACATCCGAAAATGAGGTACAACTAAAAGAAGGTGCTATAATTGGAAATTGTGAGACTGTTTATCAGATTGTAAATTTGGAAAATGGTAGTAATATTAAGGAGGCAATACGTATACCAGCTACTTCTCTTTAAGTGAACAGCAATACAACGATGCCAAAGAGATGATCGATGAATTTTCGGAATTATTTGCAATGAGTGATGATGATTTCGGCAAAACAAATCTTGTCCAGCATCGGATCAATACAGGAGATTCTAGGCCCATTCGGCAACCACCACGAAACTACCATTACCCAAGCAACCAGAAGTTGCAGATATGATAAATTCCATGAAAGATCAAGGCATAATTGAGGAATCTAACAGCCCTTGGACATCGCCAGTTGTTTTGGTCAGGAAAAAGTATGGCAGCACCCGATTCTGTGTGGACTACCGCCAACTAAATAATGTAACAAGAAAGGATAGCTATATGTTACCAAGGATTGATGACACATTGGGCACGCTTTCCAGAGCGCAATGGTTTTCCATATTGGATTTGAAGAGCGGTTACTGGCAAGTGGAAATACATCCCGAGGACGGAGACAAAACTACTTTCTCAGTTCCAAGTGGCTTATGGCAATTCAAAGTTATGCCATTTGGATTATGTAATGCTCCAGCCACATTCGAACGACTCATGGAATGTGTTCTATGAGTTTTAACCTGGAACACATGACTTGTCTACTTAGATGACATAATTGTGATCGGAAGGACATTCGAGGAACTTAAAAACAACTTACGGGACGTACTTCAAAGACTGAGAGATGCGAAACTGAAGCTCAGTACGAATAACTGTGCTCTATTCAAGAATGAAGTAAAATATTTGGGGCATATAGTTTCATCACAAGGAGTAAGAACTGATCCAGAGAAGATAAGAGCTGTGAAAAATTGACCTGTTCCAAAGGACAAACATCAATTAAGGAGTTTTCTTGGATTAGTTACCTACTACAGGCGATTCGTAAAAGGTTTTGCAGATATAGCAAGGAGCCTACATCAACTTACAGAAAAAGGAAAGCCGTTCATATGGTCAGATAAATGTAACGAGAGTTTTGCAAATTTGAAGCAACAGCTCTGTGGAACTCCAGTGCTTCACTATCCAAAGCTGGGAAAAACTTTTATATTGGCACTTTCAAAATCAGAGAGAAATTATTGTGCTACAAGTAAAGAGCTACTTGCCATTGTAAACTCAACCAAGCATTTCCATAAATATCTCTACGGCAGAAATTTATCCTCCGCACTGCACATGCAGCGCTCAAATGGCTTTTGCAGTTTAAGAATCCCGAAGGGCAAGTGGCAAGATGGATAGAGCGAGTGCAAATATTGCGTTCGGGTGGAAGAAAAAGAAACAAACGGAACTATACAGCAGATAACGGTGAAACCATCGACAGGCTGGGTCAACGAGACACACAACGAGAAGACCCCGACATATCACCTATTCTTGCTTAGAAAGAAGACATGGAAAGACCACAATGGAAGCATATTTCGGAGAGGAATGAGAAGCTGAAGCGCTACTGGGCTCAATGGAATTCCCTCCACGTTGAATGCGGTATTATAAACATAAGTGGAATGCAACTAACGGCGAGTCATTCCGGATGCAGATAGTCGTCCCAGCATCAAAGGTCAACGATGTTCTAGATGAAATGCACGGTGGATCATCTGGATTACATTTTGGGGTGAATAAAATAATTTCCAAAATACGAGAAAGGTTTTATTGGTTACCTGTTCGAGAGGATGTGAAGGTGTGGTGTCGCAGATGAACTATCTCTGCTTCTTACAAAGGACTGCCACGCAGAAGCAGAGGAGAAATGCAGAAGTATAAAGTAGGAGCCCCATTTGAGAGGATAGCCGTAGATATCGCTGGACCCTTTCCAGAAACGGATAACAGTAACCGTTACATATTAGTTGCTATTGACTATTACAGCAAATGGCCTGAAGCTTTTGCAATTCCCAATCAAGAGGCAACCACAGTGGCGGAACAAATTATAATGAATTGGGTCAGTAGATTTGGTGTGCCTCATGAACTTCATTCGGACCTAGGACGGAAACTTCGAATCACGGACTTTTCAAGAGATGTGTAAAATGCTGGGAATAAGAAAAACCAGAGCAACTCCTCTGCATCCACAATCTGATGGCATGGTAGAGCGCTTAAACAGAGCATTGCTCGAGCATCTAAAGAAAGTAGTCGACTATCACCAACGCGATTGGGATCGACATATTCCCATGTTCCTAATGTCCTATCGATTAGCTGTTCACAACACAACCGGACAAACACCAGCAAAAGTCAAATTCGGAAAGGAGATGCGTTTACCTAGCGACCTCAAGTTTGGTACACCCAGAGGTGAACAAAAGTTACCAGACGATTATGTATCGGAACTTAGACAATGAGAAGCTGACGTACACGAGGTCACTAGAGCAAAATTAGCAATAAATTCCGATCGAATGAAGACCCGCTATGACTTTCGTTCTAATTCAGCCGGATTTAATGAAGGTGACCTTGTTTGACTGTACAACCCAAAATGACGTAAGGGACGTTCTCCAAAATTACAACAACACTGCGAAGGACAGTATTCAGTAGTGACTAGAATTAATGACGTAGTATACAGGATTCAGCGGGGCACAAGAGGCAAACGGAAAATCGTTCATCTAGATCGTTTATGTCAATACTACGAGCATCAAGACCGTGGATCACCTGTTGTTCGAGACGAACAATTTTAAGGAGCGGGAAGTGTTAAGCGCCACAAAGTGATACAAGCGACATCTATTGGAAATGGAAACAACTTTAGGTTAGTGACATCCTAGTAAACTGGGTTTGGAGAACGGAATATTCAGGAAGATTCTAGTATAATTTGCAGAGTATAAATACGGCGCTACTCATATCCAGGAAGAGTATTATCTCAGACAGTGAAGTGAACGAAGTAAGCTATTTTGATTGCGATTAGAAGTACAGTACTAGCGATAACTATAAAGAGTTGATTTGATAATTATTTGTGAATTGTGAGAGTAAATAGTAAAGTTAAAGAAAGAAAGAACTTTTGAATTATATCTGAAATATTGTGTTTTAAATAACGAACTAAAGCACGCTCGTAGCAATACAGCGCGGCACGCTAGTTCGCCTCAACTAATGGCGGGGAGTGTGGGGGGGTTCCACGAAAACCTACCGCTGTCACTTGCCACAATCAAAAAAATTCCTGCCTGCTCATACCAACACGAAGCACACACATCCAGCCCAGAAAAGGCCCTTACACCGATTACCCTACCCTGTGTTGAAGGCGCAGATGACCTGCCGTCAGTGCCATTGCTCGTGTCCACCCTTGACATCGCGGGCAAGATTTTGCAATGTCTCTTTTCTGGAACCCGAGAAAGAGCAGCTCTAGTCGACCTCCATATTGAGAGAAGCGTCGGAAGGCTAACAGAACATCACTTCCCCTTTTTTCTTCCGATGCGTACTAAAGATATCCATATATACCCCAAAAGAGAACTTCCTGAATTCGATATGCATCTTTATTCTAACGCTAGTAATGTAAACAAGACAATGTACCGCGATATATATATATATTTTTCTTATTAAATTGAAAGTTAACAATGTTGAAAGTTGTCTTTTTATTATCCCTAATTCTTACTAATCATTACTGAGATTCCCACCTTTTGAGTGGATTAGTTATATGAAATTCTTTGAATTCTCAGATTACCCCTTATGACTAATTGCGCTTGCCCATGTGACATGGTAGTATGCAGGCCCAAAAAAACATTTACAGGAGTAGTTTATTTTTTCAATCCCAATTGTACTCCTTTGATAGTTAGATTATCGTTTTCCAAATATCCCTACTCTCGCAAGTACTACATACTAAAAATCCTACGCGAGTTTTTTTTCTTTTTTCTGTCTTTTTGTTTCTAATTAGGCGTACTCATCTATTACTTAAATTATCAGTTATCATAATTGAGTAAAATAATATCTATATTCTCATAATTATGTACATGATAAATTAACTGAGGGTGTAATTTCCTCTTTTTTCTTATTTTATGTATTGTTATGCTACCAACAATGTGAATGTGGCGAAATATTTTCAAATATTGTTTTGTTTTTCTTTTCTCCTTTATAAAAATTCGACACGAATAGCCTAATTTAACTACTTATTTGTTCTTAGTCTCCCTAATTACTAAACGTTCTCGGTCGTCAGCCAACAAAAACTATAAAAGTTTTTTTTTGTCGACGGAATAGGAAGTTTAAGTTCAACAGTACTAACCAGTATGATCTTTTTCTTGCATTTAGTTCCAAAAATTTTCTCTGCTCCGCTGTCCCGAGGAGGCCTCCTAGAATTGATGCTGTGAGATCTTAAACATTGTCAGAAAATTGATAAAATTTATTTAAACTCCTGAGACGTCCATATCCCTATTTAACTCTAGCACTTTAATTCTTATCCTTTTCTTATGAGGTCCGTTTGATGAAAACCCCGGGTAAACCCAGGGCTACACCAGGCTAGACCATCTTGTTTTTTGAAAAACCTGGGCTACCCCGTGCTTTCACTAAAAATGTCTCGAGGTAATGGTTTTACAGTTGTCACTTGCAATTTGATGTTGACTGAAACATATAAATTATTTCTTTAGCAAAAATATGCAAAAATTAGAAGAAAAGAAATAGAAAAATAGCTAGAGCATATTTTATTTGTGTTCACCCGTTTTATAAATAACTTTTTACAATTAATTATACTCGGGAGAACTTTCAGAGAAATGTCATTACATTAGGTTTACCCGGTGTTTTAAAAACTTGTTTGATGAGTGCACAAAACCCCGGGTAAATTCGGGGGAAATTTACACGGATTTTTCATTCAACAAAACTATGATAACTATATTTCTTTCCGCATTTTCTGCTTGTTTAACGTTGTTATGGTTGTTATGGTAGTATGTTAGAGTAATTGGGTTTGACTTGAAGTCCAGACTGCCAGCATGAGCTGACAGATCACTCGGTGGACAGCGTTGACTGCAGGGCGGCACGCTAGCTCGCCTCGGCTATTGGCGGAGAGTCTGGAGAGGTTCCACGAAGACCAGCCGCTGCCATCAGCCATATACAAAATATTTCGTGCCTACAAATCAAAAGACCGTATCACACATTCAGTCCTTAAGGGACCCTTACATCACTTACCTACATCCATTGGGAAGGCGCAGATGTATGGCCTTCTCTGCTTGCCCCAACCATCCAAATGACTCTGAAGGTAGATAATTTTCAGAGTCCCTGTGGTGACTTGAAAAGAGAAGAGTAGCGGACCCAGACGACCTTCACACTAAGAGGGCTCCAGGAGAGTGAAAGGAGAAATAAAAAGTATTTAGAGCATAATTATGTTACAATAGTTCATTGTCTTAAATATGTCTTAAAGTACAACATTTCTGAATATTAAAACTTTCGTAGACGTAATATATTCCGCGTTTGTTGTTTAATTTAATTACATTGATAAAAAGAAATAATAATAATAATACTTTTTTTATGTGCATATGATCTTTATTTGGTCGCTCTTTGGCTCTTTTTAAAATTTCTTAAAATACGTAAAAAAGACACTAGCTAAACTAAAGTTATAAAAGTCAATAGGGAAAAATAAAACAATTAAACTAAACAAATGACACAAAACTAAAACAAAGTGACACAAAACGTAAAACAAATTCAAACAAAATTCCCAAAAGAGTCTAAAAACGGTCTCAAGTATTTTGAAAAAGATCTATATTATTACCAAAAATTTAAAACCAGTCCCAGTTTTGACAATTAGGTAAGTAGCAGTTCCAAGTAGTATCAAAATTCCAAAACAATCTAATAAAAATATTGACCTAGAAGAGCGAATTTCGAACTTAAAATTTGGTAAATTAGAACCAAGACCAAAACCGAATTAAAATAAGAAGTGGAACGAACGATCGAAAAAATTTATCCGAAACCGTTATAGAGTCCCGCGAGGGCAGCCTGTAGTATCATAGACCTGTACAGACTGCCATCATCATCCCTGCAGCTTTACATCTCTAACCGAGTTCATGTCCTTCCCAAAGCACGTGCAACGATTCCTAAGCAGGGAGAAGCCCTGTGGACTAGTGTTGCAAATGCTGTGGCCTGTTATAACTAGCGAATGACAAGAACTCCGTCCTGCACCGACGATAGTGGTTGCCATATGCAGTTGAATGTGTCTATGTTGTTTGCCAGATATTCAAGACGTAAACGTCTCTTCAATCTGTCAACGAAGTGACGCTTAAATGCTTGTGCGTGGTATTGTGGGTCAGGGTTCTGATTCCCATCTTCGACTCTCATGTAGTACTGGTGAATTGTAGATTTGGCCAGTGTCAACACAAAGCTAATCAAACAATTCACTCCATTACATACCTTTGGTCCACATAAAAACGATGTCCTAGTAATACCGAGATTTGGGTGGATCAACTTACACATACCGCGCAAGAGATCCATTAGACCCTGCATAGCTGGGCAAGCGAAGAACCTGTGAAACAGGGTACCGTTACCAGCACAAACTGTGCAAATTCTCCGGTCAATATATGACAACTGATTAGGATGCACAAGACTGTGATGCAGCAATTTGAATGCTACATCAGCATCTTTGTAATTAGAATGATAACTGTAGACTACTCTGCAAGTTATCCCTCTCATCACGCCCATATTCACCCCGAGGTGTGTTCGCCATCTGTTGTATCTTGTATACTCCGGAGGTCTTATTGACATAAGCACGTCACGGAGCACACTTGTTGTAAGTATGCTGAAAGGTGTGTGAGGTGGTCTGTTCAGAGCGAAAGCATCTTCCAACTTAGTGCCAGGGTCACTGGTCCCAAGTTGGCGAAATCTATCCTGCGCAGAAGCAGCGAGGTCGTGTAGTTGTGGAGTGTTAGTGTTTATTCGAAAGTTTCCAGAGATATCAATAATATCTCCGGGAACAGTCAGTGTATGCGTGTCAGCTTCAAAACCCCGAGCACATGATGGGAATCGACGCGAATTGTGTGTACCGTAGAGCATTCCACTTAATGTGGAATGCTGGCCTGATTCTGGCCCAGGTCTGAATCGTTGAGATTAGATCCTGTGGCCAGTCACGGGGATAAAGTGGTCGTACAAAGAGTAGGTAGTAATACTCCCCTATGCCGATCCCTCCCAGTACATTCACCCACATTTGAGAAATCAAGGTGTCTCTCTGGCAAAACACTCTTTGGAATGCACTCACTTGGAGACAACTTGATTTCACAACCAAGTAAGTGAGACTAATCCACCTATCTTGACTGGCAGACAGAGCGTGCTTTCAGCAACCCATCGTCTTCCGCACCAAAAGGCGGCTATCGCTTTAGCTTGAAGAAGACCTGCGAAGCCTTCGTCTAACGTCTCAGACTTTAGCAGACGAACAGTGGACGTGGTAATCAAATAGTTTATCACGACTGACCTTACCATTAAGGATAATGGAAACAGTCGAATACGCAATGAGTTTACAGCTCTAGAGAGTTTCTAAAGAGCGATGTGGCTATTAATTGACTTACTCTCGCGTCCGATATACACACCTAAATACTTCAGGCAAGTATTAGTCCATTGGATGTTCAGTGGAGTATCTTTACGACCTCTCCACCTTCCACACCACAATCCTTGATTCTTACTAAGGTTGATTTTAGCGCCCGCTATACGTTCGAACTGTTCGAAAACAGCACGAGCGACCGGAAAATCTTGATCTCCTGGTACGAAGATAGACCGATCATACGCATACGCCAACATAAGAGGCCTCACATTGGTATACGGTAAACGAACTGAATATTGTCCGAGTATTCGGCGAAGATCTACCAGTAGCGGCTCCAACCAAAGATCATAAAGCATACCTGACAATGGACAACCCTGTCTGATACCTCGACGAAACGAGATAGGAGCCAGAACTTGTCCTTGATGCTTAATCATAATCGCTGAATCTCTATACAGTTTCCCGGCTATATATATATGCCTCGAGAGCAGTCAAGAGATACTCGTGCGAGACGCTATCAAAAGCGTTTTGTTGGTCTAATAAAATTATGGCTATTTGTGCACTTGTCTGTTCATGGTAGGCAAACAAATGCTTGGCTACCGCGGTGTTGTCGTAGATACTATGACCAGGTACACAATAGGACTGTTCCGGGTGTATTACCGAAGCAATCACTGAGCGAAATATCGCCCCTAACGCTTTGCAGACGATTTTGTGGTCTACATTGCATAGGGTTACTGGCTCCAGTTCCCCATCCTCTGCAAATCTCCCTTCTTTGGAATCAATCGCATAACAGACCTCCTCCAACTAGAAGGAAAGTCTGAATGTGTCTCAACCGCCGAATTGAAGACTTCCAAAAAGTCAGGAATTAATAAATAACTGAAACGTATGAAGAATTCTGGAGTCAAGCCGTCAAAACCAGGTGAAGTGTGACGCATTAGATCCTTTGTCGCAGCAATCATATCCTCCAATGTGATTACTGTATCCAGGAGCTCCTTACTATCTTCAGAGAAAGTGGGAATATTCTCAAGAAATTAATGAGTGGTCGAGGATGTTATCGACGTCGATTCAGAGTAGAGACTACTGTAGTAGTCTCGAATATATTCTGATAGCTGTTGTCCATTGAGGACTTGTCCAGATTCATCAATTATTGATTCGAATTCACAAGAAGCAGTACGTCGTCTAGTCGCCTGAAAGAAGTACTCGGTTGGAGAATCGCCTTCCCTCAGCCAGCGTGATTGGCTGCGCAACACAAACTCCAAGCTGTGCTTGTAAGTTTGTGTCGCCAAGCGTTCCTTTATTCCATTAAAATAAAGAATCAACTCCGGCTGAGTTGGGAGAAGAGCTGCCACCCGAGAGACCTCGGCCGACAAGCTAGGAGCTATCAAGCCACTTCGATTGAAACTCGTCTCGATAAACGATCGAATCTGGAGATTTCCAACATCCCACGATTGACAAAGAAAAGGAAAGTCAACTCTCCTCTCTTGCCAGTCGTGCCAGAATTCAATGAACTCATTGATGAACTGCTCGAAATTCAACAAATAGTTGTTGAATATCCAGTATGCAGTTCTTCTTTCAACTAGTGTGCTGGTCGCCACTACAAGAAGATAGTCGCTAACCGAACACACTTCATGAGTGACACCAACGAAATGTTGTATTATTCCAGGTGAGATGTAAAATCTATCAATTCTGGAGCGTGTGAGACTTCCATGGATATTTCGCGACACCCTCGTGTATGATCTAGTCGTAGGATGCATCCAACGATAGATATCCACGAGTCGGAAAACACCCTCCTCAATCGAGTAGCATTGACAGGGTTGAATCAACTCCAGAGTGGCGATCCATTGAGGGGTTCAGAGTGCAGTTGAAATCACCTCCGAGGACAATTTCGCCGCTAAAATTCACCAGACAGGACTTAACACGTTCAAGAACTTGTCTTGTAATGTCCTTGTCATGAGGAAGGTACGCGTTTACTACCTTGATAGGTTTGTCTTGAATGACAAAATCCAAGGAAGAAGCGAAGCCTGGGAAGCTATCTGTATAGACAGGAGACGATAGTGTAAATTTTCTGGATACAATGATTGCCACCCCTGAGCCTCGGCGAAGCCCATGTTTGGCAAACATTGTATAGCCAGTGTGTAAATAAGCATAGGGCTCGAGTTGTGTATACTTGAGTGAAATTCGTCTCCTGCAGAAGTGTAATGTCTATATCGAACATTTTGACATGTTCGATAGTACTGCCAACCGATGCTCCTGTATCAACTTCCTCACCTTCCTATGTAGTCATTCTAACCGAGCTACATCGGTGTACTTCCCCTTTTTCTTCGACTCCTGTTGTAGGAGTAGAAGCTGGGGTAGTAACAACTCTGGCCTTTCCAGCTCCCGTACAGGAATACTCCAGATTTTACCTGAGTTCTTCTTGTACTGGAGCTGGCCAAGAATTCCGCCAATTTTCTCCCTAGGAATGGTTTCCATACCCTTCGAGACTTCAAATTGGCTACCAGTCGAAATGGTGCTACCACACGACTCGTAGCCACTGAAGCTCGAGAGACCAGTCTCATCCAACCCGGTCATAGCACAGTCCGAAAGCTGTTCGAGACATGCTTCTGTCTCTCTCAAAACAACCTTCGAACCGCGAGCTCCACTGTCGCCCTCCTCCGAGTGGGGCCCTTTTGGACCCACTGGCTTTGCTGGCTCTGGAGAAGGCAGCATCGCCGGGTCCAACTTCATCTTCCTTCTCGTCCTCCTTTCTTTACCTAATCGGCCATTGTCAGAAGAAGCCTTGCTTTCACGTGCTGATGTGGCACCGTTTATAGCCTTAATATTTTTGGCCTCTGAAATAGTTGCAGGCACTTTAGCCACTGGCTGCTCCAAAATAGCAGGTTGAGTGCCAGCCGAAGATTCTTTCTCCAGAGCCACTACTATAGCAGTGGTTTCTTTCGAGGCAACCCTCGGTTCAGCCCTCTTCCCGCTTCTCCTGGGGCAGTCAGAAATAAAATGTTCTACCAAATGGCAAGCATGGCATTTCGCTTCTCTGCCTACGTCTATCCAGTATCTCTAGCCGGATATGCCCAGGTAGAAGCCTGATGGAAGCATACATCCCTTATTCAAGGAAATGGACGTTTCCCGGCTGGTACCGACATACCCCGCCCCAGACCCTCGTCACCAATTTTTAAGGGAACGGCACGAACGTTGCCACGAACCTTCCCAAATCTCACTAAGAAATTTAGGAGGTTTTCATGGCTCGCTCGCATAGAGACCCGTGAAAACACGACCTTCGTGGGCTTTTTCCACAGTGGGAACGGCACAAGGTGTCTACCCTCCACCACGACGAGCATAAGCTTGGTAGCGCTTTCGAGGGTTGTGGTATACACCTCAACCATTCCCCCAGCTATTATCCCCATGGAGAATAGCTGTTCACAGGAGACGACGCGGAAGATTGCGTTCAGGTATGCCCTCTGAGGACATCCTCTGATGTGCTCGAGCTGCATACCGTAGCACCCATCCTGCCATCCCCCGTCGAAGAAGCCCTGGAGGCCCACACTGGTCTTGGGCCGAAGCTCTCCTGCGTCCAATGGGCTGGACGGGGAGTCATTCCCTTTCCTAAAATTTCGATAGTGGAACTATTATGGGAACTGCCACTTACTTGAGCATAACAGATTCCTGGCACTAATGCCGGGAAAGGGGTACTGCTGCTGGTGGCTGATTCTTGCTTGTGGTCACACTTTCTGATGAGAGCGGTGGCCTCATTATGGTAGTGAATGGCTTGGGCCCGGTGGCTGAAGCTGCACTTACCACATCTGCCAGTTTCGGACTTGATGCTGATGCTACTGAAGATGCTGTTGTTGAAGCCATTTTCGGCTCTACTTCCGTTGCTCTAATAGACACGCCAATTGTGGGAACTGTATCCGGCATCTTGAGAGCAGCAAGTTCTGCTTTAGTGGTGCCAATTAAAGCTACTTGGTCAGATTTTGCTGCCTCATGGGCTGATTTCACATTGCAGGAAGAAGATGCAACATCATTCTTCTATATAGCCTCTTGACTTGGGCCCTGAGCGACCGTTTCAGAGGTCCTTTTAGGTTGGTTTTGGAAGAAGAAGAAGAAGTATTCGTGCTCCTTTTCTTCCTTCCTTTTAATTTAAGGGGATCATCCGTCCCCCCTGAATCGCTGCTGCTGTTGTGGCGTACGCTCCGTGCTCCTTCGAGAGACCGTACGTTAGGGATTTTAATCGTAAGAGATTCATTTCGTTGTCTTTCTTCAAGGAAAGAAGAATTTATTATCATTATTATTTATTTTCCTTTTTCTTTTAAATACATTAATCGAGTTAGATATATCCTTAGATTTCTCGCAACAGATCACAAGCTTTAATTTCTTTTTCCTAGCACTAAGATTTCACAAATTTCCAATTTGGCCTTTCGTAATCATTCTTAAAATTACTTTCTTTTCACAATAATTCGATTAACACAATATTATTAAATTCACACGAAAAAGATCCGGTTCTCGGTATCTTTGTTATTTCACATGCCATCTATATAGAGAATTTCCTCTTAGAAATTTAGATTTTTCGCACTTGCTCTACTCCGCGAGCGGTTCAAAAACAAACTCCCCGAGGATCTGCAATATTGCACTCAGGTGCCGGTCACAACTTCAAAAGCTTTTTTATTCTTTTTATTACTTTCCCACGACGTGAAGAATCGTACGTGGGAAAGTACAAAAATTTAGGCACAGTACATATGCATGAAATCTGATATGCACTTGTGTCTTGAAAAAATAGCATTTTAGTAATTATGTGTATGTATGTACATAGTACATGCAGATAATTTAGAGGAAAAGCTATATGTAGGTAAGTATATGTACATGCCGTGTGACCGGAATGTAAGGCTGATAACAAAATGCAATTTATGCTAAATTGCATTTTGTTACAGTACAAGAATGCGCTTTTAAATGTATTTGAAATACAAATGAGTTTTTTTTTAAATTAAATAAATTTTACCTTTCAGGGTCAAATTCGTAGTACGCCAATATATTGCATAGGGCACGATATTGGCGTATTTGTTTTATGGTTGTGATTCGGGTCAATGGGCACCTTGGTCACAACACTGCTCGACTGAATCCCGCCGCTTCCGGAATCATCGATGATGTCCCCAAGAACAGCATGGGGAGGCAATCCCGAAACTATTCCCCGAGCATTACGAACAAGCGAATCTGTTAATTCAGGATTAAAATCCACTGGAATTTTTCTAAACTCTTCGTACCTAATGGTATTCCATTCTAGACGAAATTCCGGCCTAACTCTGTCCCAGGTCTTTATCGCAGAGATCATATCCTGAGACAATTTAATAGGGTAAAACCGGCGGACAGAGAGAAAGTAGTAAAACTATCCTGTGCCACGACCTCCCAGTGCATTCACCCATAGCTGAGAAATTAAGGTGTCTCTATGGCAGAACACTCCTTGGAATGCTCGCACTTGGAGACATCGAAACTTCACAACCAAATTGGTGAGACCCAAACCGCCTTCCCTGACTGGTGTGTAAAGCGTGCTTTCAGCGACCCATCTTCTTCCTCCCCAAAAGGCGTCTATCAGCTTGGCTTGGAGTAGCTTAATAAAGCCCTCTTCAAGAGTTTCTGCTTTTAAAACATGCACGATGGACGAGTTAACCAAGTAAGTTACTACTACTGCTCGCCCTTTCAAAGAAAGAGGAAACAATCGACTTCGCCAAGAATTGACCGCACCGGAAAGTTTTTCCAATGCCATATGGCTATTACGCGATTTGCCCTCGCGTCCTATGTATGCTCCTAAATACTTCAGACAAGTATTGGTCCACTGTATGCCAAGTGGGGCATCTATGCGATCACACCACCTACCACACCAAAGACCTTGACTCTTGCACAAAGACCTTGACTCTCTTCGCACCTGAACATTGCTCATACTGCATGAAGACAGCATGTGCGACTGGAAACGCCTCATCATCTGTTACAAATACAGCCAGGTCATCCGCATATGCCAACAAAAGAGGTCTTATGTTAGTAGATGGAAGATGAACCGCATATCTCTGCAACATTCGATGGAGGTTGATCAACAGTGGTTCTAGAACAGCATCATAAAGCATGCCTGACAAAGGGCACCCCTGTCTGATGCCCTGACGTAACAAGACAGGAGAGAAGAGATGTCCCTGATGCTTTATGAGAATAGCAGAATCACTATATAGCATTCTGATGATCCCAAACCATTTCAGTGGGAACCCAAATGCATCCAGAGCAGCGATAATATAGTCATGATTAACGCTATGAAATGCTTTCTGCTGGTCGAGAGAAATCATTGCCATTGGTGTCTCAGTTTTCTCGTGGTATGCAAAACTATATTCTGCAGCCACGATATTGTCGTAGATACTAGGACCAGGCACCCACTAAGACTGTTCCGGATGTATAATCGAAGCAATCACTGAGCGGTGTATTGCCCCTAATGCTTCCCAAATCTCACTAAGAAATTTAGGAGGTTTTCATGGCTCGCTCGCATAGAGACCCGTGAAATGACGACCTTCGTGGGCTTTTCCCTGAGTGGGAACGGCCCAAGGTGTCTACTTTCCACCTCGACGCCCTCAAGCATAAGCTTGGTAGCGCTTTCGAGGGTTGTGGTATACACTTCAACCATTCCCCCAGCTATTATCCCCATGGAGAAAAGCTGTTCACAGGAGACGACGCGGAAGATTGCCTGCAGGTATGCGCTCTGAGGACATCCTCTGATGTGCTCGAGCTGCATACCGTAGCTCTTATCCTGCCATCCCCCGCCGAAGAGCCCTGGAGGCCCGCACTGGTCTTGGGCCGAAGCTTACCTGCGTCCAATGGGGTTGGACGAGGAGTGATGCCCTTTCCTAAAATTTCGATAGTGGAACTATTCTGGGAACTGCCACTTACTTGAGCATATGAGATTAATGGCACTAATGCCGGGGAACGGGGTGCTGCTGCTGGTGGCTGATTCTTGTGGTCGCCTATTCTGATGAGACCGATGGCCTCATTATGGTAGTGAACGGGCGCGGAGGCTGAAGCTGCTTTTACCACATCTGCCAGTTTCGGACTTGACGCTGATGCTACTGAAGATGCTGCTGTTGAAGCCATTTTCGGCTCTACTTCCGTTGCTCTAATAGACACGCCAATTGTGGAAATGTATCCGGCATCTTGAGAGCAGCAAGTGCTGCTTTGGTGGTGCCAATTAAAGCTACTTGGTCAGATTTTGCTGCATCGTGGGCTTATTTCACATTGCAGGAAGAAGATGCAACGTCATTCTTCTTTTTAGCCTCTTGACTTGGGCCCTGAACGACCGTTACAGGGGCCCTTTTAGGTTGCTTTTGGAAGAAGAAGAAGAAGTATTCGTGCTCCTTTTCTTCCTTCCTTTTAATTTAAGGGGATCATCCGTCCCTCCTGAATCGCTGCTGCTGTTGTGGCGTACGCTCCGTGCTCCTTCGAGAGAGCGTACGTTAGAGATTTTAATCGTAAGAGATTCATTTCGTTGTCTTTCTTCAAGGAAAGAAGAATTTATTATCATTATTATTTATTTTCCTTTTTCTTTTAAATACATTAATCGAGTTAGATATATCCTTAGATTTCTCGGAACAGATCACAAGCTTTAATTTCTTTTTCCTAGCACTAAGATTTCACAAATTTCCAATTTGGCCTTTCGTAATCATTCTTAAAATTACTTTCTTTTCACAATAATTCGATTAGCACAATATTATTAAATTCACACGAAAAAGATCCGGTTCTCGGTATCTTTCTTACTTCACATGCCATCTATATAGAGAATTTCCTCTTAGAAATTTAGATTTTTCGCACTTGCTCTACTCCGCGAGCGGTTCAAAAACAAACTCCCCGAGGATCTGCAATATTGCACCCAGGTGCCGGTCACAACTTCAAAAGCTTTTTTATTCTTTTTATTACTTTCCCACGACGTGAAGAATCGTACGTGGGAAAGTACAAAAATTTAGGCACAGTACATATGCATGAAATCTGATATGCACTTGTGTCTTGAAAAAATAACATTTTAGTAATTATGTGTATGTATGTACATAGTACATGCAGATAATTTAGAGGAAAAGCTATATGTAGGTAAGTATATGTACATGCCGTGTGACCGGAATGTAAGGCTGATAACAAAATGCAATTTATGCTAAATTGCATTTTGTTACAGTACAAGAATGCGCTTTTAAATGTATTTGAAATACAAATGAGTTTTTTTTTAAATTAAATAAATTTTACCTTTCAGGGTCAAATTCGTAGTACGCCAATATATTGCATAGGGCACGATATTGGCGTATTTGTTTTATGGTTGTGATTCGGGTCAATGGGCACCTTGGTCACAACACTGCTCGACTGAATCCCGCCGCTTCCGGAATCATCGATGATGTCCCCAAGAACAGCATGGGGAGGCAATCCCGAAACTATTCCCCGAGCATTATGAACAAGCGAATCTGTTAATTCAGGATTAAAATCCACTGGAATTTTTCTAAACTCTTCGTACCTAATGGTATTCCATTCTAGACGAAATTCCGGCCTAACTCTGTCCCAGGTCTTTATCGCAGAGATCATATCCTGAGACAATTTAATAGGGTAAAACGCGCGGACAGAGAGAAAGTAGTAAAACTATCCTGTGCCACGACCTCCCAGTGCATTCACCCATAGCTGAGAAATTAAGGTGTCTCTACGGCAGAACACTCCTTGGAATGCTCGCACTTGGAGACATCGAAACTTCACAACCAAATTGGTGAGACCCAAACCGCCTTCCCTGACTGGTGTGTAAAGCGTGCTTTCAGCGACCCATCTTCTTCCTCCCCAAAAGGCGTCTATCACCTTGGCTTGGATTAGCTTAATAAAGCCCTCTTCAAGAGTTTCTGCTTTTAAAACATGCACGATGGACGAGTTAACCAAGTAAGTTACTACTACTACTCGCCCTTTCAAAGAAAGAGGAAACAATCGACTTCGCCAAGAATTGACCGCACCGGAAAGTTTTTCCAATGCCATATGGCTATTACGCGATTTGCCCTCGCGTCCTATGTATGCTCCTAAATACTTCAGACAAGTATTGGTCCACTATATGCCAAGTGGGGCATCTATGCGATCACGCCACCTACCACACCAAAGACCTTGACTCTTGCTTATGTTTATCTTCGCACCTGAACATTGCTCATACTGCATGAAGACACCATGTGCGACTGGAAACGCCTCATCATCTGTTACAAATACAGCCAGGTCATCCGCATATGCCAAAAAAGAGGTCTTATGTTAGTAGATGGAAGATGAACCGCATATCTCTGCAACATTCGATGGAGGTTGATCAACAGTGGTTCTAGAACAACATCATAAAGCATGCCTGACAAAGGGCACCCCTGTCTGATGCCCTGACGTAAGAAGACAGGAGAGAGGAGATGTCCCTGATGCTTTATGAGAATAGCAGAATCACTATATAGCATTCTGATGATCCCAACCCATTTCAGTGGGAACCCAAATGCATCCAGAGCAGCGAAAATATAGTCATGATTAACGCTATCAAATGCTTTCTGCTGGTCGAGAGAAATCATTGCAATTGGTGTCTCAGTTTTCTCGTGGTATGCAAAACTATATTCTGCAGCCGCGATATTGTCGTAGATACTAGGACCAGGCACCCACTAAGACTGTTCCGGATGTATAATCGAAGCAATCACTGAGCGGAGTATTGCCGCTAATGCTTTTCAGACGATTTTATAGTCCACATTGCATAGGGTTACTGGCCTCCAGTTCCCCATCCTTCTAAGATCACCCTTCTTTGGTATTAGACGCATGACAGATCTCCTCCAACTTGAAGGCAGATCTGTATGCGTCGTCACCGCTGAATTGAAAACCTCCAGAAGGTCTGGAATCAAAAGATTCCTGAAATGTATGAGGAGCTCTGGAGTCAGGCCATCAGGACCAGGTGATGTGAGACGCCTTAGGTTCTTCGTTGCAGTGAGCAAATCATCGAGGCTGATTTCGCTGTTTAGTGTGTCCCTACTTTCATCAGAGAATTTGGGAACATGCTGGAGAAATTTAGTGATGGATGACGACATTAGTGACATTGGCTCAGAATAGAGTTGAGTGTAATAATCCCGGATGTATTCTGAGAGTTCTCCTCCGTTAAGGATTTCTCCATCTTCGTGCACTATCGATTCAACCTCAGCTTTCGCAGTTCGAATTCTAGTTGTTTGGAAGAAGTAATCGGTCGGTGATTCTCCTTCCCTCAACCAGCGCGACTGATGCCGCAGCACAAATTCCAAGCTATGCTTGTAATTTTGTGCTGCCAGACGTTCTTTCAGTCTTTCATAGCTTACCAGTAGCTCTGGGTGAGTTGGGAGAAGAGCAGTGTTAAATTGTGCATGTTCCTAACAGATTAATATAATTCTATCTTAATTCTTATATAAAGAAATTTAATTGAAATTGTAAGAAAACAAGATATATATGTGTATATACCACTAATTCATAATTTTATATGTAGGACAGGCATGAATAAAGGTTCATGTTATCATTGTAATAGGAAACCTAATTTCATTCACCTGGCGCGAAATTCATTCACCTCGCTTCATGCAAAATAAATTATTCGTCATTATAATCTAAAGAAAGTTGACACTCAGCAATAGCTGAGGAATTTATTTTACATGAAACTTGCAATAACGCTAGATAAGCAATATCGGAAATTCTTAATTGAATATTGCTTTCATTCAAGATGAGAGTGATTCCGGATCTTCCTCGGAGTCATTCTTAGTTTACGACAGATTACTACAATGCAATCATGGCACTGTATAGCCAATATCAGGTTTATTTTGTTGAGAAGGTAGAGCAGTTCACTCATCAAGATACAGAGTCATCCTCCAAGGCTTCAACTGTTGAAAGCGAAAGCTCTGAAGGACCTGGTCCAAAATCACCAGACATAATGAAACAATGATGTAGAAATAAGAATTTTAAGAACTTTTATTTTTAATGATTCTAAATCAAATTTATAAATACAAGAAGAAAAAACAACCGCCTCGTCCGGGATTTGAAACCGGGACCTTCCGCTTGCCGGGCGACTGCTCTTACCACTGAGCTATCGAGACAGATGATTTAGCCAGCTGAAAGCAAAACGTGGCTTAGTAGGCTAGTTACAAATTTGATAAATGCAAGAGGGAAAATCATCTGTCTCGTTAGCTCAGTGGTAAGAGCAGTCGCCCGGCAAGCGGAAGGTCCCGGTTTCAAATCCCGGACGAGGCGGTTGTTTTTTCTTCTTGTATTTATAAATTTGATTTAGAATCATTAAAAATCACATATGGTACTCGACCGGCACCTTATCTGGCAACAAAATGTCTTCAGAAATTGGCTCAAGAAAATACCGTTAGATATACATATGGTGCCGAGATCCTGAAAAATGACTTCTATCTATCTAGGATCAGACAGTTTGCCGACAGCCATAATAATGCAGAAGTAACTTACAAAACTTCTACAAGGCACAGGTTTTCGATTGAGAAAATGGTGTGCCAATCACGCCCAATTGTTGCAAGGCGTTCCACCAGAGGATCAAGAAATAGATCTTGACTTCGAAAACAGCACAGAGGCAATAGTCACTTCTGACATCGCCAAACTTTTCGACCCTTTAGGTGTATTGGCACCAGTAGTGGTCACCACTAAGATCTTTACCCAACAACTTTGGCAACTAAAAATTGACTGGGATGCAGCCTTACCAATGGAACTTCATTCAAGATGGCTTAAATTCAAGACCACTCTGTCAACCTTAAATAACGTTACATTTCCCAGGCACGTATTTGCAAAGGAAGTTCCAAGGCATATGCAACTCCATGTGTTCTCAGATGCCTCAGAAAAGGCCTATGGCGCTGCACTTTATATCCGATCGATCAGATGGCAGAAATATTGTGAGACTATTATGCGCTAAATCTCGCGTAGCACCACTACAAAAACAAACTGTTCCTGGTTTGGAACTATGTGCAGCTCTAGTAGCAGCCGAACTTGCAAACCGTGTAAGGAATTAACTGAAGTGGGAAGAAGTACCAAGCTATTTCTGGTCAGATTCGGAAATAGTGTTATCATGGATAACTCCATCATCCACATCATATCAAATATTTGTTGCTAATTGGATTGGTGCAGTTCAATAATTAACCATAGCGGCACAATGGCATCATGTGTGATCAAAGGATAATCCTGCCGATATACTCTCCAGAGGGCTGGAGCCAGACAAATTAGAAACATCTCATCTTTCGTTGTACGGGCCAATATTCCTGCACGTTCCTGTCAGTTAGAAAGGATGCGTACAGCCTTGCCCGCAATAACTACAGCAGAAGATATATCTAGTGTGATATACAAAATCAATCATGGGGGATCATTTCGGAAGCTTCAACGCATCATTGCTTATATGATTCGATTTGTAAGGAATGCTAAAGTTTCAGTCAATTCACGGCCAAACCATCGCTTCATCACTTGTCGAGAATTAAATGAAGCCTTATACATCATAATAAGAGCCATACAAGAAGATGAGTTCAAGGAAGAAATAAAACAATTAAGAAAGAGCATGAATTAAACAAGGGAAGTTTTCTAAAAGGTCTTACACCATTTGTTGATGACAAAGGCATCATCAGAGTGGGCGGTCGTTTCACGGAATCAGTACTAGAATATGATGCAAAATATCCTACGAATTTGCCTTATTCAGATCCGTTAACAAAACTATTGATGTTAACAATTCATAAAGAGAATCCGCACTCTGGCCCGCAAGCCTTGCTGGCCGATACAAGACAATGCTTCTGGCCAATAAAGGGAAAGTCAATCGTGAGATCAATTGTTCAGCATTGTGTAACATGTGCAAGAGCCAAATCAAAAATGTTAACACAGATCATGGGCAATTTGCCTCCCGCAAGAGTTCAACCAGCACGACCATTCGTTAACTGCGGTGTTCACAATTGTGGGCCAACCTGGGTACATTACAAAATTCACGGAAAGAGACCTCACAAGGCATACACCGCTGTTTTCTCCTGTTTTGCAACAAAGGCCGTCCACTTAGAAATAGTCAGTGACTTGTCAACAGAAGCCTTTATTGGGGCGTTAAGGCGATTCATGGGCCGCAGAGGAAATTGTAGGAACTTATACTGCGACAATGCAACCAATTTCGTTGGCGCAAGAAACCAACTACGCGAATTGTCTGAGGCCATCCATTCTGAAACAGCGAGGGAAACCTTTAGTGGTATGTGAGGACTACGCTGTTTTATACGACCTGTGTAACAGGTCAGCCGAGTGCGTCAAGGGTGTATCGTTAACCGCAGTAGCTAGTGTCTCCAGTTGAGACCGACGTGCGTCGATAGCCTCTTGAAATATTCCTGACACGGGATTTTAGGATTGAATCCTAAGCTCGAGCTTGTGTGGAGATCTAAATTCCTCTCGATCTGAAAGTAAGATGAGAACTACTGGAGAAATAGAAGTGGCGTGAAGGCTCGTAGAGCACTTCCGTAGAAGAAGATGAGTTTCTTTCTATCGATATTGTTGGGGTGATAAAGACTACAGGTTGTCCCTGTGACATCCTGAGTGGTATCCTCGTGGGGACTAGAGAGATTCTCTGTGGATAGTAGCCAGTGCAGTTCGTAATGAGGTGGCACATACACAATAAGCAGCTAGATATATTTGATGTAATATCGCAGGCCGGCGTTTGTTGACCAAACTATATCGCATCAGGAACACAATAAGCGGACCGATATATTTGATATTATATCGATAGGCCGAGTCGTTGACGGAAATGTATCACGTCCAGTACTAGCAGTTCAGGGTTTGATTCCTCTCCTCTTGGAGGCCTGTGAGGTCTCAGGGAGTTCCTCGGTTTAGACCTGTCAGTGGAACCTGAAAAAGACATATGCTGGAAGAAAAGTTGATACAAATGCGGGCATCAATTAAAGTCCAGACATCTATTGAAACTTCTTTATTTGATTAGGATGCGGTTTATTGTCGGGGAAATTCCTCCGATCTTTAGCCTTTAGTTTTCTTTTATATTTATCAAAATTCAAATCTATACAATATGTTGATCCTTTTTGATTAACTTCTGTCGGAACAATAATTCTTTAGTATTTTTGTTTTTCTTAAATCTATCTCACAGCCTATTTACACATACCGTTTTCTACTTCTCAAAGTGGCCTTCGTTGAATTTCACGAAAAGCAAACAGATTTAATTTGGCTGCGCCAGGTCGGAAACGCCGCACCTGACGTTGTCAAGTCGCCACAGCACTCCCCCACCAGCGAAACCGCTGGTTTAGCGATACATAAATTTGCGCGGAGGATGTGTGGTTCGTCCAGTTCTAGTAGTTTTCTGTTGTAAGATTGTGTTTCCATCGGACAGGAACCTAACACTTCGAAAGGCCGTGCCGGTACGAGTGCGCTGTGTATCGGTATGTGCTTGTCGTGAGACTTGAATTTCTGGGATTGGAGTATCGTATGTGGTATCAGTGTCTATGTTGGTGGTTGAATTCTCAGGCACTGGCTGAGACGAGCCTTCAGACACTGGCTGAACCGGCTGTTCAACTCTTGGTGGTGAGTATATTAAGGGTGAGTCATAGTTCAAGTTTTGCTGGTCTTGATGAAACTCGATGTTTGTATCAATAAAGTAAGGCTTTAATCTGTCTAGGGAAACGTTGACCTCTTTGTTTTTTACTTTCATAGTGAAGTATTTATCTTTTCTGACGATGATTTCATAAGGACCCTCGTAAGGAGGTTGGAGAGATGCTCGAACCGAGTCTGTTCGAATGAAAGCATGGGAGCAATTATCCTGGTTTCCAAATTAAAAAAGAATTGCCGAGAATAGTTTGAGGCCAGAACGGGTCTTTAGTCCGAAAAAATGTTTCGTAGAGAGATTTGGAAGTTGTTTTGAAGGAAATCCCCTGGAAGTCGTAAGCTTTGACCGTATACTCGTTCTGCTGGGGTGGCTTGAAACTCCTCTCTAAAAGCTGTCCTGAGTCCTAGTAACGCCAAAGATAAAATTTTTGACCAGGATTTGTCCTTGTAAGCCATTATTGTTGCTTTTAATGTCCGGTGCCAACGTTCGAGAAAACCATTGGATTGGGGATGGTAGGCTGTGGTCCGGTTACGCTCGAAGCCCAATAGCTTGGAAAGTTCAGCAAAGAGTGATGACTCGAACTGAGATCCCTGGTCTGTAACTATCGTTCTGGGAACTCCGAAACGCGATATCCAGGTCTGACAGAGAGCTTCTGCTACTGTTTCAGCATCGATACATTAGAGGGGAATGGCTTCAGGCCAACTGGTGAATCTGTCAATGATCGTTAGACAGTATCTAAAACCTTTACGTGGAGGCATAGGACCTACGATGTCGATGTGTATGTTTTGGAAGCGATGTGAAGATGAACGAAAATAGCCTGGAACGATCTTGACATGCCTTGCTACTTTGCTCTGCTGGCAGGCCAAACAAGCGCGAGCCCAGGAGTTTACATCTTTATTGATGGACGGCCAAAAATAACGGGATGTAACCATTTTCTTTGACGTGCGAATGCCAGGGTGAGCGAGGTTATATACTGAATCGAACACCTGCTTTCTAAATTTACGTGCGATAAAAGGTCTGGTCCTTATAGGAGAAACCTAACAATACAATTGCTTATGTGTGGAGAAAATTGGCAACTTCTCCAATTTATATTGGGAATGTTTTATTAGCTTGTCTAACTCATCGTCCGAAATTTGGGTGTCTGCGATAGCTCCAAAATCTATAACGCTGGGTAGATGAATCTCATCTAAACGTGAAAGTGTGTCAGCGACGATATTATCTTTGCCTGCCTTATGTCCGTAGTGAACTGCCCTACCAAATCTAGATGCCGTAATTGCCTGGGGGAAGCTTTATCTGGATTTTGCCTAAATGCGAATGTTAGAGGCTTGTGATCCGTGTATAAAGTGAAAATTCTTCCCTCTAGGTGGTATCGAAAATATTTCATGCCTTGGTATGCGGCTAATAGTTCCCTGTCGTAAGCACTATAATTACGCTGAGCGTTCTTTAATTTGGTTGAATAAAAACCTAGTGGTTGCCAACAGCTTTCAACTTCTTGGTGGAGCGCGGCTCCTATGGCTGAATCTGATGCGTCGACGTATAACGCCAAATCAGCTGAAAGGATTGGAAAAGCTAGAAGAGTTGCTTGAGACAACTGGGATCTTACTTCCTCAATAGCTTTGATGGCCTCCTCAGACCAGTTGATGATTTGAATTTCTTTCTTCTTAGGACCGGTCAGTTAATTGTGGAGAATGGCCTGATGACTGGCTGCATGTGAGAGGAATCTGTGATAAAAATTTATCATGCCTAGAAAACGACGTAGGTCTTTCACGGTTTTAGGCGTTCTAAAATTTGGAATGACTGCCACGCGTTCAGGTGAAGGCTTAATTCCCTCAGCTGTAACAAGGTGACCTAAGAATTGAACTTGGGATTGTAGGAACGTACACTTGTCAACATTTATTATTAGACCAAATTCAGTTAGACGTTTAAATTTTTTTTTTAAATGGGTGAAATGTTCTGCATTAGACCGGGAGGTGATTAAAATGTCGTCGAGGTAGACGAAACAGAATGTAAATTCCTGGAGCACAGTGTGAATGAGCCTCTGAAATGTTTGTGCCGCATTGCATAGACCAAAGTTCATGCGTGTAAACTCAAAGAGTCCAAATGGTGTGCAAATAGCAGTTTTTGGAACGTCCTCGGGTTCAATGGGAATTTGGTGGTATGCTTTAGCCAGATCTAGAGTTGAAAAATATTTGCAGTCTTGCAGATGGTAAACGAAATCGTGGATTAGCGGAATTGGATAGCGGTCGGGAATGGTCCGAGCATTTAGCAACCTGTAGTCTCCACAATGTCCCCAGTCACCATTTTTCTTTTTAACCAGGTGTAATGGCGAGGACCAACTGCTACTGGAAGGCCTGCAAATGCCTTGCTTTAATAGAAAGTCAAATTCTTTTCTGGCCGTGGCCAGTTTCTCGGGAGAGAGACGACGTACCTTGGACGCGATGGATGGCCCATTAGTTATAATGCGGTGTTTAACTTTATGTGTCACTTGCTTGGTAAAACATGATTCCACAGTTATGGCATGATGCTCACGTAAAGTATTCTGGATCTCGATTTCCACCTCTGGGTTTATGAGCACCGAAAGTGTTGAGCTTTGGCATGTAACTCGTTGACCAGAAGATTTCAAAAAGGTCAAGGGATCAATAAGTGATTTCTTTTTGACGTTGACCAATAGACCATAGTGACCTAGAAAATCTGCCCCTAAGATGGGTTTAGGTATGTTAGCAATAATGAATTGCCAAGGAAAGGCACGCCGGAGTCCTAAATCCAAAGTGAGGACCTTCTACCAAACGTGTGGATCACAGAAGAGTTTGCCGCGACCAAACATAAATCTGATTTTGCATGATGATCTGGTGACCAAAACGTCAGCCCCGGTGTCGATTAAAAAGATTTGTCAAACAGATAAAGACGACTATTTAATCGGCCACTTCCACCCGTCGTCAATGGCGGATGGCCGTTTAGTTTGTTGAAGAAGAATTTACCGAATTGGCATTAGACTTTCGAGTTTTGAAAGCACAGGGAGGTATGCATTTCTTTGCAACATGTGCGTACTTCTTGTGATACCAGCAAACATTATGTTTTTGTTCAGACTGGAAGTGGGGTGATAGTGATCGCTGTCTGGAAGTTATTAGGACCATGTGGATTTTTGCGTAAAATTAATGAGTCAGCGGCTAATTTTACCAAACTCCGAACCTCCTCGGCTAACAAAGAAAGTGCAGAGTTATGGCTTTCAGCAGTCGTCGAGACGGTATACACATGCGAATTAACATTAACTTCAGCAATTGTATCGGCGCATGATGCCAACGAATCTAGGTCTTCTTTGTTGCAAGCGAGAATAGCCTGCATGTGGGTAGGCAATCGTTGAAGCCAGAGTGATCTGAGAACCTCCTCAGGCAATTTATTATAATTTAATTTTCGCATTTCTCTTAACAGATGCGATGGATGTGTATCACCTAATGGTAAGTCAGACAACAGCTGTTTCAATCGTCGTGTTTCGCTACCTGTGAGTCTTGAGATCAACGTTTCCTTCAACTTATCGTATTCGGCCCCTACTAGAGGGTTGACAGCGATGTCGCTAATAATTTGTATGATATTTTCGTCAAGACCCGCTATTGCGTGATAAAACATAGTCTTCTGTTGTGAGATGCGTGCAATTGAAAACTGTGCCTCCAAATGAATGAACCACAATTCCGGATTGCTTCACCAGAATGGCAAACTTTTAACTGAGACAGCATTAACGGAAGGTTCGGGTAGTATATTCGGCGGAACATTACCAGAGGTCCCTGGCGGGGCACTGTTCTGATCAGAAGTGACGCTAGAAAGATCTTCAGTAGAAGACCAGAGGTCAGGCATTTTGACGGGTGCACTATGAAGGCTGAAAATGAAAATGCAATCAGCAGAATCAACGACGAGACAAGCCTCAATTGACCACAAACGATTAAAAGAAGGAACAATTTGGTAAGTAGTAAAGGTTAACACCTGTACGTTTATAATAATTTGTGTAAGAACCTAGAGCAAAACTAACGCAATATACAAATGTGTATGTAATATTGAACTTAGAAGAACTTAAAAACTAGCAAACTTTTTCGCTCTTGCAGTTGTGGAGATCAATTGTGAAAGCCTCGAGTCTTGTCACTCGTTAATGTGCTTGACTCTTGATGAATTTTTGTTGCTTGATTTTAGTTCTTTTTTGATGAATGACTTGTAACTTGGTTGTAGTTAATTGATGAGTTCTCCTACCAAAAGGGGCTTTGTCAGGGTCACCAGTTTTAGTGGTATGTGAGGACCACGATCTGTGTAGCAGGCCAGCTAAGTGCGTCAAGGGTGTATCCTTAACCGCAGTAGCTAGTATCTCCAGTTGAGACCGACGTGCGTCGATAGCCTCTTGAAATATTCCTGACACGGGATCTTAGGATTGAATCCTAAGCTCGAGCAGTGTGGAGATCTAAAGTCCTCTCGATCTGAAAGTAAGATGAGAACTACTGGAGAAATAGAAGTAGCGTGAAGGCAGTATGGACTGTCCCAATGACAGCCCGTAGAGCATTTCCGTAGAAGAAGATGAGTTTCTTTCTATCGATATTGTTGGGGTGATAAAGACTACAGGTTGTCCCTATGACATCCTGAGTGGTATCCTCGTGGGGACTAGAGAGATTCTCTATGGATAGTAGCCAGTGCAGTTAGTTATGAGGTGGCACGTACACAATAAGCAGCTAGATATATTTGATGTTATATCGCAGGACGACGTTTGTTGACCAAACTGTATCACATCAGGAACACAATAATCAGATCGATATATCTGGTATTATACCGATAGGCCGACTAGTTGACAGGACTGTACCACGTCCAGCACTAGCAGTTCAGGGTTTGATTCCTCTCCTCTTGGAGGCCTGTGAGGTCTCAGGGAGTTCCTCGGTTTAGACCTGTCAGTGGAACCTGAAAAAGACAGACGCTGGAAGAAAAGTATATTTGTTGATACAAATGCGGGCATCAATTAAAGTCCAGACATCTATTGAAACTTTTTTATTTGATTAGGATGCGGTTTATTGTCAGGGAAATTCCTCCGATATTTAGCCTTTAGTTTTCTTTTATAATTATCAAAATTCAAATCTATACAATATTTTGATCCTTTTTGATTAACTTCTGACGGAACAATAATTCTTTAGTATTTTTGTTTTTCTTAAATCTATCTCACAGCCTACTTACACATACCGTTTTCTACTTATCAAAGTGGCCTTCGTTGAATTTCACGAAAAGCAAACAGATTTAATTTGGCTGCGCCAGGTCGAAAACGCCGCATCTGACGTCATCAAGTCGCCACAAACCATAGCAGGAACTTGCAGTAAAAGAGGAATCGATTTCCACTTCATTCCTCCGAGAGCACCACACTTCGGTGGGCTATGCGAAGCTGCTGTAAAATCCGCAAAGCATTTACTTATAAAGACAACTTCAGCCGGATCTCTAACTTATGAGGAGCTGGAGACACTAATGATCGAAATGGAAGCAATTTTGAACTCTAGGCCGCTAACACAGTTGTCAAATGACACTAATGACCTGACTGCTATCACTCTTGGTCATTTCCTGGTAGGTGAACCATTAACGGCACCCAGAGATGCAAGTGCCAAGCAATTAAAAACAAGTCTGCTAGCTAGATGGAGGCTAGTGTCTGATATGAAACACGAATTTTGGAGACGATGGTCCCGAGAATATTGATATGAACTGCAATATCGACTCAAGTGGAAAGAGTGTTGCCAGAACATATATCTTTATAAGTAAATGCTTTGCGGATTTTACAGCAGCTTCCCATAGCCCACCGAAGTGTGTGGCGCCCCCGACACACATGAATATAATTCTCTTAATTCTTATATAAAGAAATTTAATTCAAATTGTAAGGAAACAAGATATATATATGTATATACCACTTATTCAAAATTTTATATATAGGTCAGGCATGAATAAGGGTTCATGTTATCATTGTAATAGGAAACCTAATTTCGTTCACCTGACGCGAAATTCATTCACCTCGTTTGATGCAAAATAAATTCTTCGTCATTATAATCTAAAGAAAGTTGACACTCAGCAATAGCTGAGGAATTTATTTTGCGTGAAACTTTCAATTTCGCTAGATAAGCAATATCGGAAATTCTTAATTGAATATTGCTTTCATTTGTTTTTGGGTAGAATAAGTGGTAATGTTAGCAAAATTTGAATATAAAATCACGGCGAGTAATGAATAAATTATCAGTTGTTAATAAAATTTAGAGCGTTTTGATTCAGTATCGCGGAACCCTTCTAGTTTTTCAGGCTTTTTGGTATTCGGTTAAAGTGCCGTTTATACCACCATCCATAACAGCTAGCAAGCCAGGCAACTGTATTTAGCCCTGGTATATCGGTTCAAGTGCCGTTTATACCATCTGCGTTTTAAGGCTAAGAAAATATAGGCAAGACAAAAGAGCCTTGTCTCAACAAGCAGCGATCCCAGCAACTTCGCGGGACAGGCTAGACGCTCGATACCTATTTCTGTCGAATCTTGTCTCAACTGATGTGCGAATGTGAAGCTTACCAATGTCCCACCACTGACTGAGGTTCGCAAAGTCATCTTTCCTTTCCCGCCACTTGTACCAATAAGTTGTAAATTCCTCGCTAAACTGCTCTGATTTTAACAAATAATTGTTGAAGATCCAGAAAGCAGTTCGCCTTTCAGTTATTGTGCTGGTCGCTACAACAAGAAAAAGAGCACTCGTTGTGCCCGCTTCATGTGTGACACTAGCAAAGGTGCCGATAATGGTGGACGAGACGTACAGTCTGTCAATTCTAGAGCCTGAAAGGACGCCGTTGATATTTCGCGATACTCTAGTGTATGACTTACTCGTTGGGTTTATCTAACGGTAGACATCCACGAGATTGAAGTGGCTGACAAAATTTCTTAATTGACCAGCAGTCGCAGGATTGAACTCAACCCCGGAATGACGATCGATTGGAGAATTCAGTGTGCAGTCAAAATCACCTCCGAGGATAATTTCACCACCAAAGTTTGTAAGGCTCACGCGCAGGGTATCAAGAACAAGTCTTGGAATATTCTGGTCATGGGGTAGGTACAGATTAACTACCTTAAAAATTTTATCCCTTAGGGCGAAATCAATGGAGGAAGTGTAGCTCGCTTTTGGCTAACATCAGACAGAGCTCTCTTCTCTGTGAGTAACGGATCCTGCTATTCTGTCAGCCGAGAGGTGGGTGAAGTGAAGGTGTTGGCCTTGGGGTCAGCCACCTCCACGTAGTGCGAGGTGGTAACCGCTGTTCGGTTGGCTTGACACTGATCCCAGCCCAAGCCAAGGTGGAACATCATACGCCGAGGGCTGCATTGCTGAGGGGGTGCTCAGTCGATAGTATACGAACTCTGGATAACAGGCGACCTCCAGTTTTAATTAGCCTTCCTGAGGTAATGCGGATCTTTGACGTGGGTGACAGTTTTTCTCCGCTACTCGTGGGATCAAAAATGAATAATCTTTTGGACGATGGCAGATCCACTTCTAGTAAGTGTGCTGAGAATCCACGAATGCCTCAGGAAGCAAGGAATTTTATACCTGAGATCTCGGCATCCATGGTAAATCTCCTCCTGCAGGGGAGCTCGGCTGATGAGGACGAGGTGACTCCTATGGAGATCACTCATGCTCCTCAGGCGGCAGATCAACTCAACTCGGGCGGGCTAGCTGCGGTTGTAACCTCTGAGTCGAAAGACGCTGATGGTGGCAATCGAAGCGGGAACTCCCAACGCAGGAGAGGAAGTAAAGCTGAGAGGAAGAAAAGGAGAAGAGCTAGGGAGATGGCCAATGTCGTCCCTGGGACTTCTTCTTGTCTCTCTTCGCAGATGGTCAGTGGTCAGGCTGCGGAGGCAGGGGAAAGTAGTAGTGAGCCTCCTAGCGTCGGTAAGCTGAGCACTGTGAAGAAGCATAGATCCGGTGCGGAAAAAAGGAGAAGGAAGAGGGAGAAGGCAGGAGAGAGCACCTCTCATTGTCTTGGCCATTTACCCAGCCTCCCACCGATATCTCTGCTAGCGTTGCTGGTGATATGCGTGTAACGGCCCTTAGAACCAAGCGCGTTAGATCAGACGGACCTGGCGAACAGGAGGGTAACAGCAACAAGTTGAAGAAGAAGTCTGCTGGGGGTAACCTCAGCGGACCCCTTCCTAATGCTCAACAGGCGGGGCGTCACCCTTTAGAAAGGGTTCCTGGGCCATCCAAGGAGCTCCTGACGAAGGAAGGGTATCAGCCTGGGTCTACCGTGCCTGAGCACGCGGGGGGACGTAAAGCGGCCGGCTCTTCGCAGGCTGCTAAGCAGGCTCTTCGTGTTGTCGTGTGCGCGAGCGACCCACAGATCCTCTAACCGAGAGCCAGATTCCTACCTTTCAGGGCGGTATAAGGGAGGCGATTGGCAGGCAATCAGCTGTAGCACCAGTGTTTGGCGGATTCGCTATTCGCGATGGCTCCATCTGGATCAATTGTGGGGACGATTTCGCTGAGCTGGCTGAGGCGGGCGGTTGGTGACCTGAAGGAGGTTGATGGAACTCAGTTCGTCTTAAAGCGCGCCAGTGAAGTCGATCCTCTCATCCGCATGAGGGTTTGGATCCCTGATAATACCGGCCACAGTCGGGATGTCGGGAAAATCTTCAGGCGGCTCGAGATCCAAAACCCGGCTCTCAGCACAAGGAAGTGGAAAGTCTTTCACAGGACGGAGGGCTCCAAGAACCCGAAAGCGGATTGTCAAGAAGGGTGCTGAGGTGTTGGAGGGGATCTCGATTTGGGAGTATCTTGGGAGTATCTTGGGTTTGGAAGGACCGTTTCCGCGGTCTAACGGAGTTACAAGGCGCGCAAATCCTGTATGACACCACGTGTTCTACCCTTAGAGCTTATGTTGTTGCTACAAAAGACGTTACGGTGACCTTACTGCCTCATTTGTGCGATAAGGTCACTACATCGATCAAGCTCTCCTTTAAGAAGGATGGAGTCAGTAGGGAACTCCCTATTGTCTCAGCATATTTGCCGTATGTCTCCGCTGCTCGCCATCCTACTGAGGGAGTCAGGCGAGCGGTGGAGTTTGCGAGGTCTAATAGGCTTGGAGTCATGGTTGGTTGTGATGCCAATGGTCATCACATTGTCTGGGGGAGCTCGGACACAAACCATCGGGGTGAGCAACTGCTGCAGTTTGTTACTTCAGCGGACCTGGTTCTGCTGAATCAGGGCAGGGAACCAACCTTTGCTACCAGCCAAGAAAAGAAGTCATCGATGTGACTTTAGCATCCTTTGACGTTTTTCCCCTGTTTTCCGGCTGGAGGGTGTCGCGAGAGGAGTCTCCCTCTGATCACCGCTACATTGAGTTCTGTAGGGGTGCTGACACCATTGAGGTGGAACCATACAGGAATTCGAAGCGGACTGATTGGGGTTGATACCACAGGGAGCTAGTTTCCATGCTCGACTCTCCGCCTGAGAGAATCAGAGTGTTGTCGCCTTGGAAAAGGCGGTTGGAAGGCTGCAGTCCGCTGTAACTGCGGCTTTCGAGGCTTCCTGTCCCATTAGCATGGACATTGGAAGGAAATCTATGCCGTGGTGGAACGGCAGTCTTAGTGTACTCCGTAAGGCTTCCAGAAGGCTCTTCAATAAGGCCGCGAGGTCTGGCTCGCAGGGAGGCCCGCCAGAGAGACAGGCGGGCCTACTACGAGACTCAGAGTAACTAGGACATTGTCAGGAAATCAAAAAGACGGGCCTTTGTAGATGTCTGCGAGGAGCTTGGCGGCTATCGTGAACCGGTTAGGCTGCTCAGGGCTCTCAGGAGCGACACGTCGGCTAGGATGAGCGTTCTGAAAGGGCCAGATGGTTCCTTTACGGCATAGAAAGAGGAAGCCTGTAAACTTCTTCTCTCGACGCATATTCCTGACTGCAGCTTTGAAGAAGACCTGCAGGCAGGATCCGATTATCCGCTACCTCTATGCACTGGTGGAGATTCGTCCACTGCCGCCAAGCTAGTTGTTCCTACCTGAACAAAAAAATAATTTCTCAACATGTTCATACATAATTTCTTAATCACGTTCACCTTCACTGCAATTACCTTCCGATTTCTCAAATGCAAAAGAATTTGTCACTTTGCTTATTTTGTACATTTCCTCCAATCATGTCAAAATTTAATCAAACGTAAGTTCACTTACTCATGTTCTTGCATCATTCAGAAAAATATTTCACGAAAATATTTCCGCATGCATTGCCCCAATCTGGGTCAATGATTGCAAGGTAAACATGATGAAGTGAACTTACGATAATAGCGAAATTTATCATGTAAGCGTAAAAATTGTATTTAAGTTCTTGTATTAGCACAATAAAATCCAGTGTAAGTTTAGAATCAAAAAATCGAAGTTCTTTCTTTTTTCAAGTTACTTACGCCCGCTTAGCAAGCACTTAAATTAAGTTTGAGTGTCTGTTACACTAGTTGATTTCGGGAAGGTGAAATGGTCAATTTCAAACTTCTCGGCCTTTAAAGCCGCGGATCCACACGGTATTTTGCTGTCCTTCGTAAGGCTGAGAGTGTGGTGCTGGCCCCATACATCGACTCCATTTTCAGGGCATGTATCGCTTTTAGATATGTCCCTAGGATGTGGAGGAAGGTGAAGGTTGTCTTCGTACATGGACCCGAAGAGTTTTCGAACCATAAACGTCTCCTCATTTCTTTTGAAATGCCTGGAGAGGCTGGTAGATGAATATATTAAGGAAGTACCCTTAAAGGCTTCTCCCTTAAATACTTAACAGCACGCTTACCGGAGGGGCAGATCTACGGAGACAGCTCTACATTCAATGGTAACTGTCATTGGACGGGGACTGGATCGTGGACTGTTTACCTTGGGAGCCTTTCTGGACATCGAGGGGGCTTTTGTCAAAGCCACCCCTAGTCGCTATGTGAGGCAGCTCGTCGACATGGTGTTGACCGCACTGTTGTGCGATGGATCAACCAAATATTAAGACGACGATACTTAACTGTGGATGTAGGCGGCCGAACCTCTCTCATTGTGCTGGTGAGGCGTATGCGGATGACATCCCTCTGCTCATTTCCAGGCATAGCATGGGTGCTGCCTGTGCCTTCATGCAACGAGGCCTCAATATTGTTGAGGACTAGTGTTTCAGCAGCTAATGCGAGAACTCGAACCAATTTTACAATTTATGTTTTACTAATCACCTCGTATGTGGAAATTAGTAAAGGTTGAATTCCACATCTTACTAATCACTTTGCATGTGGAAATTGATAAAAAACATAGTAGACAAGAATAAACAGTTTCACTTGGCATGTGGAATCTGGCAAAATCACAGCAAGCATCGACACAAAAAAAGTATTATAAAAAGGCGTTGCAATTTCAAAAAGATGTCAGTTTCTCTACAGGACTCTAAGAGGCAACACGAAGCAAGCAAATTAGAAGCCCCCAGCAATTAAATCAGCAAAGGTGCATCAACGGGTATATGTTGAATACCTTCTAACTTTTTTTTTAAGATTTTGCGAACCCCAAAATTGTATCTCGTATGATACATTACGTCGCGAACAATCTGAACACTCGATATTGGGAAATTGTATTGATTTACACAGCAATGTGGAAAGATTGAAACTGTTCCAATATCCCCCTTCACAAACAACGTCGATAGTAATTTGTGTTTCATCAAGTTTAACAGATGTAAAAAAATAAAAAATAAACCAATAAACTGAAAGTCGTCACAAAAACTTTGTTGTGTTTTTTCATAACGCCAGCAACATAATTACTTTTGTTTTCAGCATAGAAATACAACCGATGGTATTATCTACAAAACATTTTGGTCCTTCGAAACCGGATTTGTGCGACCCAGTTTATGTTACGCTGGATTTTATTAACAGCTAGAAAGTGACTTGAAGTTTCCTGCAAAACAATCAAAGAAGTTTTGTCTTTAAGAAACTAGTACTGTCTTCGAGAAAAAATAATAATAATAATTGATCACGCAAAAATTAAAAAAAAATATATATAAAAAAAAATGGCATCAATCGAAGAATTATGCGTTAAACAATGCGTTCTAGCAGACAAATTAGAGCAATTCATCACAAATGGAAAAAAACTAGGTTAGAAAAAAGAACACTAAGTTTTTATGAGACGCAATTAACAAGTCTAAGAAAATTATGGGCAGATTTTGATAATAATGACACAAAGCTTAGAGAAGCTGTTATAATTTCAAAAGATACATGCACGCTCGAATATGTAGAAGAAGAGACACACTCGATATTGGAGGTTAAATATATGGAATATTTAGGGGATGTAACTGAAGGAGTACTTAAAAATTCTCCAAGGGTAAAACCAGAAGCTATTAACTCAGTGGCAACTACAATTGTTCACACAAGTAGCAACCTCAGTCAGTTACCTCGAATTAACCTACCAATATTCAATGGCGAATATTCATCTTGGAGGTCATTTCACGACTTATACGTGTCATTAGTGCACAACAATACACAACTACCTGTAGTACAAAAGCTCCATCACTTAAAAGGATGTCTCGCAGGAGAAGCAGAGCGACTGTTAAAACATATTCCCATTACTGCAGAAGATTATGAGCCAGCTTGGAAAAAACTCAAACTGCGTTACGACAACAAGAGAGTTCTAGTAAACACTCAATTAAAAGTACTCACAAATCAACCAAAGCTAACGATAGAAAACGCAAAGAGCATTAAGTCTCTCATGGATACAACTGAGGAAAGTTTACAGCAATTAAAGGCATTGGAAGTAGATGTTTCAACATGGGATATATTGCTGATTCATTTATTGGTACAGAAACTGCCTTTCGTAACTCTACGGCTTTGGGAAGAAGAATTGGGTGACATGCTGAAACTGCCAACGTTGGAACATTTTCAAAGATTCCTGCTAACTCGATTCAGAGTCCTAGAATCAATGTCGCAGTCTGTGAGTTCCAAGCCCCCAGTCCAGATAGCAAAGACATATCACGTAAGTAACACAACCAAATGTCCCGCATGCAATGATGCACATTACGTGGGAATTTGCAAAGACTTTATTAAGATGAGCACATCAAATCGACGAAAGTGCATTGAAGATACAAGAAGATGCTTCAACTGCTTTTCGAGCAAGCATTCAGCAAGGCAATGTTCAAACAGCCGAAGATGCAAGAATTGCAATGGGTTACATCATACCTTGTTACACACACCTATTCAAAAAGAAGTATCAGGGAAGGACAAGGTATCAGAAAGATGGCCCAGCTTTAACCACAGGTCTCTTAAAGATAAAAAAGACACAACAGGTTACAAGACGGAATCCATCCCTTATGCTGAAACAGAGGAGGAAACAAAAAGTTTCTTTACAACAAAAACCCACAACGCATTATTAGCCACAGCAGTAGTAAAAGCTAAGGATCGAAACGGTCGATCAGTAGTGCTGCGTGCCTTAGTGGATCCAGGTTCACAGACCTCTTTTATTACTCAGAAAATGTGTAAACAAATGGGTCTCAAGGAAAGACCCACTCGCTTACAAATAACCGGGTTAAATAAAAGCAAGACAGCATGGTCCAATCAAGAGGTGACACTAGAATTGACATCATATAAATACAAAGACAAAAGTGTCAAGGTGGATATGCTAGTCATACAAAAGATTACTGATCATCTGCCAACAGTTCCAGTTCAGATAAAACAATGGGAACACTTAAGAGGAATCAATATGGCAGACCCTAATTATTGGAAGCCAGGACGAATCGACATATTACTTGGAGCACAAGTATATGCCAACATATTACTAGATGGTTTACGAAAGGGATCGAAGAAATCACCAATTGCCATCAATACATTATTTGGATGGATAATTTTAGGAAACATACAATCACCAGTACAGAAAGTAGAAGCATTTACGGTGATCAATCAGTCAATGGAAACGTTAAACCATCAACTTAAACAATTTTGGGAAACTAAAGAGGTCCACAACAAACCTACAATGAACCCAGAAGACGAAGAATGTGAAAGAATCTTTAAAGAAACGCACCGTCGAATGAAGGATGGGCATTATCAAGTGGAACTTCCTTTTTCAAACGGAAGCACGCCTAATTTCGGTGCCTCGCGAGATTTAGCTCTAAAATGATTCCAACATTTGAAAGGCAAATTCATTGTCGATAAAAATTTAGAAACCGAGTATACCAAATGTTTGGACGAATACATAACACTTGGACACTTGGAGGAAATAGATCCAGCAGTTATTACAAACGGCCGGGACTATTATATTCCTCATCACGCAGTTTTTAAAGACAGCACAAGGACCAAGCTTAGAGTTGTGTTCGACGCCTCGGCGAAAAGCCATAACGGCAAGTCACTAAACCAGCAGTTACTAGTTGGGCCAACGATACAACCCAAACTATTCTCAACTCTGTTGAAATGGAGAAAATATAAAGTAGCAATGACGGCAGATGTTGAAAAGATGTATAGAATGATTTCAATACATCCTAAGCATCGCGCCTTTCACAAAATTGTGTGGCAGAATCCACAGACAAAATGTATCCAAGACTATCAATTGGCTACAGTCACGTTTGGTACCTCATCAGCACCGTATTTAGCAATACGTACACTACAACAGCTTGCAACGGACGAAAAGAAAAATTGGCCTCTAGCGTCTAAAATTGCATTCACTGATTTCTACGTAGATGATTTGTTGACAGGAGAAGATACTGTCGAAGAAGCTAAGGAACTCCAGAAGCAATGTATCAATATGTTAAAAACAGGGGGATTTAACTTAAGAAAATGGACCAGTAATAACATCAAGCTTTTAGAGCAGATACCGATTGAGCATAGGGAACTAAAGACCAGTCTAAACTTCGATGAAAATGAAGTCATCAAAACCTTGGGAATTCGATGGAACCCTACATCTGATTATTTTTCTTTCTCTATTGCACCCAGACGTAAGGATAAAAGAATGACAAAGAGATCCATTCTGTCTGATGTAGCAACATTATACGATCCATTGGGTTGGATAGCACCTGTGATCATTGTAGCGAAACTATTGATTCAAGCTTTGTGGATAGCTGGATGTTCGTGGGACACGGCGGTCGAGAATAACATTGCCATCCAATGGCAGCAATTTCAAGATGAATTTAAGAATTTAGAGAAATTGAAGATACCACGATGGATAGGGACAATGAAGATATCCCCAAGTATTCAACTTCACGGATTCTGCGACGCTTCGCACAAAGCATACGCTGCTGTAGTGTATATACGCGTGCAGAATATAGATGGAAAAACTACATCCTACATATTGACATCCAAAACCAAGGTAGCTCCAATTCGACCAATTACTGTGCCTCGACTAGAACTAAATGGAGCATTAATACTGGCTCGACTAATCAAGACAACAGTTCAAGATATGCAATTGGAAGATGTTCCAGTAATCGCTTGGTCAGATTCCATGATAACACTTCAATGGATTCGTAGTCATCCATCAAAGTGGAAAACGTACGTGGCCAATAGAGTCGTTGAGATTCAAGACACTGTAGATCCAGAAAACTGGCGACATGTGCCTACAAAACACAATCCAGCCGATATCGCATCACGAGGTATAAGTACCAATGAGCTGTTAGAAAACAAGCTGTGGTGGCACGGCCCAGAGTGGCTTATAAAAGAAGAGGAGGAATGGCCAAAGATCAGTATATCTTCCAACCAGCTACAATTAGAGACAAAAAAAATATCCTTAGCAAACTTCCATAGTTGCATAAGCTCGGAATTCTTGACAAATTACTCATCCTTTGTAAAGTTACCCCGAGTTGTAGCAATTGTCAAAAGATTTATACACAACTGTCGCAGAAACTCAAATAAAAGGTATGGACAGTTATTGACAAAAGAACTGCAAGCATCACGTACTACAATTTTCAATTAGTTCAAAGAACGGCATTTTCAAAAGAGCAAGCCGCTTTTAAAACAGGAGTTGCACTATCAAACAAAAGTCACCTGTTATCATTAAACCCGTTTATGGACGATCATGGAATCATAAGAGTCGGAGGTCGCTTGGAACATGCCAACATTCCCTACTCCAGGAAGCATCCAATCATTCTCCCAAAAGATCATCACATAACAAATCTCATCATCGAGCAGCTACATATCGAGACATTACATGGCGGAGTGGGACTAACGTTAAATACCAGTCGCCACTTGTATTGGATTCTGGATGGGCGAAGAACCATTGCACGCATAATAAGTCGATGCAAAGCATGTGTAATACAACGTCAGAAAACGAGAACACAATTAATGGGAAATCTTCCTACCGCACGAGTAAACATTTCAAAACCATTTTCTCATGTAGGTGTAGATTATGCTGGACCAATAAGTCTAAAAACCTCACCACATAGAGCTGCAAAAATATACAAAGGCTATTTTTGTATATATGTTTGCATGACTACAAAAGCTACCCATTTAGAATTAGTATCAGATTTGACAACGTCTGCGTTTATTGCGTCATTGAAGAGATTTGTTTCCAGACGGGGACTATCTACGGATATTTACTCCGACTGCGGTACAAATTTCAAAGGTGCAGAAAAAACTTTACATAAAGAAATTGCTCAAGCTGTAAGGGAAGCATCGCCAGAAGTAGGACAATATCTGAGTTCCAGGAACATTACATGGCATTTTAACCCACCAGCATCACCTCATTTTGGGGGCCTCTGGGAGGCAGGGGTTAAGTCCATCAAATACCATTTACGTCGAATAATTGGTCAATCAACATATACATATGAAGAATATTCTACATTGCTGACTCAAGTTGAAGCTTGTGTAAACTCACGTCCACTATTTCCAATTGGAAATAATGTTGAAGATCTTTCAGTACTAACGCCAGGACATTTTATTATTGGGCAAGCACTTAATGCTGTTCCTGAACCCAAATTATGTGAAAAACAAGTAACCCCAGCACAACGATGGAAGCACACTCAATATATAACACAGCAATTTTGGAATAAATGGTCAAATGACTATTTGCATAAGTTACAACAAAGGCCTAAGTGGTGTGAAATCCAAGCAAACATAAAGGTTGGAGATGTAGTACTACTCAAAGATGAAAGTACTGCACCGACATGTTGGCGTTTAGGTAGAATTGAGCAAGTATTTCCAGGCAAAGATGGCTTGGTTAGAGTGGTTCAAGTACGAACGAAGACAAATAGTTTTCGGCGACCTATTATAAAAATATGTCCCTTGCCAATGACTTGAAAAAAAACGTCATGAAGAGTATGGTCATACATTGCCTAAACCTCCTCGTATCAGTTTTGTGTGTATTTATAGCACATGTTATTTTTTTTTGTTATTATTTATGTTTGGTTAAACATGTTATTTAATTAGTTGTCTAATTGCAGATAAGAAAAAATGCAAGAAGACGATATTTTAATTTTGGACGAAAACATTTCATTTTCGCCACCCGAAAGCCAAAAGATACCATCATGCGAAAAAAACCGGGAAACAAAGTCCTTGGTGAAGCACAAACAAAGCCGACACAACCCTTACCACTAAAACTGACCGATTCAGGACCCCAAGAAACATCGTCCCAAGCCAACCAGTATCCGGTCAACATTAACGGACAATATGTCACCAAATGGAGCATCTTGCTTCCTTCAGAAACTGTAAAAGAAGTAAAGATGCGAATGGACAACACCATTCAGAAGTTTACCACCAGGGAAGGCGAGGACATATACATTACAAAAACGGTGTTACAACGAATCAATTTCGAAAAAATACGAAATTCGAAAACTAAGGAGTTTAAAGTCAATTTGCCAGACAGGTACGAAGTAAAATTACACGTGTATAAGGATGGAAGAATTGGTTTCCATCACCACCAGAGAAGAAAACGAACCAAAAAACATGATAAATAGTGGAAGAAAATTTTTGTTTGAATAATAAATATATATACTGTGCATTTAGAATCTTTTAACTGTTTCATCAATTAAGACTTTACAAGTTGAATAATCGTTGATAAGTTATAAAGTCTTATGCAAGTAGCTAAAACTCAGCGATCAACAATAAATAACTGAGGTTGAACATAGTCGTTCAATGGGTGGGAGTATGTTTCAGCAGCTAATGCGAGAACTCGAACCAATTTTACAATTTATGTTCTACTAATCACCTCGTATGTGGAAATTAGTAAAGGTTGAGTTCCACATCTTACTAATCACTTTGCATGTGGAAATTAATAAAAAACATAGTAGACAAGAATAAACAGTTTCACTTGGCATGTGGAATCTGGCAAAATCACAGCAAGCATCGACACAAAAAAAGTATTATAAAAAGGCGTTGCAATTTCAAAAAGATGTCAGTTTCTCTACAGGACTCTAAGAGACAACACGAAGCAAGCAAATTAGAAGCCCCCAGCAATTAAATCAGCAAAAGTGCATCAACGGGTATATGTTGAATACCTTCTAACTTTTTTTTTAAGATTTTGCGAACCCCAAAATTGTATCTCGTATGATACATTACGTCGCGAACAATCTGAACACTCGATATTGGGAAATTGTATTGATTTACACAGCAATGTGGAAAGATTGAAACTGTTCCAATATCCCCCCTTCACAAACAACGTCGATAGTAATTTGTTTTTCATCAAGTTTAACAGATGTAAAAAATAAAAAATAAACCAATAAACTGAAAGTCGTCACAAAAACTTTGTTGTGTTTTTTCATAACGCCAGCAACATAATTACTTTTGTTTTCAGCATAGAAATACAACCGATGGTATTATCTACAAAACAACTGGTGAACCTGTCATGATATGACAGTGAACCCTACAAAGTGCAGCTTGGTGCTCTTCTCCAGAAGACGTAAGCTGGGGTACTTTCTTCTTACAACGTTTTTTGGACACACTCTGCAGCTCTCTCCTCGTGTCAAGCACATTGGAGTCTTCCTTGACTCGAAGCTGACATGGGGAATGCACGTAGAGGAAAAAGTTAATGCGGCTATGAGGGTCTTCGCTCAATGCAGGAGAACCTTTGGCTGCACATGGGGCATGAGACCGAGGGTTGTGCATTGGATGTACACCTCGATCGTTAGACACATGCTCACATATGCCTCCTGTGTATGGTAGCCGAGGACGCTTGTGGGGACTCGGATCCGGAAGCCGGCGGGCATGCAAAGGCTTGCCTGCTTGGGAATCAAGGGCTCCATGCGATCAACGGCTACTGCGGCTCTTGAGGTCTTACTCAATCTGCCACCCCTGGATCTTGTTATTCAGGCAGAGGCCAAAAGGGCTGTGTGCAGATTGCGCTTATGCGGATGTTGGGAGGGCGCCTGCACTGGCTATTCTCATTGCTCTATGACGTATCGGCTGTACTTGGGAAACCCCCTGGCCGGTGTGCTATGGGATGCGATGGTACCAGATCTTCGTTTCGGGCGTCGCTTCGCTGTAAGCTTTCCTGCAAGGGAATCGGGGACTGAGGGAGGTGCCTTATTGTGCCTTCCCCGGTCTGCTCTTAAAATCTTCACCGACAGCTCTCTCACTAACGAGGGCGCTGGGGCAGGTGTCTACTTTCCTGAGTCTGATTATGGAATGCAGTATTCTCTTGGAAAACACACCACTGTCTTCCAGGCTGAAGTATTCGCCATCTGAATGGCAGCGAAGTTAGCCCTTGATATGGAAATCAAGGGGAGAGATGTCGCTATCCTTTCGGATAGTTAGGCAGCCTTGATGGCTCTGAATGGCCCTCGGATAATGTCTATGTTACTGGAGGACTGCAGGTCGTCAGTGGATAAGTTGTGTTTTCACAACAATGTGTCCCTCCTGTGGGTTCCTGGTCACATGGGGAACATGGGGAATGAAACGGCTGACCTTTTAGCTAGGGCTGGCTCCGATTCTCCGTTCCTCGGACCGGAGCCCGCCGTAGGCGTTGCCACCTCGAATATCGGGCTCTCATCAAAGCGGATATTCATAGGAAACATCAGTAGAGATGGAAGAACCTTGTAGGTAGTACAAAACTGTTTCTTGATTGGCCCAATGAGAATATCTCCGATTTTCTCATGGGGCTCCGAAGGAAACAACGTATAACCGTGGTTGGCATCATCACCGGCCACAGCTTACTTCACGCTCATCTAACAAGGATGGGAGTTGTTGACAGCCCTGAGTGTCTGTCCTGCATGGAGGGAGAGCCTGAGACAACCGAACATTTTTTGTGTGAGTGTCCGGACTTCGCGCGGACCAGACTGGATACTCTAGGGTCTCCCCTTCTATCTGTGGATGAGCTGAAAAACCTTTCTCACCAAGACTTGTTGCGCTTCATTAAGAGGACAGGAAGGTTTTGGTGAATGGGATTCAGGATAGCACAATGGGGCGCTGTGCTCCGTGCTTGGGTTGGCTATCTCCTGTTGCCCCTGTTTTCGAAAAAAAATGTAAATGAGCATTAAGCTCTAGTGTATTGTGTGTGTCTGTGGTAAAATTCATCTCTTATAGCAGAGCTATGTCCGCTTGTACGTGTCTGATATCTGTGACTGTGGCGTGTAACTTGTGAGGTGCCCCAATGCCCCTTGTGTTGAGTGATACTACCCGAAACATTTACAGAGAAAGTAAACTGAATCCATAATTGTACGACCCTACAAGGAGGAAGTGCCCTCCAAAGCACGATTAGTCACCGAAATCTCAATTTTTTTAAGAAAGCGATCGAGACGAGCGGCTTCATTATAATTGTTGTTGCCACGAGCCCTATCCTGTAGGCTTTTTATTTTAGGCACTAAGATTTGCGGGTCGTCTGTGAACTCATATATCTCTTTAGTGATCAAGCTTTCATTCTGCTTTCGGTATAACTTCTTGAGTAGATTGCAAATTTGCTCTCCTGTCAAGGAGGTGCATCTAGGAACAACATCAAACGTTCCCTTTAATGACAATGAGCTCACCGACAACTCGACGCCGATTTAGGCTGATGTACAACCCATCTCGATCGCGGACCTGTAATTTGCATCGGCAACACATAGCCCCACAGTCAAAAAGGTCCGATATTTCCATATCAGGAACCACAGATACTCTCCACTTGGGGGCAATACCTCCTCCTGAGAGTGGGGCTTTTTGACGCCCGCCAAGGCGGATGCTTGGAGTATCTTTGCAGGTATAGACGACGGTTGTATCGCTCCAGGGATGATAGGCTTCTTCTTCCTCGTTAGTTTTTTCTTCCTGTTCTTAATCTTTTGCGTTACGCCCTCGTCCGCGCTTGATGCCGGGGCAGACGAAGCAACCTTTCTAAGGTGCCTTCAGACATTATGGTTACATTTGCAGTACCGCTCATCGCTGAGTGCCCTTTTGGACCACCTGTTTGGTGATCAGATTTCGTTGTTAGATCTTGAAGAAATTGTCACTTCCGGCTGCTTTTGCGCAGCTCTTTTTCCAACGTTTTTGGGCACTTAGCGATGAGATGTCTTGCTTGTTTGCAACCGTAACATCTGGCTTCAGTGCTGACCTCCACATATGTTTTGACGCCAGCGCACTCAATAACCAATGCCGAGGGAAGTTCACATACCTGCTTCAGGGATATGAATACCTCTCTGCTCAGGCTAAAAACTCCTTTCCCATTCTCCTCCAGTCTTATTGGTATAGCTCGCAATTTACCACGCACTGTACCAAATTTGCGCAGGAGGCTCAAGATGTTCTCGCTGTCAACTCGAAGGGGAACCTTTGACAGGACAACTCTTATAGTTTTCACCGCTTCGGGGTACGCTGTCAGATGCCTGCCAACAACGTGAATGCCTTCAAGTATGAGCTTTTGGCGAGCCTCGACTGAGTCTAGACATATGGAAATCATGCTCCAGCTAGTAATTCCAATGGAGAAGACTTGGTGACTTACAGCTTTCTCTATGGCTTCAAGATACACTCCCTGGGGCGTCCTTTAGACGTACTCAATGAGTACACTATGATTCAGAGAGTGCCACCGTTTTTCAAAATTGTCCTGTAAATTTCCATCAGACCTGGACTTTTGCCTGTCCACTTCAGATGGAGACGGACGAGAGGGTATCGACCTACACTTAATTTGAGGGACGAAATTTTTCAAGGAAGCGTTGGAAATGCCACTTACCGTTTGGGCGAAAGACATCGTCTTGGTAACTCCTATCGCAGTTGCATTCGTTCCCGACTGCACTGTTGGGCCGATTTTCATTGCGTTGCCTGCGGCTGCAAGCGGTGGCCTTGAAAGCATCCCAGTTAATACTGGAGGTGGTGCCTTAGCGGACGCTATTTTTACCACATCCAATAGCTTGATTGGCGATGCACTCTTTGCAGACTCTTGCGTCTCGTCTGCAGTATTCGCTGATGCTTGAAGCCTTTCAGGTAAAACTCATACCGTTGTACTACAACCTACCGCTGGTAATACAATTGCTACAGATACTTCGCTAGAGAGTTTTGGAGAAACTGGTTTTGCGTCACTCATTGGAAGTGCCATTGGTGGAGCTTTATGTCCTGCCTTCGGGGGAAGCATTTTAGAAACGACGGCCTCTTCTTTTGGGGCCTTTTCAGTGGGCCCTTTTTTTTAAATTTTCGGACTTCGCTAGAGCTGAGCGAAGTTCTGGGCTTTTTTTTTACTCTTCTGGAGGTGCAGGACTTGTCCTTCGACCTGTGGCTGTCTTCACCACGAGCTACAGACACCATCCTTTGATTAGCAATCTCGGCGAAACATTTATAGTGTTTCGCGATTGTGAACAAAGTCACTTTCAGCGCTGGAAAAGGTGATTAATAAGTAGGCCTTGATTCTGATTGAAAAATAAAAAAACAAAAATTTGTATTTTGGATTGTGATTCTAAGTTACGACTAATCGGGTTAGGTTGTTTTACAATTAAAAAACGTGTATCAATTGCCTTTCGCCTTTTTGAAAATATCTATAGTCAGTCTGTCCGAGTCTAGTATTTTAAATTTTCCTGTCCGTCCGTTCAAACTATAAATTTTATGCTATTCTAATAATAGACTTTAGTTCAATATTGTATTCATTTGTGTCGTTGAATTACATTGTGTTAAGGCTCAGCAACGTGCCACATTGTTTATGTTTGTGTTTAGTTACACTCCGAAAGGAGTCTCTGTTGGAAATATAAACCAATAAATCATAAAAAGCGAACAATACTTTTCATTGGAATACGGCTTACTACAAACTAGGAGAACTGATAAGTATTCTCCCACATCTAGCAACAACTCGTAATAGTGATGCAGTTCCAATACGTCAAGGATTCGAGCGTTCTCCTCACCTTATAGTTGAGAACCTGGCTCCCCACAAGATTACACATCAAGTCGAAAGCTGCTAACAAAACTTCACGGGACATATACCCTAAAGCCACATCAAGACATCAACTGAACTTGAGTGCTGATAACTGTCATAGACACTGCATCAGTCGCTCATACCTCACATCGGTGCTTTTTCAACAAACTAAATGTAAGGTAACCATTTCAAGAGGTTTCCAATACATCAAAACTAAGTGTATGGGTAACCATTTCAAGAGATTACTCCTATACACCAAAATTGGTGACCCCGACAGCAAGAACAGTAGCGCCTTATTAATTGTTTTCCAGCAAAATTGCGGACAGCAGATGTCCCAAGAAGGTCATCTTCAATATTTCTTTTTATCTACCCCCCACCAGTGGTAAGGTACTAAAAAGGGAATGTTATTATACCATTTCATAAGTGAAGAAAACAAGAATGCATCAAGCAAGATAATACTTCAATCAAGAAATTCAGCAGTCAAATCTTACAACAACATAGCAGACAAGAATTCAACTGGTCAAGGTTTGAATACATTACCTATTAGGTATATACATATTTATATACATTTCTTTCAACCTCTTTTATTTAAAAAAAAAATGTGTTATAACACCAAATCTTTTAAAAACAATTCGTTTTCTTAGTATTTCATTATTATCGTAAATCATTGTGAAACCTTTTTCCGATCCTCAAAGTGCTCCTTTGATCAATCAATCAATTTTCCTAATTCAATTTTATTTGTTTTGTTCACGTCTTTTAATCGTTTTGCTTTGCCGAGATTGTTCCCTAAAGATGCCTGATATCTACTCTTCTGCCGAGGATCTCTCAGGTGCCAGCTTAGGCCATAGAAATCCTCCTCCAGTGACTTCGATCGTTACATCAACAACTGCCGCACCTGAAACCGCTATTAATGCTGTATCAGTTAAGTGTATGCCTTTTTATAAAGGCAACCCAGGGCTGTGGTTCCTCCAGTTAGAAGCACAGTTTGCTCTGGCACGAATTACTCAACAAAAGACTATGTTTTTCCACACACTAGCTTCTCTTGATGAAAATATAGCTAGTGTGGTAAGTGATGTTGCTTATTAACCGGAGGGTGCTGAGTACGATACATTAAAAGACACGTTAATTTCCAGACTGACTGGTAGTGGAAACAAACGTCTAAAGCAATTATTAAATGAGTTACCATTGGGTGATTCGAGTCCTTCGCATTTGCTAAGAGAGATGCGAAATCTGAACAAGGGGAAGCTATCGGAAAATGTTTTGAAGTCACTGTGGCTTCAGCGTTTGCCTCCTCACATACAGGCCATTTTAGCTTGCAACACGGAAAGTTTGTAAGCATTGGCCAAATGTGCCGACACAATTGCTGAAGTCAACGCCAATCCCCAAATGTATTCCGTTACCACAGAAGTCGAAGGTCATAATTCTGCTCTTACCCAGTTAGCCAACTAAGTCAGAGACTTAGCAAAGCTCGTCACGATTTCATTAGCTTGTAACCTGAACCCACGTCGAAGTGACCACCCTCAGCCTAGAAGTCAGTCCAGACTTAGGTCTCCATCACCTCGTTTTCAATCAAGTCAAAGGAATTCCTTTTGTTGGTACCACAAACAGTATGCACACAAGGCACGGAAATGTATTCCTCCTTATTCATATAACAAACAAAATTCATGTTCCAATTCGACTGTTTCTTCAAAATCTTCGACAAACTAATCAGCCCTCCGCCATTGACGACGGGTGGAAGAGGCTTCCTAAATAGTCATCTCTATTTGTATGATAAGTCTTCGAAAGAAAAATTTTTAATCGACACTGGAGCAGATGTATCGGTCATTCCGGCATCGCCAGTTAATCGTCAAAGCAAGTCCGATCTATGTCTCGTCGCTGCAAATTCATCTATTATCCACACTTTCGGCAGAAAAATCCTCACTTTGGACTTAGGTCTTCGTCGCACATTCCCTTGGAAATTCATTATAGCCAACGTAACTAGACCTATCCTAGGAGCCGACTTCCTAAGTCACTACGGTTTGCTAGTCAACCTCAAGGAAAGATCACTCATCGACCCACTTACTGCTTTAAAATCATTTGGACAACGGGTGATTGGCCAACAATCAGCAATTTCAGTGCATATCGATGCAGACGTTGATAGCGAAATTCAAAAGCTGTTACGTGAATACCAGGTCATTACGGTAGAAGCGGGTTTTATTAAACAACTGACCCATAAGGTAACCCATCGCATCATTACTAATGGCCGATAGTCTCAAAAGTACGTCGCCTTTCTCCCGAAAAGCTGGCCGCGGCTAGAAGTGAATTCGACTTTTTGCTAAAGCAGGGAATTTGTAGACCTTCAAACAGTAGCTGGTCCTCTCGTCTACACGTCGTCAAAAAAAAGAATGGTGACTGGAGACCCTGCGGAGATTATAGGCGATTAAGTGCTATTACTGTTCCGGACCGCTATCCTATCCCTCTAATACATGACTTTGTCTATCAATTACAGGATTGCAAATACTTTTCGACTCTAGATCTGGCTAAGGCATATCAACAAATTCCCATTGAACCGGAAGACATTCCCAAAACGGCTATATGCACGCCATTCGGGCTCTTCGAGTTCACTCGCATGACCTTTGGTCTCTGCAACGCAGCACAAACCTTTCAAAGGTTCATCCATACTGTGCTTCAGGAATTTTCCTTCTGTTTCGTCTATTTGGACGACATCCTAATTGCCTCTACATCTAAATCTGAACATATTACACACTTGAAACAAATTTTTATGCGGTTGAAAGAATATGGTCTCATAATTAATTTAGACCAATGCAGGTTTTTACAAAGTCAGATCAACTTTCTAGGTCATTCGGTCACACCTCAAGGGATTAAACCATCTCCCGAACGAGTGTCAGCGATTGCAGACTTCACAATTCCAAAAACGGTCAAAGAACTGCGTCCTTTTCTTGGCATGGTAAATTTTTACCGCAGGTTCCACCCACACGCAGCCAGCCATCATGCCCTGCTTAACAATTATTTGACCGGTCCTAAGAAAAAGAGTGCCCAGATAATCATTTGGTCCCCAGAAGCCACCAAAGCTTTCGAGGAAGTGAAAACTCAGTTGGCACAATCAAACATGCTAGTTTTTCCCATTTTGTCAGCCGAGCTCGCTCTATACGTAGACGCTTCGGATTCAGCTATCGATGACCGGGAACTTCTTGCGGCCTATTTAGGCATAAAATACTTTCGCTATCATCTGGACGGGCGCACTTTCACTCTGTACACGGATCACAAGCCGTTAACATTCGCTTTTAAACACCAGCCAGAGAAAGCTTCCCTCAGACAACTGCGACATCTGGATTTTGTAGGACAATTAACGACAGACATAAAACATGTAGCGGGAAAAGACAACGTTGTTGCCGACGCCTTGTCACGCGTAGAGGAAATACATATCCCGAGTATTGTCGATTTCGGCTCCATCGCGGACAGTCTAGTCGAAGACCCTGAGTTGCAAGAGCTTTTATAAAATTCACAGTTCAAATTGGAAAAGCTTCCACTTTTTGGCACGTTTCCAGGACATTCACATTGATATCATTGGTCCGCTTCCCCCTTCACAAGGATTCAGGTATTGCCTTACCATTATAGATCGATTCACCAGATGGCCCGAGGCTATTCCTCTGTCCAGCATCGACGCTGAAACGGTCGCAGAGGCATTTTTCCGAAATTGGATATCGCGCTTTGGAGTACCCAGAACAGTCGTCACCGATCAAGGACCACAATTCGAGTCAGTTCTCTTCACTGAACTCTCTAAGTTATTAGGTTTCGAACGTAGCAGAACCACGGCTTATCATCCACAAGCCAACGGTTTTCAAGAGCGATGGCATCGGACACTTAAAGCAACGATTATGGCATATAAGGAGAGATCATGGTCACAAATCCTCCCTTTAGCCTTACTAGGACTGCGAACGATATTCAGAGAAGAGTTCCAAGCTGCCCCGGCAGAATTGGTATACGGCGAAAGCTTACGTCTTCCCGGCGACTTCTTGCTCGCTTCGAAAATCCAACCACAAAATGAATTTATTGTTTCACTTCAGAATACCTTTTCGGAGATCAGACCCGTTCAGGCTTCAAATCACTCCCGGCAGTCATTTTTCAAATTTAAGGAACTAATTAATTGCTCGCACGATTTCGTTCGTAAGGACTCACTCCGAGCCTCACTTCAACCTCCTTATGAAGGCCCCTACGAAATTATTAGTCGCAAGGACAAGTTTTATACCGTAAAAATACGAAACAAGGAGACAAATATATCAATCGACAGATTGAAACCATGTTTTAAGGAAGACGACAACGAATTACGCCAAGACCAGTCTACGGATGGTAGCCACGAACCACTTCAGTCAGTCCCTGAAGGTTCTGTTCAGCCAGCGCCTGAAGATGTACTAAGAAATCATGACACTGCCAGCACAGATGAACATTTCGATTTTCATGGATTCGAAGATTCACCATCCCCAAAATTCGAGACACCAAACAAACCCGAACACACCACCTAGTACCCAATCCACACGTACCGTCAGATTTATGCCAGACGGAAACGCTGTTTTCCAACAGCAAACCACAAGAACTGGACGAATCACTCAACCTCCCAGTAGATTTGATACTCGCTAAACCTGTGGTTTCGCTGGCAGGGGAGTGTTGTGGCTGTCTTCACCACGAGCTACAGACACCATCCTTTGGTTAGCAATCTCGGCGAAACATTTATAGTGTTTCGCGATTGTGAACAAAGTCACTTTCAGCGCTGGAAAAGGTGATTAATAAGTAGGCCTTGATTCTGATTGAAAAATAAAAAACAAAAGTTTGTATTTTGGATTGTCATTCTAAGCTACGACTAAACGGGTTAGGTTGTTATACAATTAAAAAACGTGTATCAATTCTCTTTCGCCTTTTTGAAAATATTTATAGGCAGTCTGTCCGAGTCTAGTATTTTAAGTTTTCCTGTCCGTCCGTTCAAACTATAAATTTTATACTATTCTAATAATAGACTTTAGTTCAATATTGTATTCATTTGTGTCGTTGAATTACATTGTGTTAAGGCTCAGCAACGTGCCACATTGTTTATTTTTGTGTTTAGTTACACTCCGAAAGGAGTCTCTATTGGAAATATAAACCAATAAATCATAAAAAGCGAAACAATACTTTTCATTGGAATACGGCTTACTACAAACTAGGAGAACTGATAAGTATTCTCCCACATCTAGCAACAACTCGTAATAGTGATGCAGTTTCAATACGTCAAGGATTCGAGCGTTCTCCTCACCTTATAGTTGAGAACCTGGCTCCCCACAAGATTACACATCAAATCGAATGCTGATAACAAATCTTCACGGGACATATACCCTAAAGCCACATCAAGACATCAACTGAACTTGAGTGCTGATAACTGTCATAGACACTGCATCAGTCGCTCATACCTCACATCGGTGCTTCTTCAACAAACTAAATGTATGGTAACCATTTCAAGAGGTTTCCAATACATCAAAACTAAGTGTATGGGTAACCATTTCAAGAGATTACTCCTGTACACCAAAGACCCCTCTCCAGAGCTGCTTGCACCAGCCATGGTGCAAGCACTCAGAATTTCACACTTGTACAATATCAAACATTGCGCCTCGCACTTTTAGGCAACGATACGGAAACACGTCCGCGCACTTTGCCAGCAATAATAATAATAATAATTTTTTTTATATGTATATAAGATCTTTATTAAACCTTATAAATTGACTCTTAAAATTTAAAAAAAGTGAAAAAAAAAGTTGCTCTGTAAAAAGGAGAAAAGGCTCTCACTGACTAATTTAAAAATAACAATATACAATTCAATAGGGACAAAAAGATAAACTAATATTTAAAGGCACAAAAAAGGACTAAGGAAAAAAACCAAAACAATGTTCTCAAAAGAGACAATATATACGGTTATAAGAATTTTGGAAAATGCCTAAAAGATGAAAAACAAAAAAAATTTCACTTGTCTCTATTTTGACAATAGGGTAAGTGGCAGTTCCAAGAAGATCCAAATTTCCCACAAATTATCTAATAAAAATTATTTCCTATACGATCGAAATGTCAACATATAAATTTTACAATTTTGTACCGAGACCGAAACCGAATTAAAATCTAATAACCGAACGATCGGAAAAAGTTACGCGATAACATAATAGAGTCCCGCGAGCGCAGCCTGTAGTATCATAGACCTCTACAAACTGCCCTCATCATCCCTTCAGCTGAGCATCTCAAACGGAGCGCCTGTCCTTCCCACAGCACTTGTAACGGTTCCAAAGCAAAGAGAGGCCCCGTGGTCTAGGGATTCAAATGCTGTGGCCTGAAATCACCAGCGAAAGACAAGAGCGCCGTCCAGCACCCACGATTGTGGCTGACATGTGCAGTTGAATGTGTCGGTGTTCATTGCCAGATATTCAAGACGTAAACGTCTTTTCAATCTGTCAACGAAGTGGCGCTTAAGTCCTTGTGCGTGGTGTTGTGGGCCAGTGTTATGATTCTCATCTTCGACTCTCATGTAGTACAGGTGAATTTACATTTGGCCAGTATCAACACAAAGCTAGTCAAACAATTCACTCGACTACAGACCTTTGGTCCCCAAAGAAACGGTGTCCTAGTAATGCCGAAATTCGGGTGGATCAACTGACACAAACCGCGCACGAGAACCATTAGACCCTGCAAAGCCGGACAAGTGAAGAACCTGTGAAACAGGGTGCCTTCACCAGCACAAACTGTGCAAATCCTCTGAACCCGACGGTCAAAATATGTGACAACTGATTAGGATGCACATGCGAATATCCCCCCGAGGTGTGATCGCCATCTGTTGTATCCTGTATACTCCGGAGGTCTTATTGACATAAGCACGTCACGGAGCACACGTGTTGTAAGTGTGCTGAAAGGTGTGTGAAGGGCTCTGTTTAGAACGAATACATTTTCCAACTTAGTGCCAGGGTCACTGGTCCCAAGTTGGCGAAATCTATCCTGCGCAGAAGCAGCGAGGTCGTGTAGTTGTGAAGTGTTAGTGTTTATTCGACAGTTTCCAGAGATATCAATAACATCTCCGAGAACTGTCAGTGTATGCGTGTCAGCTTCAAAACCTCGAGCATTACTGATTACTGAATCTATTAATTCAGGATTAAACCTGATTGGAATCGACGCGAATTGCGTGTATGGTAGAGGATTCCACTTAAGGTGAAATGTTGGCCTGATTTTGCCCCAGGTCTGAATCGATGAGATTAGACCCAGTGGCCAGTCACGAGGATAGGGTGGTCGAACAGAGAGCAGGTAGTAATACTCCCCTATGCCGATCCCTCCCAGTACATTCACCGATAGTTGAGAAATCAAGCTGTCTCTCTGGCAAAACACACGTTGGAATACACGCACTTGGAGACACCTTGATTTTGCAGCTAAGTTAGTGGGACCTAATCCACCTATCTTGACTGGCAGACAGAGCGTGCTTTCAGCAACCCATCGTCTTCCGCACCAAAAGGCGTCTATCGCTTTTACTTGAAGAAAACCTACGAAGCCTTCATCAAACGTCTCAGACTTTAGCAGATGAACGATGGACGAGGTAAGCAAATAGTTTATCACGACTGACCTACCCATCAAGGATAATGGAAACAGTGGACTACGCCATGAGTTTACAGCTCTAGAGAGCTTCTCAAGAGCGATACGGCTATTATTTGATTTACTCTCGCGTCCGATATACACACCTAAATACTTCAGGCAAGTATTAGTGCATTGGATGTTCAGTGCACTATCTGTACGATCTCTCCACCTTCCACACCACAAGCCTTGACTCTTATTAATGTTGATTTTAGCGCCCGCTATACGCTCGAACTGTTCGAAAACAGCACGAACGACCGGAAAAGCTTAATCTCTTGTCACGAAAATAGAAAGGTCATCCGCATACGTCAACGTAAGAGGCCTCACATAGGTATATGGTAGATGAACCGCATATTGTCCGAGCATTCGACGAAGATTAACCAGTAGCGGCTCCAACGAAAGATCATAAAGCATACCTGACAATGGACAGCCCTATCTGATACCAAGATGGAACGAGATAGGAGCCAGAACATGTCCTTGATGCTTAATCAAAATCGCTGAATCTCTATACAGTTTCCCGACGATGTCGAGCCACCTGGGCGGAAACCCAAATGCCTCGAGAGCAGTCAAGAGATACTCGTGCGAGACGCTATCAAAAGACTTTTGTTGGTCTAATGAAATCGTGGCCATTTGTTTACCTGTTTGTTCACCGTAGGCAAACAAATGCTTGGGTACCGCGATATTGTCATAGATACTACGACCAGCTACACAATAGGACTGTTCCAGGTGTATTACTGAAGCAACTACTGAGCGGAGTATCGCGCCTAACGCGTTACAGACGATTTTGTACTCTACATTGCATCGGGTCACTGGCCTCCAGCTCCCCATCCTCTTCAAATCTCCCTTCTTTGGAATCAATTGCAAAACAGACCTCCTCCAACTAGAAGGAAAGTCTGAATGTGTCTCAACCGCCGAACTGAAGACTTCCAAAAGGTCAGGAATTAATAAATACCTGAAACGTATGAATAATTCTGGAGTCAAGCCGTCAAATCGAGGTGAAGTGTGACGCCTTAGTTCCTTTTTCGCAGCAATCATATCCTCCAATGTGATTACTGTATCCAGGAGCTCCTTACTGTCTTCAGAGGCAATGGGCATATTCTCAGGCATATTCTCAAGAAATTAATGAGTGATCGAGGATGTTATCGACGTCGATTCAGAGTAGAGACTAGTAGTCTCAAATATATTCTGATAGCTGTTGTCCGTTGAGGTCTTTTCCAGTTTCATCAATTATCGTTTCGACCTCACAAGAAGCAGTACATCGTCTAGTCGCCTGAAATAAGTACTCGGTTGGAGAAACGCCTTCCCTCAGCCAGCGTGATTGGCTTCTCAACACAAACTCCAAGCTTTGTGTCGCCAAGCGTTCCGTTATTATACTGAAATAAAGAATCAACTCCGGCTCAGTTGGGAGAAGACCTGCCACCCGAGAGACCTCGGCCGACAAGCTAGAAGCTTGATACCCACTTTGATTGAAACTCGTCTGGATAAATGATCGAATTTGGAGCTCAACTTTCCTCTCTTACCAATCGTGCCAGAATTCAATGAACTCATTGATGAACTACTCGGAATTTAACAAATAGTTGTTGAATAATCAGTATGCAGGTCTACTTTCAACTAGTCGCCACTACAAGAAGATAATCGCTAACTAAACACACTTCATGAGTGACACCAACGAATTGTTCTAGTATTCCAGGTGAGACGTAAAGTCTATCAATTCTGGAGCCTGTGATACTTCCATGGATATTTCGCGTGACCCTCGTGTATGATCCAGTCGTAGGATGCATCCAAAGATAGATATCCGCGAGTTTGAAAACACCGACGAAATTCTTCAATCGAGTAGCATTGACAGGGTTGAACTCAACTCCAGAGTGACGATCCATGGAGGGATTCAGTGTGCAGTTGAAATCACCTCCGAGGATAATATCGCCGCTAAAATTCACCAGACAGGACTGAACACTATCAAGAAGTTGTCTTGTAATGTCCTTGTCATGAGGAAGGTACACACGTACTACCTTGATATGTTTCTCTTGAATGACAAAATCCAAGGGAGAAGCGAAGCCTGGGAAGATATCTGTATAGACAGGAGACGATAGTGTAAATTTGTTGGATACAATGATTGCTACTTCTGAGCCTCGGCGAGGCGCAGGTGCGGCAAAGATTGCATATCCAGTGTGTTAATAAGCATAGGGCTCGAGTTGTGTATACTTGAGTGAAATTCGTCTCCTGCAGAAGTGTAATGTCTATATCGAACATTTTGACATGTTCGATAGTACTGTGTAGTCTTGTATGAGCACTTAAGCCCCGGGTGTTAAGAGGGCCTATCTTACACATTCAAAGAAGCTCAAACGATAATGGTACGACATCTACGGACGACGAGAATCGGCCACGCGATGCTCCTGTATAAATTCCTCCACCTTCCTATGAAGTCGTTCTTACCGAGTTACATCGTTGTACTGCCCCTTTTTCTTCGACTCCTGTTGTAGAAGTAGAAGCTGGGGAAGTAACAACTCTCGCCTTTCCAGCTCCCGAACAAGAATACTCCATATTTTACCTGAATTCTTCTTGTACTAGAGCTGGCCAAGAATTCCGCGAATTTTCTCCCTAGGAATGGTTTCCATACCCCTCGAGACTTCAAATTGGCTACCAGTCGAAATGGTGCTACCACACGACTCCTAGCCACTGAAGCTCGAGTGACTAGTCTCAGCCAACCCCGTCATATCACAGACGGAAAGCTGTTCGAGAGATGCTTCCGCCTCTCTCACAACAAACTTCGACCCGCGAGCTCCACTTTTGTCCTCCTCCGAGTGGGTCCGTTTTGGAGCGACTGGCTTTGCTGGCTCTGGAGCCGGCAGCATCGCCCGGTCCACCTTCGTCTTCCTCCTCGTCCTCCTTTCTTTACCTAATCGCCTATCGTCAGAAGTAGCCATGCTTTCACGTGCTGACGTGGCACCGTTTATAGACTTAACATTTTTTACCTCTGAGATAAGTGCAGGCACTTTAGCCACTGCAGGTTGAGTGCCAGCCGAAGATTGCTTCTCCAGAGACACTACTTTAGCAGTGGTTTCCTTCGAGGGAATCCTCGGTTCAGCCCTCTTCCCGCTTCTCCTGGGCAGTTAAAAATAAATGCTCTACCAAATGGCAAGCATGGCATTTCGCTGCGGTGCATACGTACACCCCTAATACAAGGTAATGGACGCTTTCCGGCTGGTACCGAAATACCCCGCCCGAGACCCTCGTCACCAATTTTTAAGTGAATGGCACGAGCTTTGCCATGAACCTTCCCAAATCTCCCTAAGAAATTTATGAGGTCTTCATGGCTCGCTCGCATAGAGACCCGTAAAAACACGACCTTCGTGGGCTTTTCCCGGTATGGGAACGGGAAAAGGTGTCTACCCTCCACCTCGACGCCCCCAAGCATAAGCTGGTAGCACTTTCGAGGGATGTGGTATACACCTCAACCATTCCCCCAGCAATTATCCCCATGCAGAATAGCTGTTCAGAGGAGACATCGCGGAAAATGCATTCAAGTATGCGCTCTGAGGACATCCTCTGATGTGCTCGAGCTGCATACCGTAGCTCTTATCCTGCCATCTCCCGTCAAAGAAGCCCTGGAGCCCCGCACTGGTCTTGGGCCGAAGCGTACCTGCGTTCAATGGGGCTGGACGAGGAGCGATGCCCTTTCCTAAAATTTCGATAGTGGAACTATTCTGGAACTGCCACTTACTTGAGCATAAGATATTCGTGGAACTAATGCCGGGAACGTGGTGCTGTTACTGGTGGCTCATTCTTCCTTGTGGTCACCTTTCTTACTTCATCTGCCAGTTACGAGCTTGACGCTTATGCTACTGAAGATGCTGCTGTTGCAGCCATTTTCGGCTCTACTTCCGTTGCTGTAATAGGCACGGCAATTGTGGGAACTGTATTCAGCATCTTGAGAGCAGCAAGTGCTGCTTTGGTGGTGCCAATTACAGCTAAGATTTGGCTGCCTCATGGCTGATTTCACGTTGCAGGGGGAAGATGCCACATCATTCTTCTTTATAGACTCTTGACTTGGGCCCTGAACGACCTTTTCTGGGGCCCTTTTAGTTGCTTTGGAAGAAGAAGAAGAAGTATTCGTGCTCCTTTTATTCCTTCCTTTTAATTTAAGGGGATCATCCATCCCCCCTGTATCGCTGCTGCTCGACTGCATCCCGCCGCTTCCGGTAACATCAATGATGTCCCCGAGAACAGCATGGGAGCAATCCTGAGACTATTCCCCGAGCATTACGAACAAGCGTATCTGTTAATTCAGGATTAAAATCCACTGAATTGTTCTAAACTCATCGTACCTAATGGTATACCATTCTAGATAAAATCTCGCCCTAATTCTACCCCAGGTCTGCATCGTAGAGATCATATCCTGAGACAATTCAGTAGGGTAAAACGCGCGGACAGAGAGAAG
>OZ005740.1:166450345-166514375 GCA_963930735.1 Dioctria linearis
TTGGAGATTACCAAAGCTATCAAAGTATTCGATGTTATCACCTTTCTTGTAGTACGCTACCCAGTGTGTACCTGCTCCAGTTGAGATGTCGAAGTTAACAATTCCGCTTTCTTGCTTCCATGGCTTTTTAGGTAGATTATCATGCATAAATACTACTCTGAAGTGGGGCAAGTGTGTGGTATACTTGTGAAGATCCAACTCGTTTAGCGGTCTTTCGGGTAGCGTCTTTAATAGTTTTTTGGTAGAGGTTGTATATAGAGTCTAAGTCCTTTTCTGCACGGCTTCAGAAACAGTCCGTTTCCAACTTTACCAACCGCTATAGTTTCTTTTGCTTGGTTATGACGTTTGCTTTCATTTTGCCCTTGCCGCACTGGTATCATTTACTGCTTTAGCTATCACTGCTGCACCTCCAGATAGTGCTCCCAATGCTGAAAGCCCAGCAAACAACGGGATGAGGAACGGAAGTGCCCCACCAACCTTTGGTACAGGTATCACTCGTGGAGTTTTAATTGATTTCTTCTTTCTTAATAATATTTTTAGCTGCACTAAGAGCTGTTTTTGTAGGTTCCATCAAGTCTTCTGGTTTTTTGAATTTTAAAATTTTACGTGCATTTCGTACTGCTTCTCGGAATATGGGTTGGCGTTTATTTTTAGCCTTTAGACCCATACCGAGTTTAATTTTAGCCTTCATTGCGTTTATTATAAGCCAAGCTTTGGCACGTTCACTCAAATTTTCATCGGTAGATTTTGCACCCCTCCAGGCTTTTTCAGCTAATATTTTATCAGCTATATGTCGATCACTTGTATCTTTATGTCGCGAGTATGCTATATCATGTTCCTGCAGGCTGCATCCAGTGGATTAATACCCGGATCTCCTCTCGCCATTCTTTGTTGTAACTTTGTTCTTGGTCCACAGTACTGGTATACCGGTAGATGTAGTTCTACAGGTAATTTGTTGGTGATTGAATTTAATAGTTCTTTTCTCCCTTTCAAAGATTTTGTGGAGCGTTTCGATTTGTGATCTGACATCTTATAAGGTTCCGATGATACTGCTGAAATGTAATATAAACAGGTGTACTTATAAGAATCCCGTTTGTCTTCAATATCCGGTTCATTAAACAGGAACAAGCTTTTCCTGTTCGAAATGCTGATGTAGCTGTAATGAAGGTGAAAAGAAGCATGGCCCCCCACTGCATGAATATGGTTCCTTGATAAGGATAGCTCATTAAACAAGGGCCGCTACCCTAAAGGATTTGATACCTTCATTGCACTATAAAAGGATGAAACATGCGAAATTTTCATAAGTCGAAGTTGTAACTCAGGCGAAAACACACCGAATACTGTGGACCTGCTGAGTAGATAAAAGCTGTTCACCTGTTTGAAAAGCTGTTAAGCTGTTATCAGAGCTGTTTGGAACACTGTTAAGCTGTTATCAGAGCTGTTTGGAAAGCCGTTTACCTGTTTAAAAGCTGTTATCAGAGCTGTTTGAAAAGCTGTTAAGCTGTTATGAGAGCTGTTTGGAAAGCTGTTAAGCTGTTATCAGAGCTGTTTGGAAAGCCGTTTACCTGCTATCAGAGCTGTTTAAAAGCTGTTATCAGAGCTGTTAACAGAGCTGTTTGAAAAGCTGTTATCAGAGCTGTTTGAAAAGCCGTTATTCGGTTAATATCGAACACGAATGAAAATCTATTAAAGGAAATCATCAAGACAAGGAATGCAGTGCGAAAGAAATTTAAAGCTCTAAAGACGGGAAGGATTTAAGCAGAAGCTCAACTTGAAGAAACTCTTAAGCCAATCACCAAACCTTTAAAAGTGTTTGTTACCAGAGTCCAAAACGAGTCGCCATTCAAATTGGAGCCAAAAGAAAGAAGAAGACAACGAAATTGTGGAACCTTTTACCCCTCCAAAACGAAAATTTGTGAAAATGGAGGCCAGTAGCATACCTATAAATTATGGAGACTATTCCTTAACATCTGAAGAAGAATTCGCAACACCCAAACATTCAAGAACACTGGTAGGAAGGTCTCCTGTCACCTACCCCGATACGTCGGTATACATAGTTTCAAACTATTTAAAACTATTCACTGATAATAGCCCAAAGATTGACCCAACCTATGGAGTTTACTATGATGACAACGCGTGGAGAATCGGTAATTCAACGTTTGATGTTGATGATATTGGAAATATTGTTATCAAGGGGAAGAGCTATAAAACAACTTTGGGGTTATGTGAGCTGTTATTTATGAAAGATCCTGTAAAAAGTCTATATACTAAAGAGGATTTAACTAATTATGGATCTATTTTGAGAGATACCAATGCATATAAACGTGCTATGCTATGCTGAAGATGAACAAATAAATGGTACTAGAGCGGCTAAGTATAAAGCTATAATCAGTAAACTTATACAGCATAAAGGCATGGGAGTAATGCGACTGCCTAAGGAAAACATTGATTACATTTACTGGGATGACCCAAATGAATTAGTGGATAGGCTGCGCCTTCTAATGGCATCAAAACAGGCTGGAAACACCAGTCACAACAATGAAATTGTATCTATCCTGGAGGAGTTTCGAGAAGCAGATATTATAGTATAAATACTACTCCATTACCTTAATTCTTCACAATATACAGATGAGTGTTGACAAGTTTGGACGTTTCTCTAAGCGAGGATATCTTGGGAAAGCAGGTGAACGTGGACCAACAGGAGCTCAGGGACCAGCCTGTGAACAAGGAACTCAAGGACCAGCTGGTAAACAAGGAGCTCACGGTCCAGCTGGTGAACAAGGAGAGTGGGGTATTGGATTTAATTTAACGATAAACGCAGACTACGATCTGAGCTCAAAGTGTATAAAACGACTTGGTTAACCCCTTGAAAATGATGATGCTACTACCAAAGACTATTTTGACAAGAAAATTAAAAGAAGTGTTGAAGAAATAAGAAAAAGTATTAATATAGAGGTGGCAAATTTAACGTTATATATCAATGATGAAATCGCGAAGATTGAAAACTATCACTTTACTTCAGTAATAAATAAGAAAGACTTGACACTAAAAGATGGTGTATATGAGTAAAAACTCTTGGGAAATCTGTTTCATTTATAATTACGATGAGCAAGAGACAAGTGGTAAATGAGCTGCATAAACCAACGAGAAAAAAATTTAAACGGCGTCGTGTGATCATCAAAGAACTAGATGACTTGTGGCGGGCAGACTTGGTTGAAATGGATCCCTACAAGTATGTGAACAAGGGTTACCGCTATCTATTGACAGTAATTGATACCTTCTCCAAATACGCATGGGCAATTCCAAATAATAGAAAAACTGGTGCAGAAGTAAGAGATGCCATGCAATCTATATTAAGCGAGGGACGAATATCTTAAAATCTGTAGACTGATGTTGGAAAGGAATTCTACAACAGCCACTTTAAAAATCTAATGCTGAATCATGCAATTAATCATTAATCTACGTACAGTTTCCTCAAATCATCAATAGTGGAACGATTTAACCGAACTCTGAAGGACATGATGTGGAAGGAATTCAGCTTTAATGGAACTTATCAGTGGATTCGTATGGTAAAGAAACTGCTCACTGAATATAACTCGAGAATACATCGAAACACAAAACTGCGACCACCTGATATCAACGCCTCCAATGAGAAACTACTGCTTTCAACTGTATACAATCACATAAAAATTGTTGTTCCTGCAAAGTATAGATCGAATCGTTAATAGGGCAAACTCAATGTTAGGCTTTGTAAAGCGTTGGGCAAAAGAATTAGTTGATATCTACATTACTAAACTTCTTTTTACCACTCTTGTTAGACCCATTTTGGAATATGCCAGTCCTGTCTGGTCTCCCTCTTTCAAAAATCACTCCGATCGTATTGAGAGCGTGCAGAGGAGATTATTACTTTTTGCTTTAAGAGGTCTTGAATGGAGCGATAGACTTCATCTTCCTCCTTATAACGAAAGATTAAATTTAATACACCTTCCTTTGTGGCATTAGCTTTATATTTCAACTTGTGAAAGGTGACATCGACATGCCCTTGATGCTTTAGAAAATTAATTTCAATTCACGATCTCGACACTTGCGATCTAATGACTTCACTGATTTGTGTTCTCATCGAACCAACTATGGACACTTTGAGCCTATGACTAGAATGTGCTGTACTTTTAATTTGAATTTTCATTCGATAGATTTTAACATTAATAAGACTCAATTAAGAAAAATCCTCAATAATTGCTCTGTACTTTAGCTTAATTTAAGTATTGTATCCTCGGACCATTGTAAATAAATAAATAAATAAAGTAGGAGATTTTGTACGCATCAGCAAATACAAGCATATATTTGAGAAAGGCTATACACCAAACTGGACAACTGAGATTTTTAAAATTATTAAAGTTCAAAACAGAAACCTCATCACATATAAGCTGGAAGATTATCAAGGAAATCCAATCACGGGAGGCTTTTATGAATTGGAGCTGCTGAAAGTTAAACACCCAAACCTATATCTGGTAGAGAAAATCTTAAAGAAGAGTGGAGATAAAGCTTACGTTAAATGGCTCGGATTTTCATCAAAACACAATTCTTGGATTAATTACAAAGATGTTTTATAATTTCTTGAAAAAATACAATTTAAAATAATTATAATACTTTATACATGTCATTATAATGCAAATTACTTTAATAAATAAAACTAAAACTATAATACATTTATTATTTACACTAGACTTAGATACTTTCTGCCGTTGCCACTTGTTGATCTGATGAAATTGAGTAATGCCCCCATGGTAGAGTATCCGTCGTTCCGCTCATAATATGTCGCTTATTATCATAAGGACTCAATGCGATATTCTTTTGACTGACAGTGTATACGCTATGGTTATGTCGTATGGAGCTCTGATTAGCAGATAATATTCGCTTGTTATTCAAACATTCGACGTAGTCTTCGAAATTGATATGCCTCTGGACTACATTAGCTTTTATTCCTTTCACTCTTTTTACAGTTTCACCATGGTTTATACCCAGACTGTACATTTTCGAGCGCAAGCCTGCAAATTCACTCATAATTTTCCCATTCAGCTCATCCTTCATTAGCCCAGGAAACTTTTTATTCATGAACGGTAAGTTGAATTGATTATTTTCTGGGTAATCACTTGTATCTAATTTGTTTATATTTTCGGCCATAAACTCATATGCATTTTTCTCTTCAAGTTCATATATTAGAGAATCTGTATCTGTATACATGACTATACATTTAACTCCAAATTCACGCTGCATAAATTTGTAGTGGAAATCGTAGAGACATATCTTTGAAATTCATATAACTGCCATTCCAATATAGAGATGCTTATTAAATAAGAGTTTGAGTCGCCTTAAAGCAACTAAATGCTCATCAAATATCGTCGCACTGTGGAAGGTGGGTGCTGCAATCCGAACTTTTGCACCATACCGACCTTCCCACTTTACACAAAGTTTTATATCGCTATACTTGCGAACATTTTACATGGTCTTACTAAAAGCTGCATTATTCATCTTCTTGTAGCTGTACTTCACATGATCGCTGGTAGCCTACTTCCGTTTGGTGGTATTTAAGTCAATATATGGTTTAAGCAAAGCTGATTGGTTGAATTGAAGAACGCGGTGCACTTTTTTTAGGATGAGGCCATGTGATATGATTTCAAATATCCTCCACACCTTTTCTGCGCGGCTATAGTCCTCAGCAGATATACCACTGTCAGTCATTTTATTATAGAATTGCTCCTGCGCCGGTAAGTGTTGGAAATCCAATTTTGTCCAAACGTCAACGAAGTCGTATGGGAAGACGCCTTTGCGTGTAAGTAGTTTAAAGTAATCATCATCCAATTCCTGCCATACAGCTCTTGTAATATTTAATTTATCCATTGGAAGCAATGATGATAGTTTATCTAAGGATTCTGCCATAAAGCGGAAGGAATCGATGAATCTGAATTTGATATGACTGCCTTCAACGTGCTTGGTGAACGAAATGTATCTTTCTTTATTTATTGGTAGGAGATCCATTTTCCCAGGAATGCTTGTAGCTTTATCCTTAATAATGAAGTGAGCATCATATCCAGATAAATTGTGAAAAATGACTGGAACTGTGGTGCTATCTTGATAGTTGAGGTTGCATGCATTTTGCGCTGGTCCTCGATATATTCCTGTTAAATGGCAATGGTCCCGGACTCGTTCTTCATCGGTTGCAAACGTTTTTCCACATATATGGCATATTCCATATTCATATGTGAATGCCGTTCCTCTTTAGTCAGGGGTTGCATTGGTATGATGTTTAGCTTTGTGGCGACGCGTCTGTGTTCGTCAACATTTCCTTTCTGAACGTTTGACCAGCCACTGTGTAAATCACATAATTTATTTCATTAAGTTCTCAGCTTGCAACACTTTGTTGGGTTTTGAAAGCCTTATCTAGGTAGGTGACGATTGACAATAGAAATAAATTTAGTGGATAAGAAAATTCATTTATGTCAGAATTGTTGTTCAGAGAAGTTACTTTTTGTCGCTAAAAAATATTATAACGTTTTAAATTAATTCTCACAAAGGATACTTTAATAAAGGACAGATACGAATCCATAACACCAGTGGTTTTAATTGGACTGGATTTCGCTGAAGGCTAATGTTTATGCCCGTTCCCGTGGCATCAACGCTATTATCTTTCTTTCCTTTTTTAGGCCTCTCCTTTCAGAAGGCTGATTTAAATCGACATTATCGACATTATATTACATTATCCTGTGGTTGTACTAAGAACTGTGTTGTTGCTCTCATCCAAGGGTATACGACTTCCTCAAGATATCCAAGGTAGGCAAACCGAACTACTTTTCTACGCCAACTAGTACCGGTGTTTAAAGGTATCCTGTAGAGAGATCTGCTGGTTTCAACTCACCTGAAGTATCACTTACTTACATCTGATCAAAATAACTAGTGGAGCCTGAGGTCGTGATACGACTTACGGAATACCACTAAAGCTTTTCCTATACAGCTATGGATGCAATTTTTTGCAATTCTAATGCAAATAATTGTTGACAATTCAAGTCTCGATATGCTCTGTAATATAAGAGCTTAGCATCATGTTTGCAGTGGAAATAAAATCCTATGCTGGATTCGCTGTGTATTTTGATCGTTTCCCTGAATCGGCTTCAATATTGACTCAAGATCGGCATACACACAAAACGGGACTGGATTCTTATGGTTATAATTCTTATATTCCAGCCATTTCTTTTCTTCTGATGGAAACATAATTCTGCAATCATTTTGCTTCTCGCATTCGGGAATGTGTTATTCTAATTTTTCAGCAGAGCGAAAGTAGAGCAAACATCTCTCACATATATACTTTCTACCATCATGTTTCGGAGTTAGCTTCGATATGAGTTGGGAAAGATCTTTAATCCAACAGGAATGATATCTGCTGCCATCATCACCACCATCATCCATATGATCATCATCCTGGTCAAAGTCATCTTGTAGCATTAAGAGATTTACATGTTGCTCCATCCTGTGTTTCGTAAGTCTAACTTTAACTGTGGTGAAGAAACGCTCTTTCTCTAGGATGAATATGTTTATTTATAAATCGTTGTGGTTTTCAAATTGCGTAATTTGCTTAAGTGTCATTGGAAATGTTATTCCAGTTAAATTAAGTACAGTTGAATAATATGGGTATGATGAGGTCCTAGCGTAGTTACTATTTGCTGCTGCAGGATATAACGCTGATGTTACAGCCCATACGAAGCATGCTTCATCATTATTTTGTACATTGATGCAAGCTTTCTTTGATGCAATTTCCTTTCGTAGGGGTATATACGAAGATCCTCGAAGCTGCTCAAACTGGTTGATGTGTACTGCTAGATGTATTATAGAGTGCAGTGCCCAGCCATTGTCTTTTTCCTAGAATTCTTCCAGCTGAGTGTGTATTGGATCCAAATGTTTGATTTAAAGCACTCCTCTAAATTATCATCTGCACTAATTGGAGCAGTTCTCGCTTGGAAATATTTAACGTCTTTTATCATTTCATTGTCACCAGTTTCTTTAACAAATTCACCGCAAAACGTTGTAGAAACTTTAATATTAAAATAATGTTTTAAGGTATTTTTAACACGATGCGTAAATAATTTGGCAGCGTCTTTTATAAATAGCTTCGGATCGATATGTTTTAAATTTGCAATAACACCTTGCCGAATTCTGTCTGCGAACGCTGTTTTTATTACCTCCTACTTTACAAAATCACTTCTTCTTACGCGAGTAATTCCTGCATCCCGACCGGAAGCTCTCAGTAGCGCTCTCAATGCTTTAATTTGCTCGATGCAGCTCTCGAAATGTCGTTTCCTAGCATTCTTTTTACACCCTCGAAATGCAACTTGAAAGTTATGCATGATTCTATTGCACTTTTAAACAGTATTGTTTTTATTCACTGAATTTTTTAAACACTCCATCACATCTTTTCGCAAATTTTCAATTATTGAAAAACTTTTATTTACACATTTTTAATTTTTTTTATATTAGACGCTAACACTGAGACTTACTGAAACTGAATGATGGCTCCTATCGGTTTGCTTACGCTTTTATAGGAACACCTCGCTGTTTACTTTATACGAATTTGTTTACAGGAAGTGAAGTGGTTTCAAATTACGTGAGGATGGCTCATTCGATTAAATTTGTTTACACAGGTGTGCATGACTCATTCAGCTTAAATACGAATTTGTAAACAGGAAGTGGGGTGATATCAAATTATATTAGGATGACTTTATTCAGCTGCGCGGGTTGGTTACAACAGGATTAAACTTGTTTTGGAAGTTTGCCTATAAATTAAATAGCTGAATCAGATTCACTATCAGTTTCATTCCGGAGTTCAAACAAATAGGAAGCAAGGAGAAAATAATAATAATGCTAAACGCTATGGATGAACTAAAGAAGTTGGAGCAGTACCAACCGTCCCTGAAGACCTGCCAAATGGAGTTGGATAAAGAGTACAAGATTCTTGGAGCAAGAAGGTGTAGAACTACATTTGGAGCTCTTGTGGTTCTGGATTTGGAGAATTATCAAATCTTACTTCTTTCACGATTCAACACAATTTCGGACGATACTTTGAGTAAAATAAATGCCCAGGGAGATTTCTCGGTGATTAACAGAGGACCAATCGGGCGATCATATAAAATTGAAATTAATCAGAATGATATTAATCTGTATCCAATTATTTATTATAACCATTGAATAATAAGAAGGGAATAATGTGAAAATAGTTTTTTTAATTAGTCGTGATAATTAAGGTCAAGTTTAGTACTGCTGCTCCACGAGTTTATATGATTGATTATGAACCCAGATAAGGACCATGGGAGACATATGCTCTGGATCGCTTTCGCTTCCGAGATAGTATTAATAGAACTTCAGATATATTGTTGCCAATTTTGGATATGAAGCACAGAGAAAAAGTTTATAATTTAAGATTTAATGATGCGAATAAATGATAATAAAAAGAAATTTTCATAAAACTTATGACTTTTCAATACACACTCCTAGATGCAAAAAACCATTGTTTACTTTACTTGGCGGTGCGAAGAGGACATATCAAATTACCAGCCACCTGGCCACCGAGGCTTTAATTTCCAATACTTCGCACAAGCAGCCGTGATCTATTTTTAGATATCATGATTACTCTTGGCTTTTTAATTCTGCAGTTGTTTTTTTTCAGCAAACGAAATTTACAATTATAACTACTCATCGAAGACAACATATCAGTTGTTGCTTTTTTCTGCTATTGAGAATCTTTCATAAATTTCTTTACTTTACTCGGCTCTGTGAGAATTTTGTTTACATTATTATTATTATTATTATTATTATTATTGTTATTCTAAAGCGAGCGGACGCGTCAATTCGGAGTCTGTGAAAAACAAGGAAAATAGGCGCAATAATACCATAAAAAATTGTAATTAGTGAAGAGCGGTGTGTGCGTGTGTTACTCAAGAAGTTTTTTCTTGCGTCCTTTCAAAAAAAAAAACTTATAAAAAGTAAACTTAAAATTGTGAAAAGTAAAAACTTTTTTGACGTTCAGAAAAAATAATTTAATTTAATTTCGGTCGTTGCCATGACAACATGGCAACCATAAAATTTTTAGTTTTAATTTAGAAATTTAAAGTAAAAAATAAAAAGTGACAACTATTATTATTTAAAAATAAAATAAATATAAAAAAAAACAAAATAACAAATTATATAAAATAAAACGAGGATTTGAGCTGCTCTGCCGCACTCAGTATGAGTACGAGCAGCAGCGATTCTGGGCGGACAGGAGATCCGCTGAAATTAACTGGAAGAAGGAAGAAGAGCACAAATACTTCTTCTTCTTCTTCCAAAGTAAATATAACGGGGCCCACAGAAAAGGCCGGTAAGGGCCCAAATGAAGAGGCCAAAGAAATTGCAGAGGCGAAGTCTGCAATTAAGGCAGCAGTTGTTGGATCATTAGATCCAAACACTACCACCACAGCAGCAACAGATGCAGCAGCTACAGCTTCAGTAGTAGCTGAAGCAGCAGCCACAGCATTAGCCGGTACAGCCTCAACAGCAGCCGAAAAACCAGCGACCATTACATCAAGGCAAGGACAACGTCCAAGCTTGGTGGAAGTTGTCAAGCTGGCATCAGCCAGTGCTATAATGAGGCCGCCGCTTTCTACGAAGACGAATATTGCTAAAAGGCAACAATTAGCACTAACCGCAACAGCAGTGAAGACAGCAGAAGCACTACGATCCCCGGCGTTAGGGTTAGGGATGTCATATGCACAGGTAAGTGGCAGTTCTAGGCAGGCTTCCACAATAGAAATTCAGAGTAGGGGCATCACTCCTCGTCCAGCCCCATTGGACGCAGGTAAGCCTCGGCCCAAGACCAGTGCGGGTCTTCAGGGCTTCTTCGACGGGAGGTGGCAGGACGAGAACTACGGGATGCAGCTTGAGCACATCAGAGGATGCGCTCAGACTGCATACCTGAAGGCGATCTTCCGCGTCATCTCCTGTGAGCAGCTATTCTCCATGGGGATAATAGCTGGGGGAATGGTTGAGGTGTATACCACAACGCTCGAAAGCGCTACCAAGCTTATGCTTGAGGGCATCGAGGTGGAGGGTAGACACCTTGTGCCGTTCCCACTCAGGGAAAAGCCCACGAAGGTCGTGTTTTCACGGGTCCCTATGCGAGCTTGCCATGAAGACCTCCTAAATTTCTTGGGAAGATTTGGGAAGGTTCATGGCAACGTTCGTGCCATTCCCTTAAAAATTGGGGACGAGGGTCTCGGGCGGGGTATCTTCGGTACTAGCCGGGAGGCGTCCATCACCTTGAATAAGGGGTGTACGCTTCCAAAGGGCTTTTACCTGAGCTTATCCGGCTCGAGGCACTGGATAGACGTTGGCACCGAAGCGAAATGCCATGCTTGCCATTTGGTAGGGCATTTTATTGCTGACTGCCCCAGGAGAACCGGGAAGAAGGCTGAACCGAGGGTTCCCTCGAAGGAAGCCACTACTACAGTAGTGGATCTGGAGAAGGAGCCTTCGGCCGGCACTCGACTTGCTATTCTGGAGCAGCCAGTGACTAAGGTGCCTGAAGCTGTCCCAGAGGCAAAAACGAATAAGGCTATAAACGGTGCCACGTTCGCACGTGAAAACACGGCTACTTCCGACGAGGAGTCGACTAGCCATGTAGTTAAAAAAAAGAGGACGAGGAGGAAGACGAAGGTGAACCGGGTGATGCTGCCTCCTCCAGAGCCAGCAAAGCCAGTCGCTCCAAAACGGCCCCACTCGGAGGAGGACGATAGTGGTGCTCGCGGTTCGAAGGTTGTTGTGAGGGACACGGAAGTGTCTCTCGAGCAGCTTTCGGACTGCGATATGACCGGTTTTGATGAGACTGGCCTTTCGAGCTTCGGTGGCTACGAGTCATGTGATAGTATCATTTCGACTGGTAGCCAATTTGAAGTCTCGAAAGGGATGGAGACCCTTCCTAGGAAGAAGATCTCCGAAATTCTTACCCAGCTCCAGTACAAGAAGAATTCAGATAAAATCTGGAGTATTCTTGTAAGGGAGCTGGAGAGGCCAGAGTTGTTACTTCCTCAGCTTCAACTCCTACAACAGGAGTCCAGGAAGACGAGGAAGTACAACGATGTTGCTCGGTTAGAACGACTTCATAGGAAGGTGGAGGAGTTGCTTCAGGAGCATCGCTTGGCCGATTCTTCTCGTCAATAGACGTCGCACATTCATCGTTTGAGCTTTTCATCTCTTTGAATGTGCAAGATAGCTTCGATCAACACCGGGGGCTTAAGTGCACATACAAGGTTACACAGCACTATCGAACATGTCAAAATGTTCGATATAGACATCGCGCTTCTACAGGAGACGAATTTTACACAAGACACATACACACAACTTGAGCGCTATGCTTATTTACACACTGGCTATGCAATGTTTGCCACACCTGCGCCTCGCCGAGGCTCAGGGGTGGCAATCATTGTATCCAACAAATTTACACTATCGTCTCCTGTCTATACAGATATCTTCCCAGGCTTCGCTTCTTCCTTGGACTTTGTCATTCAAGACAAAAATATCAAGGTAGTAAACGTGTACCTTCCTCATGACCAGGACATTACAAGACAAGTTCTTGATAGTGTTCAGTCGTATCTGGTGAATTTTAGCGGTGAAACTGTCCTCGGAGGTGATTTCAACTGCACTCTGAATCCCTCAATGGATCGGCACTCTGGAGTTGAGTTCAACTCTGTCAATGCTACTCGATTGAGGAATTTTGTCGGTGTTTTCAGACTCGTGGATATCTATCGTTGGATGCATCCTACGACTAGATCATACACGAGGGTCTCGCGAAATATCCATGGAAGTCTCGCAGGCTCCAGAATTGATAGACTTTACGTCTCACCTGGAATACTAGAACATTTCGTTGGTGTCACTCATGAAGTGTGTTCCGTTAGTGATCATCTTCTTGTAGTGGCGACCAGCACTCTAGTTGAAAGACGAACTGCATACTGGATATTCAACAACTATTTGTTGAATTCCGAGCAGTTCATCAATGAGTTCACTGAATTCTGGCACGATTGGCAAGAGAGGAAAGTTAACTTTCCTTTTCTTAGTCAATGGTGGGATGTTGGAAAGCTCCAGATTCGGTCTTTTATCGAGACGAGTTTCAATCGAAGTGGCTATCAAGCTTCTAGCTTGTCGGCCGAGGTCTCTCGGGTGGCAGCTCTTCTCCCAACTCAGCCGGGGTTGATTCTTTATTTCAATGGAATACAGGAACGCTTGGCGATACAGACTTACAAGCACAGCTTGGAGTTTGTGCTGCGCGGCCAATCGCGCTGGCTGAGAGAAGGCGATTCTCCAACTGAGTACTTCTTTCAGGCGACTAGACGTCGTACTGCTTCTTGTGAGGTCGAATCGATAATTGGTGAATCTGGACAAGTCCTCAACGGACAACAGCTATCAGAATATATTCGAGACTACTACAGTAGTCTCTACTCTGAATCGACGTCGACAACATCCTCGACCACTCATGAATTCCTTGAGAATATTCCCACTTTCTCTGAAGACAGTAAGGAGCTCCTGGATACAGTAGTCACATTGGAGGATATGATTGCTGCGACAAAGGATCTAAGGCGACACACTTCACCTGGTTATGACGGCTTGACTCCAGAATTCTTCATACGTTTCACGGATTTATTAATTCCTGACCTTTTGGAAGTCTTCAATTCGGCGGTTGAGACGCATTCAGATTTTCCTTCTAGTTGGAGGCGATCTGTGATGCGCTTGATTCCAAAGAAGGGAGATTTGCAGAGGATGGGGAACTGGAGGCCAGTAACCCTATGCAATGTAGACTACAAAATCGTCTGCAAAGCATTAGGGGCGATACTCCACTCAGTGATTGCTTCGGTAATACACCCGGAACAGTCCTATTGTGTACCTGGTCGTAGTATCTACGACAATATCGCGGTAGCCAAGCATTTGTTTGCCTACCATGAACAGACAGGTACTCAAATGGCCATGATTTCACTTGACCAGCAAAAGGCTTTTGATAGTGTCTCGCACGAGTATCTCTTGAGTGCTCTCGAGGCATTTGGGTTTCCGCCCAGGTGGCTCGATATCGTCGGGAAACTGTATAGAGATTCAGCGATTTTGATTAAGCATCAAGGACAAGTTCTGGCTCCTATCTCGTTTCATCGAGGTATCAGACAGGGCTGTCCATTGTCAGGTATGCTTTATGATCTTTCGTTGGAGCCGCTACTGGTGAATCTTCGTCGAATGCTCGGACAGTATGCGGTTCATCTGCCATATACCAATGTGAGGCCTCTTATGTTGGCGTATGCGGATGATCTGTCTATTTTCGTGACAAGAGATGAAGCTTTTCCGGTCGCTCTTGCTGTTTTCGAACAGTTCGAACGTATAGCGGGCGCTAAAATCAACCATAGTAAGAGTCAAGGCTTGTGGTGTGGAAGGTGGAGAGATCGTACAGATACTCCACTGAACATCCAATGGACTAATACTTGCCTGAAGTATTTAGGTGTGTATATCGGACGCGAGAGTAAATCAAATAATAGCCGCATCGCTCTTGAGAAACTCTCTAGAGCTATAAACTCATGGCGTAGTCGACTGTTTCCATTATCCTTAATGGGTAGGTCAGTCGTGATAAACTATTTGATTACCTCGTCCATCCATCTGCTAAAGTCTGAGACGTTTGATGAAGGCTTCGTAGGTCTTCTTCAAGCAAAAGCGATAGACGCCTTTTGGTGCGGAAGACGATGGGTTGCTGAAAGCACGCTCTGTCTGCCAGTCAAGATAGGTGGATTAGGTCTCACTAACTTGGTTGTGAAATCAAGGTGTCTCCAAGTGTGTGCATTCCAAAGAGTGTTTTGCCAGAGAGACAGCTTGATTTCTCAACTGTGGGTGAATGTACTGGGAGGGATCCGCATAGGGGAGTATTACTACCTACTCTCTGTTCGACCACCTTATCCTCGTAACTGGCCACAGGATCTAATCTCAACGATTCAGACCTGGGGCAGAATCAGGCCAGCATTTCACCTTCAGTGGAATGCTCTAAGGTACACGCAATTCGCGTCGATTCCAATCAGGTTTAATCCTGAATTAATAGATTCAGTGTTCAGTAATGCTCGGGGTTTTGAAGCTGACACGCATACACTGACTCTTCTCGGAGATATTATTGATATCTATGGAAACTGTCGAATAAACACTAACACTTCACAACTACACGATCTGGCTGCTTCTGCACGGGAGAGATTTCGCCAACTTGGGACCAGTGACCCTGGCACTAAGTTGGAAGATGCTTTCGTTCTGAACAGACCACCACACACACCTTTCAGCACACTTACAACACGTGTGCTCCGTGACGTGCTTATGTCCATAAGACCTCCAGAGTATACAGGATACAACAGATGGCGAACACACCTCGGGGTGAATATGGGCGTGATGGGAGGGATAACTTGCAGAGTAGTCTACAGTTATACTTCTAGTTACAAAGATGCTGATGTAGCATTCAAATTGCTGCATCACAGTCTTATGCATCCTAATCAGTTGTCTCATATCGACCGCCGAGTTCAGAGGATTTGCACAGTTTGTGCTGGTGAAGGCACCCTGTTTCACAGGTTCTTCACTTGTCCGGCTTTGCAGGGTCTAATAAATCTCGTGCGCGGTATGTGTCAGTTGATCCACCCGAATTTCGGCATTACTAGAACATCGTTTCTATGGGGGCCAAAGGTTTGTAGTCGAGTGAATTGTCTGATTGGCTTTGTGTTGACACTGGCCAAATCTACAATTCACCTGTACTACATGAGAGTCGAAGATGGAAATCAGAACACTGACCCACAACACCACGCACACGCACTTAAGCGCCACTTCGTTGACAGATTGAAGAGACGTTTACGTCTTGAATATCTGGCAACGAACGCTGACACATTCAACTGCACATGGCAGCCACTATCGTCGGTGCAGGACAGAGCTCTTGTCTTTCACTGGTGATAGCAGGCCACAGCATTTGCAACACTAGTCCACGGGGCTTTTCCCCGCTCAGGAATCTTTGCATGTGCTGTGGGAAGGACAAGCACTCTGTTAGAGATGCTAAGCTGGAAGGATGATGAGGGCAGTTTGTAGAGGTCTATGATACTACAGGCTGCCCTCACGGGACTCTATAACGGTGTCGCGTAAGTTTTTCGTTCGTTCGGTCATTTATTTTTAATTCGGTTTCGGTTTCGGTGCTAAATTTCAAAATTTTATGTTGAAAATTCGTTCGTTTAGGCAATTATTTTTATTAGTTTATTTTGGAAATTTGGAACTTCTTGGGGCTGCCACTTACCCAATTGTCAAAATTGGGACTTTTAAATTTTTTGTCTATCTTTTAGATCCCTTTCAAAATTCTTGTAGCCGTTTTTTAGTCTCTTTTGAGAATTTTGTCTTGCTTGTTTTCCTTTTGTTTGTGTCTTTTTTCTTGTTCATTAGTTTTTCTAATTGTTTTAATTGTTTAATTGTCCCTATTGACCTTTTATAACTTTTAGATTAGCTAGCGACCTTTTGTTTACACTTTGTAGAGCCTTTTGCCACCTATTTTTAGGGAATTTTAAAAGAGCCAATGAGCCACTAAATAAAGAGCTTATACAAATAAAAAAAAAATATTGTTATTCTAAAGCGAGCGGACGCGTCAATTCGGAGTCTGTGAAAAACAAGGAAAATAGGCGCAATAATACCATAAAAAATTGTAATTAGTGAAGAGCGGTGTGTGCGTGTGTTACTCAAGAAGTTTTTTCTTGCGTCCTTTCAAAAAAAAAACTTATAAAAAGTAAACTTAAAATTGTGAAAAGTAAAAACTTTTTTGACGTTCAGAAAAAATAATTTAATTTAATTTCGGTCGTTGCCATGACAACATGGCAACCATAAAATTTTTAGTTTTAATTTAGAAATTTAAAGTAAAAAATATAAAAAGTGACAACTATTATTATTTAAAAATAAAATAAATATAAAAAAAAACAAAATAACAAATTATATAAAATAAAACGAGGATTTGAGCTGCTCTGCCGCACTCAGTATGAGTACGAGCAGCAGCGATTCTGGGCGGACAGGAGATCCGCTGAAATTAACTGGAAGAAGGAAGAACCATTGAATAATAAGAAGGGAATAATGTGAAAATAGTTTTTTTAATTAGTCGTGATAATTAAGGTCAAGTTTAGTACTGCTGCTCCACGAGTTTATATGATTGATTATGAACCCAGATAAGGACCATGGGAGACATATGCTCTGGATCGCTTTCGCTTCCGAGATAGTATTAATAGAACTTCAGATATATTGTTGCCAATTTTGGATATGAAGCACAGAGAAAAAGTTTATAATTTAAGATTTAATGATGCGAATAAATGATAATAAAAAGAAATTTTCATAAAACTTATGACTTTTCAATACACACTCCTAGATGCAAAAAACCATTGTTTACTTTACTTGGCGGTGCGAAGAGGACATATCAAATTACCAGCCACCTGGCCACCGAGGCTTTAATTTTCCAATACTTCGCACAAGCAGCCGTGATCTATTTTTAGATATCATGATTACTCTTGGCTTTTTAATTCTGCAGTTGTTTTTTTTCAGCAAACGAAATTTACAATTATAACTACTCATCGAAGACAACATATCAGTTGTTGCTTTTTTCTGCTATTGAGAATCTTTCATAAATTTCTTTACTTTACTCGGCTCTGTGAGAATTTTGTTTACATTATTATTATTATTAATATTATTATTATTGTTATTCTAAAGCGAGCGGACGCGTCAATTCGGAGTCTGTGAAAAACAAGGAAAATAGGCGCAATAATACCATAAAAAATTGTAATTAGTGAAGAGCGGTGTGTGCGTGTGTTACTCAAGAAGTTTTTTCTTGCGTCCTTTCAAAAAAAAAAACTTATAAAAAGTAAACTTAAAATTGTGAAAAGTAAAAACTTTTTTGACGTTCAGAAAAAATAATTTAATTTAATTTCGGTCGTTGCCATGACAACATGGCAACCATAAAATTTTTAGTTTTAATTTAGAAATTTAAAGTAAAAAATAAAAAGTGACAACTATTATTATTTAAAAATAAAATAAATATAAAAAAAAACAAAATAACAAATTATATAAAATAAAACGAGGATTTGAGCTGCTCTGCCGCACTCAGTATGAGTACGAGCAGCAGCGATTCTGGGCGGACAGGAGATCCGCTGAAATTAACTGGAAGAAGGAAGAAGAGCACAAATACTTCTTCTTCTTCTTCCAAAGTAAATATAACGGGGCCCACAGAAAAGGCCGGTAAGGGCCCAAATGAAGAGGCCAAAGAAATTGCAGAGGCGAAGTCTGCAATTAAGGCAGCAGTTGTTGGATCATTAGATCCAAACACTACCACCACAGCAGCAACAGAAGCAGCAGCTACAGCTTCAGTAGTAGCTGAAGCAGCAGCCACAGCATTAGCCGGTACAGCCTCAACAGCAGCCGAAAAACCAGCGACCATTACATCAAGGCAAGGACAACGTCCAAGCTTGGTGGAAGTTGTCAAGCTGGCATCAGCCAGTGCTATAATGAGGCCGCCGCTTTCTACGAAGACGAATATTGCTAAAAGGCAACAATTAGCACTAACCGCAACAGCAGTGAAGACAGCAGAAGCACTACGATCCCCGGCGTTAGGGTTAGGGATGTCATATGCACAGGTAAGTGGCAGTTCTAGGCAGGCTTCCACAATAGAAATTCAGAGTAGGGGCATCACTCCTCGTCCAGCCCCATTGGACGCAGGTAAGCCTCGGCCCAAGACCAGTGCGGGTCTTCAGGGCTTCTTCGACGGGAGGTGGCAGGACGAGAACTACGGGATGCAGCTTGAGCACATCAGAGGATGCGCTCAGACTGCATACCTGAAGGCGATCTTCCGCGTCATCTCCTGTGAGCAGCTATTCTCCATGGGGATAATAGCTGGGGGAATGGTTGAGGTGTATACCACAACGCTCGAAAGCGCTACCAAGCTTATGCTTGAGGGCATCGAGGTGGAGGGTAGACACCTTGTGCCGTTCCCACTCAGGGAAAAGCCCACGAAGGTCGTGTTTTCACGGGTCCCTATGCGAGCTTGCCATGAAGACCTCCTAAATTTCTTGGGAAGATTTGGGAAGGTTCATGGCAACGTTCGTGCCATTCCCTTAAAAATTGGGGACGAGGGTCTCGGGCGGGGTATCTTCGGTACTAGCCGGGAGGCGTCCATCACCTTGAATAAGGGGTGTACGCTTCCAAAGGGCTTTTACCTGAGCTTATCCGGCTCGAGGCACTGGATAGACGTTGGCACCGAAGCGAAATGCCATGCTTGCCATTTGGTAGGGCATTTTATTGCTGACTGCCCCAGGAGAACCGGGAAGAAGGCTGAACCGAGGGTTCCCTCGAAGGAAGCCACTACTACAGTAGTGGATCTGGAGAAGGAGCCTTCGGCCGGCACTCGACTTGCTATTCTGGAGCAGCCAGTGACTAAGGTGCCTGAAGCTGTCCCAGAGGCAAAAACGAATAAGGCTATAAACGGTGCCACGTTCGCACGTGAAAACACGGCTACTTCCGACGAGGAGTCGACTAGCCATGTAGTTAAAAAAAAGAGGACGAGGAGGAAGACGAAGGTGGACCGGGTGATGCTGCCTCCTCCAGAGCCAGCAAAGCCAGTCGCTCCAAAACGGCCCCACTCGGAGGAGGACGATAGTGGTGCTCGCGGTTCGAAGGTTGTTGTGAGGGACACGGAAGTGTCTCTCGAGCAGCTTTCGGACTGCGATATGACCGGTTTTGATGAGACTGGCCTTTCGAGCTTCGGTGGCTACGAGTCATGTGATAGTATCATTTCGACTGGTAGCCAATTTGAAGTCTCGAAAGGGATGGAGACCCTTCCTAGGAAGAAGATCTCCGAAATTCTTACCCAGCTCCAGTACAAGAAGAATTCAGATAAAATCTGGAGTATTCTTGTAAGGGAGCTGGAGAGGCCAGAGTTGTTACTTCCTCAGCTTCAACTCCTACAACAGGAGTCCAGGAAGACGAGGAAGTACAACGATGTTGCTCGGTTAGAACGACTTCATAGGAAGGTGGAGGAGTTGCTTCAGGAGCATCGCTTGGCCGATTCTTCTCGTCAATAGACGTCGCACATTCATCGTTTGAGCTTTTCATCTCTTTGAATGTGCAAGATAGCTTCGATCAACACCGGGGGCTTAAGTGCACATACAAGGTTACACAGCACTATCGAACATGTCAAAATGTTCGATATAGACATCGCGCTTCTACAGGAGACGAATTTTACACAAGACACATACACACAACTTGAGCGCTATGCTTATTTACACACTGGCTATGCAATGTTTGCCACACCTGCGCCTCGCCGAGGCTCAGGGGTGGCAATCATTGTATCCAACAAATTTACACTATCGGCTCCTGTCTATACAGATATCTTCCCAGGCTTCGCTTCTTCCTTGGACTTTGTCATTCAAGACAAAAATATCAAGGTAGTAAACGTGTACCTTCCTCATGACCAGGACATTACAAGACAAGTTCTTGATAGTGTTCAGTCGTATCTGGTGAATTTTAGCGGTGAAACTGTCCTCGGAGGTGATTTCAACTGCACTCTGAATCCCTCAATGGATCGGCACTCTGGAGTTGAGTTCAACTCTGTCAATGCTACTCGATTGAGGAATTTTGTCGGTGTTTTCAGACTCGTGGATATCTATCGTTGGATGCATCCTACGACTAGATCATACACGAGGGTCTCGCGAAATATCCATGGAAGTCTCGCAGGCTCCAGAATTGATAGACTTTACGTCTCACCTGGAATACTAGAACATTTCGTTGGTGTCACTCATGAAGTGTGTTCCGTTAGTGATCATCTTCTTGTAGTGGCGACCAGCACTCTAGTTGAAAGACGAACTGCATACTGGATATTCAACAACTATTTGTTGAATTCCGAGCAGTTCATCAATGAGTTCACTGAATTCTGGCACGATTGGCAAGAGAGGAAAGTTAACTTTCCTTTTCTTAGTCAATGGTGGGATGTTGGAAAGCTCCAGATTCGGTCTTTTATCGAGACGAGTTTCAATCGAAGTGGCTATCAAGCTTCTAGCTTGTCGGCCGAGGTCTCTCGGGTGGCAGCTCTTCTCCCAACTCAGCCGGGGTTGATTCTTTATTTCAATGGAATACAGGAACGCTTGGCGATACAGACTTACAAGCACAGCTTGGAGTTTGTGCTGCGCGGCCAATCGCGCTGGCTGAGAGAAGGCGATTCTCCAACTGAGTACTTCTTTCAGGCGACTAGACGTCGTACTGCTTCTTGTGAGGTCGAATCGATAATTGGTGAATCTGGACAAGTCCTCAACGGACAACAGCTATCAGAATATATTCGAGACTACTACAGTAGTCTCTACTCTGAATCGACGTCGACAACATCCTCGACCACTCATGAATTCCTTGAGAATATTCCCACTTTCTCTGAAGACAGTAAGGAGCTCCTGGATACAGTAGTCACATTGGAGGATATGATTGCTGCGACAAAGGATCTAAGGCGACACACCTCACCTGGTTATGACGGCTTGACTCCAGAATTCTTCATACGTTTCACGGATTTATTAATTCCTGACCTTTTGGAAGTCTTCAATTCGGCGGTTGAGACGCATTCAGATTTTCCTTCTAGTTGGAGGCGATCTGTGATGCGCTTGATTCCAAAGAAGGGAGATTTGCAGAGGATGGGGAACTGGAGGCCAGTAACCCTATGCAATGTAGACTACAAAATCGTCTGCAAAGCATTAGGGGCGATACTCCACTCAGTGATTGCTTCGGTAATACACCCGGAACAGTCCTATTGTGTACCTGGTCGTAGTATCTACGACAATATCGCGGTAGCCAAGCATTTGTTTGCCTACCATGAACAGACAGGTACTCAAATGGCCATGATTTCACTTGACCAGCAAAAGGCTTTTGATAGTGTCTCGCACGAGTATCTCTTGAGTGCTCTCGAGGCATTTGGGTTTCCGCCCAGGTGGCTCGATATCGTCGGGAAACTGTATAGAGATTCAGCGATTTTGATTAAGCATCAAGGACAAGTTCTGGCTCCTATCTCGTTTCATCGAGGTATCAGACAGGGCTGTCCATTGTCAGGTATGCTTTATGATCTTTCGTTGGAGCCGCTACTGGTGAATCTTCGTCGAATGCTCGGACAGTATGCGGTTCATCTGCCATATACCAATGTGAGGCCTCTTATGTTGGCGTATGCGGATGATCTGTCTATTTTCGTGACAAGAGATGAAGCTTTTCCGGTCGCTCTTGCTGTTTTCGAACAGTTCGAACGTATAGCGGGCGCTAAAATCAACCATAGTAAGAGTCAAGGCTTGTGGTGTGGAAGGTGGAGAGATCGTACAGATACTCCACTGAACATCCAATGGACTAATACTTGCCTGAAGTATTTAGGTGTGTATATCGGACGCGAGAGTAAATCAAATAATAGCCGCATCGCTCTTGAGAAACTCTCTAGAGCTATAAACTCATGGCGTAGTCGACTGTTTCCATTATCCTTAATGGGTAGGTCAGTCGTGATAAACTATTTGATTACCTCGTCCATCCATCTGCTAAAGTCTGAGACGTTTGATGAAGGCTTCGTAGGTCTTCTTCAAGCAAAAGCGATAGACGCCTTTTGGTGCGGAAGACGATGGGTTGCTGAAAGCACGCTCTGTCTGCCAGTCAAGATAGGTGGATTAGGTCTCACTAACTTGGTTGTGAAATCAAGGTGTCTCCAAGTGTGTGCATTCCAAAGAGTGTTTTGCCAGAGAGACAGCTTGATTTCTCAACTGTGGGTGAATGTACTGGGAGGGATCCGCATAGGGGAGTATTACTACCTACTCTCTGTTCGACCACCTTATCCTCGTAACTGGCCACAGGATCTAATCTCAACGATTCAGACCTGGGGCAGAATCAGGCCAGCATTTCACCTTCAGTGGAATGCTCTAAGGTACACGCAATTCGCGTCGATTCCAATCAGGTTTAATCCTGAATTAATAGATTCAGTGTTCAGTAATGCTCGGGGTTTTGAAGCTGACACGCATACACTGACTCTTCTCGGAGATATTATTGATATCTATGGAAACTGTCGAATAAACACTAACACTTCACAACTACACGATCTGGCTGCTTCTGCACGGGAGAGATTTCGCCAACTTGGGACCAGTGACCCTGGCACTAAGTTGGAAGATGCTTTCGTTCTGAACAGACCACCACACACACCTTTCAGCACACTTACAACACGTGTGCTCCGTGACGTGCTTATGTCCATAAGACCTCCAGAGTATACAGGATACAACAGATGGCGAACACACCTCGGGGTGAATATGGGCGTGATGGGAGGGATAACTTGCAGAGTAGTCTACAGTTATACTTCTAGTTACAAAGATGCTGATGTAGCATTCAAATTGCTGCATCACAGTCTTATGCATCCTAATCAGTTGTCTCATATCGACCGCCGAGTTCAGAGGATTTGCACAGTTTGTGCTGGTGAAGGCACCCTGTTTCACAGGTTCTTCACTTGTCCGGCTTTGCAGGGTCTAATAAATCTCGTGCGCGGTATGTGTCAGTTGATCCACCCGAATTTCGGCATTACTAGAACATCGTTTCTATGGGGGCCAAAGGTTTGTAGTCGAGTGAATTGTCTGATTGGCTTTGTGTTGACACTGGCCAAATCTACAATTCACCTGTACTACATGAGAGTCGAAGATGGAAATTAGAACACTGACCCACAACACCACGCACACGCACTTAAGCGCCACTTCGTTGACAGATTGAAGAGACGTTTACGTCTTGAATATCTGGCAACGAACGCTGACACATTCAACTGCACATGGCAGCCACTATCGTCGGTGCAGGACAGAGCTCTTGTCTTTCACTGGTGATAGCAGGCCACAGCATTTGCAACACTAGTCCACGGGGCTTTTCCCCGCTCAGGAATCTTTGCATGTGCTGTGGGAAGGACAAGCACTCTGTTAGAGATGCTAAGCTGGAAGGATGATGAGGGCAGTTTGTAGAGGTCTATGATACTACAGGCTGCCCTCACGGGACTCTATAACGGTGTCGCGTAAGTTTTTCGTTCGTTCGGTCATTTATTTTAATTCGGTTTCGGTTTCGGTGCTAAATTTCAAAATTTGTATGTTGAAAATTCGTTCGTTTAGGCAATTATTTTTATTAGTTTATTTTGGAAATTTGGAACTTCTTGGGGCTGCCACTTACCCAATTGTCAAAATTGGGACTTTTAAATTTTTTGTCTATCTTTTAGATCCCTTTCAAAATTCTTGTAGCCGTTTTTTAGTCCTCTTTTGAGAATTTTTGTCTTGCTTGTTTTCCTTTTGTTTGTGTCTTTTTTCTTGTTCATTAGTTTTTCTAATTGTTTTAATTGTTTAATTGTCCCTATTGACCTTTTATAACTTTTAGATTAGCTAGCGACCTTTTGTTTACACTTTGTAGAGCCTTTTGCCACCTATTTTTAGGAATTTTAAAAGAGCCAATGAGCCACTAAATAAAGAGCTTATACAAATAAAAAAAAAAATATTGTTATTCTAAAGCGAGCGGACGCGTCAATTCGGAGGTCTGTGAAAAACAAGGAAAATAGGCGCGAATAATACCATAAAAAATTGTAATTAGTGAAGAGCGGTGTGTGCGTGTGTTACTCAAGAAGTTTTTTTCTTGCGTCCTTTCAAAAAAAAAAACTCATAAAAAGTAAACTTAAAATTGTGAAAAGTAAAAACTTTTTGACGTTCAGAAAAAATAATTTAATTTAATTTCGGTCGTTGCCATGACAACATGGCAACCATAAAATTTTTAGTTTTAATTTAGAAATTTAAAGTAAAAAATAAAAAGTGACAACTATTATTATTTAAAAATAAAATAAATATAAAAAAAAAACAAAATAACAAAATTATATAAAATAAAACGAGGATTTGAGCTGCCTCTGCCGCACTCAGTATGAGTACGAGCAGCAGCGATTCTGGGCGGACAGGAGATCCGCTGAAATTAACTGGAAGAAGGAAGAAGAGCACAAATACTTCTTCTTCTTCCAAAGTAAATATCACGGGGCCCACAGAAAAGGCCGGTAAGGGCCCAAATGAAGAGGCCAAAGAAATTGCAGAGGCGAAGTCTGCAATTAAGGCAGCAGTTGTTGGATCATTAGATCCAAACACTACCACCACAGCAGCAACAGAAGCAGCAGCTACAGCTTCAGTAGTAGCTGAAGCAGCAGCCACAGCATTAGCCGGTACAGCCTCAACAGCAGCCGAAAAACCAGCGACCACTACATCAAGGCAAGAACAACGTCCCAAGCTTGGTGGAAGTTGTCAAGCTGGCATCAGCCACAGCGCCAACACCTACTAGTGCTATAATGAGGCCGTCGCTTTCTACGAAGACGAATATTGCTAAAAGGCAACAATTAGCACCAACCGCAACAGCAGTGAAGACAGCAGAAGCACTACGATCCCCGGCGTTAGGGATGTCATATGCACAGGTAAGTGGCAGTTCTAGGCAGGCTTCCACAATAGAAATTCAGAGTAGGGGCATCACTCCTCGTCCAGCCCCATTGGACGCAGGTAAGCCTCGGCCCAAGACCAGTGCGGGTCTTCAGGGCTTCTTCGACGGGAGGTGGCAGGACGAGAACTACGGGATGCAGCTTGAGCCACATCAGAGGATGCGCTCAGACTGCATACCTGAAGGCGATCTTCCGCGTCATCTCCTGTGAGCAGCTATTCTCCATGGGGATAATAGCTGGGGGAATGGTTGAGGTGTATACCACAACGCTCGAAAGCGCTACCAAGCTTATGCTTGAGGGCATCGAGGTGGAGGGTAGACCACCTTGTGCCGTTCCCACTCAGGGAAAAGCCCACGAAGGTCGTGTTTTCACGGGTCCCTATGCGAGCTTGCCATGAAGACCTCCTAAATTTCTTGGGAAGATTTGGGAAGGTTCATGGCAACGTTCGTGCCATTCCCTTAAAAATTGGGGACGAGGGTCTCGGGCGGGGTATCTTCGGTACTAGCCGGGAGGCGTCCCATCACCTTGAATAAGGGGTGTACGCTTCCAAAGGGCTTTTACTGAGCTTATCCGGCTCGAGGCACTGGATAGACATTGGCACCGAAGCGAAATGCCATGCTTGCCATTTGGTAGGGAATTTTATTGCTGACTGCCCCAGGAGAACCGGGAAGAAGGGCTGAACCGAGGGTTCCCTCGAAGGAAGCCACTACTACAGTAGTGGATCTGGAGAAGGAGCCTTCGGCCGGCACTCGACTTGCTATTCTGGAGCAGCCAGTGACTAAGGTGCCTGAAGCTGTCCCAGAGGCAAAAACGAATAAGGCTATAAACGGTGCCACGTTCGCACGTGGAAAACACGGCTACTTCCGACGAGGAGTCGACTAGCCATGTAGTTAAAAAAAAGAGGACGAGGAGGAAGACGAAGGTGGACCGGGTGATGCTGCCTCCTCCAGAGCCAGCAAAGCCAGTCGCTCCAAAACGGCCCCACTCGGAGGAGGACGATAGTGGTGCTCGCGGTTCGAAGGTTGTTGTGAGGGACACGGAAGTGTCTCTCGAGCAGCTTTCGGACTGCGATATGACCGGTTTTGATGAGACTGGCCTTTCGAGCTTCGGTGGCTACGAGTCATGTGATAGTATCATTTCGACTGGTAGCCAATTTGAAGTCTCGAAAGGGATGGAGACCCTTCCTAGGAAGAAGATCTCCGAAATTCTTACCCAGCTCCAGTACAAGAAGAATTCAGATAAAATCTGGAGTATTCTTGTAAGGGAGCTGGAGAGGCCAGAGTTGTTACTTCCTCAGCTTCAACTCCTACAACAGGAGTCCAGGAAGACGAGGAAGTACAACGATGTTGCTCGGTTAGAACGACTTCATAGGAAGGTGGAGGAGTTGCTTCAGGAGCATCGCTTGGCCGATTCTTCTCGTCAATAGACGTCGCACATTCATCGTTTGAGCTTTTCATCTCTTTGAATGTGCAAGATAGCTTCGATCAACACCGGGGGCTTAAGTGCACATACAAGGTTACACAGCACTATCGAACATGTCAAAATGTTCGATATAGACATCGCGCTTCTACAGGAGACGAATTTTACACAAGACACATACACACAACTTGAGCGCTATGCTTATTTACACACTGGCTATGCAATGTTTGCCACACCTGCGCCTCGCCGAGGCTCAGGGGTGGCAATCATTGTATCCAACAAATTTACACTATCGGCTCCTGTCTATACAGATATCTTCCCAGGCTTCGCTTCTTCCTTGGACTTTGTCATTCAAGACAAAAATATCAAGGTAGTAAACGTGTACCTTCCTCATGACCAGGACATTACAAGACAAGTTCTTGATAGTGTTCAGTCGTATCTGGTGAATTTTAGCGGTGAAACTGTCCTCGGAGGTGATTTCAACTGCACTCTGAATCCCTCAATGGATCGGCACTCTGGAGTTGAGTTCAACTCTGTCAATGCTACTCGATTGAGGAATTTTGTCGGTGTTTTCAGACTCGTGGATATCTATCGTTGGATGCATCCTACGACTAGATCATACACGAGGGTCTCGCGAAATATCCATGGAAGTCTCGCAGGCTCCAGAATTGATAGACTTTACGTCTCACCTGGAATACTAGAACATTTCGTTGGTGTCACTCATGAAGTGTGTTCCGTTAGTGATCATCTTCTTGTAGTGGCGACCAGCACTCTAGTTGAAAGACGAACTGCATACTGGATATTCAACAACTATTTGTTGAATTCCGAGCAGTTCATCAATGAGTTCACTGAATTCTGGCACGATTGGCAAGAGAGGAAAGTTAACTTTCCTTTTCTGGGATGTTGGAAAGCTCCAGATTCGGTCTTTTATCGAGACGAGTTTCAATCGAAGTGGCTATCAAGCTTCTAGCTTGTCGGCCGAGGTCTCTCGGGTGGCAGCTCTTCTCCCAACTCAGCCGGGGTTGATTCTTTATTTCAATGGAATACAGGAACGCTTGGCGATACAGACTTACAAGCACAGCTTGGAGTTTGTGCTGCGCGGCCAATCGCGCTGGCTGAGAGAAGGCGATTCTCCAACTGAGTACTTCTTTCAGGCGACTAGACGTCGTACTGCTTCTTGTGAGGTCGAATCGATAATTGGTGAATCTGGACAAGTCCTCAACGGACAACAGCTATCAGAATATATTCGAGACTACTACAGTAGTCTCTACTCTGAATCGACGTCGACAACATCCTCGACCACTCATGAATTCCTTGAGAATATTCCCACTTTCTCTGAAGACAGTAAGGAGCTCCTGGATACAGTAGTCACATTGGAGGATATGATTGCTGCGACAAAGGATCTAAGGCGACACACTTCACCTGGTTATGACGGCTTGACTCCAGAATTCTTCATACGTTTCACGGATTTATTAATTCCTGACCTTTTGGAAGTCTTCAATTCGGCGGTTGAGACGCATTCAGATTTTCCTTCTAGTTGGAGGCGATCTGTGATGCGCTTGATTCCAAAGAAGGGAGATTTGCAGAGGATGGGGAACTGGAGGCCAGTAACCCTATGCAATGTAGACTACAAAATCGTCTGCAAAGCATTAGGGGCGATACTCCACTCAGTGATTGCTTCGGTAATACACCCGGAACAGTCCTATTGTGTACCTGGTCGTAGTATCTACGACAATATCGCGGTAGCCAAGCATTTGTTTGCCTACCATGAACAGACAGGTACTCAAATGGCCATGATTTCACTTGACCAGCAAAAGGCTTTTGATAGTGTCTCGCACGAGTATCTCTTGAGTGCTCTCGAGGCATTTGGGTTTCCGCCCAGGTGGCTCGATATCGTCGGGAAACTGTATAGAGATTCAGCGATTTTGATTAAGCATCAAGGACAAGTTCTGGCTCCTATCTCGTTTCATCGAGGTATCAGACAGGGCTGTCCATTGTCAGGTATGCTTTATGATCTTTCGTTGGAGCCGCTACTGGTGAATCTTCGTCGAATGCTCGGACAGTATGCGGTTCATCTGCCATATACCAATGTGAGGCCTCTTATGTTGGCGTATGCGGATGATCTGTCTATTTTCGTGACAAGAGATGAAGCTTTTCCGGTCGCTCTTGCTGTTTTCGAACAGTTCGAACGTATAGCGGGCGCTAAAATCAACCATAGTAAGAGTCAAGGCTTGTGGTGTGGAAGGTGGAGAGATCGTACAGATACTCCACTGAACATCCAATGGACTAATACTTGCCTGAAGTATTTAGGTGTGTATATCGGACGCGAGAGTAAATCAAATAATAGCCGCATCGCTCTTGAGAAACTCTCTAGAGCTATAAACTCATGGCGTAGTCGACTGTTTCCATTATCCTTAATGGGTAGGTCAGTCGTGATAAACTATTTGATTACCTCGTCCATCCATCTGCTAAAGTCTGAGACGTTTGATGAAGGCTTCGTAGGTCTTCTTCAAGCAAAAGCGATAGACGCCTTTTGGTGCGGAAGACGATGGGTTGCTGAAAGCACGCTCTGTCTGCCAGTCAAGATAGGTGGATTAGGTCTCACTAACTTGGTTGTGAAATCAAGGTGTCTCCAAGTGTGTGCATTCCAAAGAGTGTTTTGCCAGAGAGACAGCTTGATTTCTCAACTGTGGGTGAATGTACTGGGAGGGATCCGCATAGGGGAGTATTACTACCTACTCTCTGTTCGACCACCTTATCCTCGTAACTGGCCACAGGATCTAATCTCAACGATTCAGACCTGGGGCAGAATCAGGCCAGCATTTCACCTTCAGTGGAATGCTCTAAGGTACACGCAATTCGCGTCGATTCCAATCAGGTTTAATCCTGAATTAATAGATTCAGTGTTCAGTAATGCTCGGGGTTTTGAAGCTGACACGCATACACTGACTCTTCTCGGAGATATTATTGATATCTATGGAAACTGTCGAATAAACACTAACACTTCACAACTACACGATCTGGCTGCTTCTGCACGGGAGAGATTTCGCCAACTTGGGACCAGTGACCCTGGCACTAAGTTGGAAGATGCTTTCGTTCTGAACAGACCACCACACACACCTTTCAGCACACTTACAACACGTGTGCTCCGTGACGTGCTTATGTCCATAAGACCTCCAGAGTATACAGGATACAACAGATGGCGAACACACCTCGGGGTGAATATGGGCGTGATGGGAGGGATAACTTGCAGAGTAGTCTACAGTTATACTTCTAGTTACAAAGATGCTGATGTAGCATTCAAATTGCTGCATCACAGTCTTATGCATCCTAATCAGTTGTCTCATATCGACCGCCGAGTTCAGAGGATTTGCACAGTTTGTGCTGGTGAAGGCACCCTGTTTCACAGGTTCTTCACTTGTCCGGCTTTGCAGGGGTCTAATAAATCTCGTGCGCGGTATGTGTCAGTTGATCCACCCGAATTTCGGCATTACTAGAACATCGTTTCTATGGGGGCCAAAGGTTTGTAGTCGAGTGAATTGTCTGATTGGCTTTGTGTTGACACTGGCCAAATCTACAATTCACCTGTACTACATGAGAGTCGAAGATGGAAATCAGAACACTGACCCACAACACCACGCACACGCACTTAAGCGCCACTTCGTTGACAGATTGAAGAGACGTTTACGTCTTGAATATCTGGCAACGAACGCTGACACATTCAACTGCACATGGCAGCCACTATCGTCGGTGCAGGACAGAGCTCTTGTCTTTCACTGGTGATAGCAGGCCACAGCATTTGCAACACTAGTCCACGGGGCTTTTCCCCGCTCAGGAATCTTTGCATGTGCTGTGGGAAGGACAAGCACTCTGTTAGAGATGCTAAGCTGGAAGGATGATGAGGGCAGTTTGTAGAGGTCTATGATACTACAGGCTGCCCTCACGGGACTCTATAACGGTGTCGCGTAAGTTTTTCGTTCGTTCGGTCATTTATTTTTAATTCGGTTTCGGTTTCGGTGCTAAATTTCAAAATTTTATGTTGAAAATTCGTTCGTTTAGGCAATTATTTTTATTAGTTTATTTTGGAAATTTGGAACTTCTTGGGGCTGCCACTTACCCAATTGTCAAAATTGGGACTTTTAAATTTTTTGTCTATCTTTTAGATCCCTTTCAAAATTCTTGTAGCCGTTTTTTAGTCTCTTTTGAGAATTTTGTCTTGCTTGTTTTCCTTTTGTTTGTGTCTTTTTTCTTGTTCATTAGTTTTTCTAATTGTTTTAATTGTTTAATTGTCCCTATTGACCTTTTATAACTTTTAGATTAGCTAGCGACCTTTTGTTTACACTTTGTAGAGCCTTTTGCCACCTATTTTTAGGGAATTTTAAAAGAGCCAATGAGCCACTAAATAAAGAGCTTATACAAATAAAAAAAAAATATTGTTATTCTAAAGCGAGCGGACGCGTCAATTCGGAGTCTGTGAAAAACAAGGAAAATAGGCGCAATAATACCATAAAAAATTGTAATTAGTGAAGAGCGGTGTGTGCGTGTGTTACTCAAGAAGTTTTTTCTTGCGTCCTTTCAAAAAAAAAAACTTATAAAAAGTAAACTTAAAATTGTGAAAAGTAAAAACTTTTTTGACGTTCAGAAAAAATAATTTAATTTAATTTCGGTCGTTGCCATGACAACATGGCAACCATAAAATTTTTAGTTTTAATTTAGAAATTTAAAGTAAAAAATAAAAAGTGACAACTATTATTATTTAAAAATAAAATAAATATAAAAAAAAACAAAATAACAAATTATATAAAATAAAACGAGGATTTGAGCTGCTCTGCCGCACTCAGTATGAGTACGAGCAGCAGCGATTCTGGGCGGACAGGAGATCCGCTGAAATTAACTGGAAGAAGGAAGAAGAGCACAAATACTTCTTCTTCTTCTTCCAAAGTAAATATAACGGGGCCCACAGAAAAGGCCGGTAAGGGCCCAAATGAAGAGGCCAAAGAAATTGCAGAGGCGAAGTCTGCAATTAAGGCAGCAGTTGTTGGATCATTAGATCCAAACACTACCACCACAGCAGCAACAGATGCAGCAGCTACAGCTTCAGTAGTAGCTGAAGCAGCAGCCACAGCATTAGCCGGTACAGCCTCAACAGCAGCCGAAAAACCAGCGACCATTACATCAAGGCAAGGACAACGTCCAAGCTTGGTGGAAGTTGTCAAGCTGGCATCAGCCAGTGCTATAATGAGGCCGCCGCTTTCTACGAAGACGAATATTGCTAAAAGGCAACAATTAGCACTAACCGCAACAGCAGTGAAGACAGCAGAAGCACTACGATCCCCGGCGTTAGGGTTAGGGATGTCATATGCACAGGTAAGTGGCAGTTCTAGGCAGGCTTCCACAATAGAAATTCAGAGTAGGGGCATCACTCCTCGTCCAGCCCCATTGGACGCAGGTAAGCCTCGGCCCAAGACCAGTGCGGGTCTTCAGGGCTTCTTCGACGGGAGGTGGCAGGACGAGAACTACGGGATGCAGCTTGAGCACATCAGAGGATGCGCTCAGACTGCATACCTGAAGGCGATCTTCCGCGTCATCTCCTGTGAGCAGCTATTCTCCATGGGGATAATAGCTGGGGGAATGGTTGAGGTGTATACCACAACGCTCGAAAGCGCTACCAAGCTTATGCTTGAGGGCATCGAGGTGGAGGGTAGACACCTTGTGCCGTTCCCACTCAGGGAAAAGCCCACGAAGGTCGTGTTTTCACGGGTCCCTATGCGAGCTTGCCATGAAGACCTCCTAAATTTCTTGGGAAGATTTGGGAAGGTTCATGGCAACGTTCGTGCCATTCCCTTAAAAATTGGGGACGAGGGTCTCGGGCGGGGTATCTTCGGTACTAGCCGGGAGGCGTCCATCACCTTGAATAAGGGGTGTACGCTTCCAAAGGGCTTTTACTGAGCTTATCCGGCTCGAGGCACTGGATAGACATTGGCACCGAAGCGAAATGCCATGCTTGCCATTTGGTAGGGAATTTTATTGCTGACTGCCCCAGGAGAACCGGGAAGAAGGCTGAACCGAGGGTTCCCTCGAAGGAAGCCACTACTACAGTAGTGGATCTGGAGAAGGAGCCTTCGGCCGGCACTCGACTTGCTATTCTGGAGCAGCCAGTGACTAAGGTGCCTGAAGCTGTCCCAGAGGCAAAAACGAATAAGGCTATAAACGGTGCCACGTTCGCACGTGAAAACACGGCTACTTCCGACGAGGAGTCGACTAGCCATGTAGTTAAAAAAAAGAGGACGAGGAGGAAGACGAAGGTGGACCGGGTGATGCTGCCTCCTCCAGAGCCAGCAAAGCCAGTCGCTCCAAAACGGCCCCACTCGGAGGAGGACGATAGTGGTGCTCGCGGTTCGAAGGTTGTTGTGAGGGACACGGAAGTGTCTCTCGAGCAGCTTTCGGACTGCGATATGACCGGTTTTGATGAGACTGGCCTTTCGAGCTTCGGTGGCTACGAGTCATGTGATAGTATCATTTCGACTGGTAGCCAATTTGAAGTCTCGAAAGGGATGGAGACCCTTCCTAGGAAGAAGATCTCCGAAATTCTTACCCAGCTCCAGTACAAGAAGAATTCAGATAAAATCTGGAGTATTCTTGTAAGGGAGCTGGAGAGGCCAGAGTTGTTACTTCCTCAGCTTCAACTCCTACAACAGGAGTCCAGGAAGAGGAGGAAGTACAACGATGTTGCTCGGTTAGAACGACTTCATAGGAAGGTGGAGGAGTTGCTTCAGGAGCATCGCTTGGCCGATTCTCCTCGTCAATAGACGTCGCACATTCATCGTTTGAGCTTTTCATCTCTTTGAATGTGCAAGATAGCTTCGATCAACACCGGGGGCTTAAGTGCACATACAAGGTTACACAGCACTATCGAACATGTCAAAATGTTCGATATAGACATCGCGCTTCTACAGGAGACGAATTTTACACAAGACACATACACACAACTTGAGCGCTATGCTTATTTACACACTGGCTATGCAATGTTTGCCACACCTGCGCCTCGCCGAGGCTCAGGGGTGGCAATCATTGTATCCAACAAATTTACACTATCGTCTCCTGTCTATACAGATATCTTCCCAGGCTTCGCTTCTTCCTTGGACTTTGTCATTCAAGACAAAAATATCAAGGTAGTAAACGTGTACCTTCCTCATGACCAGGACATTACAAGGCAAGTTCTTGATAGTGTTCAGTCGTGTCTAGTGAATTTTAGCGGTGAAACTGTCCTCGGAGGTGATTTCAACTGCACTCTGAATCCCTCAATGGATCGGCACTCTGGAGTTGAGTTCAACTCTGTCAATGCTACTCGATTGAGGAATTTTGTCGGTGTTTTCAGACTCGTGGATATCTATCGTTGGATGCATCCTACGACTAGATCATACACGAGGGTCTCGAGAAATATCCATGGAAGTCTCGCAGGCTCCAGAATTGATAGACTTTACGTCTCACCTGGAATACTAGAACATTTCGTTGGTGTCACTCATGAAGTGTGTTCCGTTAGTGATCATCTTCTTGTAGTGGCGACCAGCACTCTAGTTGAAAGACGAACTGCATGCTGGATATTCAACAACTATTTGTTGAATTCCGAGCAGTTCATCAATGAGTTCACTGAATTCTGGCACGATTGGCAAGAGAGGAAAGTTAACTTTCCTTTTCTTGGTCAATGGTGGGATGTTGGAAAGCTCCAGATTCGGTCTTTTATCGAGACGAGTTTCAATCGAAGTGGCTATCAAGCTTCTAGCTTGTCGGCCGAGGTTTCTCGGGTGGCAGCTCTTCTCCCAACTCAGCCGGGGTTGATTCTTTATTTCAATGGAATAAAGGAACGCTTGGCGACACAGACTTACAAGCACAGCTTGGAGTTTGTGCTGCGCGGCCAATCGCGCTGGCTGAGAGAAGGCGATTCTCCAACTGAGTACTTCTTTCAGGCGACTAGACGTCGTACTGCTTCTTGTGAGGTCGAATCGATAATTGATGAATCTGGACAAGTCCTCAACGGACAACAGCTATCAGAATATATTCGAGACTATTACAGTAGTCTCTACTCTGAATCGACGTCGACAACATCCTCGACCACTCATGAATTCCATGAGAATATTCCCACTTTCTCTGAAGACAGTAAGGAGCTCCTGGATACAGTAGTCACATTGGAGGATATGATTGCTGCGACAAAGGATCTAAGGCGACACACTTCACCTGGTTATGACGGCTTGACTCCAGAATTCTTCATACGTTTCAGGGATTTATTAATTCCTGACCTTTTGGAAGTCTTCAATTCGGCGGTTGAGACGCATTCAGACTTTCCTTCTAGTTGGAGGCGATCTGTGATGCGCTTGATTCCAAAGAAGGGAGATTTGCAGAGGATGGGGAACTGGAGGCCAGTAACCCTATGCAATGTAGACTACAAAATCGTCTGCAAAGCATTAGGGGCGATACTCCGCTCAGTGATTGCTTCGGTAATACACCCGGAATAGTCCTATTGTGTACCTGGTCGTAGTATCTACGACAACATCGCGGTAGCCAAGCATTTGTTTGCCTACCATGAACAGACCGGTGCACAAATGGCCATGATTTCACTTGACCAGCAAAAGGCTTTTGATAGTGTCTCGCACGAGTATCTCTTGACTGCTCTCGAGGCATTTGGATTTCCGCCCAGGTGGCTCGCTATCGTCGGGAAACTGTATAGAGATTCAGCGATTTTGATTAAGCATCAAGGACAAGTTCTGGCTCCTATCTCGTTTCATCGAGGTATCAGACAGGGCTGTCCATTGTCAGGTATGCTTTATGATCTTTCGTTGGAGCCGCTACTGGTGAATCTTCGTCGAATGCTCGGACAGTATGCAGTTCGTCTGCCGTATACCAATGTGAGGCCTCTTATGTTGGCGTATGCGGATGATCTGTCTATTTTCGTGACAAGAGATGAAGCTTTTCCGGTCGCTCGTGCTGTTTTCGAACAGTTCGAACGTATAGCGGGCGCTAAAATCAACCTTAGTAAGAGTCAAGGCTTGTGGTGTGGAAGGTGGAGAGATCGTACAGATACTCCACTGAACATCCAATGGACTAATACTTGCCTGAAGTATTTAGGTGTGTATATTGGACGCGAGAGTAAATCAAATAATAGCCGCATCGCTCTTGAGAAACTCTCTAGAGCTGTAAACTCATGGCGTAGTCGACTGTTTCCACTATCCTTAATGGGTAGGTCAGTCGTGATAAACTATTTGATTACCTCGTCCATCGATCATCTGCTAAAGTCTGAGACGTTTGATGAAGGCTTCGTAGGTCTTCTTCAAGCAAAAGCGATAGACGCCTTTTGGTGCGGAAGACGATGGGTTGCTGAAAGCACGCTCTGTCTGCCAGTCAAGATAGGTGGATTAGGTCTCACTAACTTGGTTGTGAAATCAAGGTGTCTCCAAGTGCGTGCATTCCAAAGAGTGTTTTGCCAGAGAGACAGCTTGATTTCTCAACTGTGGGTGAATGTACTGGGAGGGATCGGCATAGGGGAGTATTACTACCTACTCTCTGCTCGACCACCTTATCCTCGTGACTGGCCACAGGATCTAATCTCAACGATTCAGACCTGGGGCAGAATCAGGCCAGCATTTCACCTTCAGTGGAATGCTCTAAGGTACACGCAATTCGCATCGATTCCAATCAGGTTTAATCCTGAATTAATAGATTCAGTGTTCAGTAATGCTCGGCGTTTTGAAGCTGACACGCATACACTGACAGTTCTCGGAGATATTATTGATATCTCTGGAAACTGTCGAATAAACACTAACACTTCACAACTACACGACCTGGCTGCTTCTGCGCGGGAGAGATTTCGCCAACTTGGGACCAGTGACACTGGCACTAAGTTGGAAGATGCTTTCGTTCTGAACAGACCACCACACACACCTTTCAGCACACTTACAACACGTGTGCTCCGTGACGTGCTTATGTCAATAAGACCTCCGGAGTATACAGGATACAAGAGATGGCGAACACACCTCGGGGTGAATATGGGCGTGATGGGAGGGATAACTTGCAGAGTAGTCTACAGTTATCCTTCTAGTTACAAAGATGCTGATGTAGCATTCAAATTGCTGCATCACAGTCTTATGCATCCTAATCAGTTGTCACATATCGACCGCCGAGTTCAGAGGATTTGCACAGTTTGTGCTGGTGAGGGCACCCTGTTTCACAGGTTCTTCACTTGTCCGGCTTTCCAGGGTCTAATGGATCTCGTGCGCGGTATGTGTCAGTTGATCCACCCGAATTTCGGCATTACTAGGACATCGTTTCTATGGGGACCAAGGGTCTGTAGTCGAGTGAATTTTTTGATTAGCTTTGTGTTGACACTGGCCAAATCTACAATTCACCTGTACTACATGAGAGTCGAAGATGGGAATCAGAACACTGACCCACAACACCACGCACACGCACTTAAGCGCCACTTCGTTGACAGGTTGAAGAGACGTTTACGTCTCGAATATCTGGCAACGAACGCAGACACATTCAACTGCACATGGTAACCACTATCGTCAGTGCAGGATGGAGCTCTTGTCTTTCGCTGGTGAGAACAGGCCACAGCATTTGCAACACTAGTCCAGGGGGCTTCTCCCCGCTTAGGAATCGTTGCACGTGCGGTGGGAAGGACAAGCACTCTGTTAGAGATGCTAAGCTGGAGGGAAGATGAGGGCAGTTTGTAGAGGTCTACGATACTACAGGCCGCCCTCGCGGGACTCTATAACGGTATCGGCTAAATTTTTTCGTTCGTTCGGTCATTTATCTTTGATTCGGTTTCGGTCTCGGTTCTAAATTACAAAATTTTTTGTTGAAAATTCGTTCGTTTAGGTAAATATTTTTATTAGATTATTTTGGAAATTGAAGCTTCTTGGAACTGCCACTTACCCAATTGTCAAAATTGGGACAAGTAATAAATTTTTTGTTTTCTCATATTTTAGGCATTTTTCAAAATTTTTGTTATCCGTTATATACAGTCTCTTTTGAGAATTTAATGTTTCATTTTTTTCTTCTCGTTTATTGTTAGTGTCTAATTTGTTCTCGTTGTCCCTTTTGACCAATTTTGTGTTATTTTAGATTAGTCATTGTCTGTCTTTTTACACATTGTAGAGCCTTTTGCCACCTAGTTTAAGGATTTTGAAAAGAGCCACAGAGCCAAAAATAAAAGAGACTTATTTACATAAAAAAAATTATTGTTAAGAACTCAAAAATAGGATGGTAAACGAAAAACGGCTTTAATTTCTAGTAGACTTTTTATTTCTGCGTCTAGAACTCAACTACTTAATTTTATATTTTTAGTCTGCTCAATCGTAAAATCGACCTCAAAAATTATTTTGTTTTGTCATTTCAACAACTTTTAAACACTTCCGATTAGCAAATTAACTGACCCAGTTACTTAATTAATCGATCGCCTAAACTCAATTTACTGCAGTACGGAAATGTGTAAAAGTTATTGAGTAAGCAAAACAATGACGATAATTTATGGCGCTTGCTTGGGTTGTTGGATTGTTGTGAAGTCTGAAACCTACATTGATCTCATATTAGACTTCACAACATTTCTTCCCCCTTCGCAAGATTGTTTACATTTGTTTTTTTTTTTTTTTAAGAATTTTATCAAAATATAAAAAGGTTTATCCATTTTATCTTAATAATGTCTTACGACTAAAAAGATAGATTGCTAAGTATAATAAAATTAATTATATGGAAACGATACAATAAAGATTTTACTATTATCGACAAAAAATGCAAATAGGACAAAAAAATTCAAAAATCTAAGAAAGGCAGAAAAATTAGGATTGAAGACTTACTTTCATACAATACATAATTTTACATATTTGTAGTTTTCTAATAATGATATTTTTTATCGAGTTTTATTCTCTTATATCTCTAGTTTTTTAATTGACAATTAGGTTTTTTTTTATATAAAACTTTACATTATACTCCCGCGATATATTCATTAATGACCTTCGTTTACGCTACATTTCAAGGTTGGATTAAAATACTTAGTCATGACATTTATACTAATTACATTTCGCCAATTACAGATATTATATATCTATATGATATATTCGAATTTTTAAGAAAGAACGTTATAAATCTATATATATATATGGGTTTTTTTTTTTTTTTTTTTTTTTAGCTTGATAATGGGTGGAAATTATTTACCAGATAAAAATATTTGCTGTGTCGCAAAAAAAAACTCAGATCAGAGAAAAGCACAGCTACTTAATACATACATAATTTAAAACTGCATGGATAAGTACTACATAATAATGATTTTTTTTTTAATTTTAATGCTGAATGATTTATTAAATCTGCGTTCTAATGGCGTGATATCGCTAGTTTTCTTTATGGTATCTTCTTTGAGAACCTTTTGGGTTTTAATAAGGTTTTGTGGTAAAGGTGGCGGAATTGGAATGATTGGATTAAGTGTAGAAGTGTCCACTTTTAATTTCGAACTTGATGCAGAATTTTTCGGGGTTTCTAAGGGTTCTGGGTTGGCATTTGTGCGTTTGGAATCCTTATTTGTACTAGGTGGGCTAGTTTGAAAACGTGACTGACTTCGAAAGAAACATATAAAAACAATTATTACTATTACACCTAGTAATACTAGAACACCACTGTTTATGTGAGTTTGAGTGTTATTGAGTTCGGCATCCCTACGTCTTTCTATTTGAGACAGTTCTGCTTCGAAATCTTCTAAAGTCTTGCTGTTCGCTCTTAAGACGTTATCATAACTGTGGTGCATCTTAAGCAATGGTGCGGTCATATTTTGTTTGGTTATAAGCTTGTTAGAGAACAGCTTGTTGTTGAGAATTTTTTGAAGAAGTTTTGAATTCTCAATAGGTATTGGTTCCGGCTGATGAAAGGGTAAGGTAATTTCCTCATTACCTTCATAAGGGATTTCAACAGTTCCTAGGGTATATTTGCAATTTTGATTTAATAGTAATATTCCGGTGCCATTAATTTCCTTATGTGAGGAAATTTTTTCGCAATGAGATAACAGAGAGTGCGGACTTTGAAAACTGAACAACCAAGCATTCCTGCGCACTAGCTTTACCAGAAATTCCAGGGATCTTTCTATGATTCTGTAACCGCATGATTTGGGTACTTGTGGAGCGTTATGTAACAAATTGAAAAGACAATTTTCGCGTTCCGCACCAATAGACTTAACTTGCCTTTGGGCGCATATGTGTACGGTGGGGTATAGTTTAGAATTGCATTTAATACAGCCTTCACGAAACTCCTCATTAGTTAGTGCGATGAGATGTGTTTCCTGTGTTCCATTTAAAAGAAAACTCGTTTCTAAATCTATAATTGCGTTATGTTCCAGGATGCGTGTTGGTAGTAAATGCACTTTATTTAGAATATATTCTTCTTCTTCTAAAAGGGGGAGCTTAATACGTATGAGCATGTCTCTATTATGCTGAACGAAATATACTTCAATGATTTGGTTCAGCAAGTGAAAATCAATGACGCTCAGATGAGAACCTTTAGTAATTTCTGCATACGCCTCAAGTAATTTCCTAGGAGAAATAATTAGAGGGTGCAGGCGATGTTGTTGTAATGAGTTATGGTAAAGTATTCCGTAATATGGTTATTTACAGATTGTAGAGCAGTTAAAATATATATGAATAACTGATTAAGATCTGCCTGTAACTGTACTGCGCGTAAATCGAAATTAGTTTTGTTTAATTCGCTAATTAGTTTCTCTGAAAAGTCACTCATCTTTATTTCTATTTGTTCTTGGTAATTAGACAAATTATGTAGCTGCTTACTATAGGTGTCGAAACTAGTTTTCAATATTGTTACCTGTTTCTGCATTAAATGAAGTGGATCTTTGTCGTGGTCCTGCAATCTTTGCAACCTTGAGTATACGTCTTTTGCGTCCTCACTATCCATGGTCCCAAATAAGTATTTTGAAATTTTTCCAACTGCATCAAATAGTTCCCTCTTTTCACGCACGCTTTGGAGATAAAAACCTATGCTTTCTAGTTGGGCTCTTATCTTGGATGTAATAGGTTTTATTTCGTCGTACCAATGAAGGCAATATTTGGTATCCTTTTCTTGAATTTTACACAATTTCTCCACGGCTTCCTCGCAATTTATTACGAACGCTAGGGTATCGTCTTCGTTCACGAATGGTATTTTTGTAAACATATTCCAATTGGACTGGTAAACGAAACTGGGAGTTATTGGCTCAAAGAGGATCCCAGATGGATTGAGCCGGTTGATTGTGACCTGGCCACCAGTCGTCAATGCTAGTACGGCTATGATGAGCACCACTAATGCAAACATAATTCCTATATAGGGGAGAATTTATTCAAAATACGAAGACTTTTAAATTATTATTTATATATAGATTTGTAAGTTATTATATAGAGTAAGTTATAAAAAGAATTAATAAGAAAAAGGGATAGTTAAAACTTTTTAAGTCTGTTGTTGTGTACTCTTTTAAGTGTTCTACCTATGTGAATAGTGCAGTTTACATCGCTGTCTACTCGTTTCACCTCAAATGGTCCTGTCCATATTAGGGAAAGTTTGTGCTTCTTCGCGGCATTCCGCAATAACACTTTATCTCCTATGTGAAATCTTTCTACTCTTAAGCTCTGATCGTAATATTTCTTCGCTGCCTTTTTACTGGAAATTAGATTTTCTTTTGCTTTTCGATGGATTCTTTGCATTTTACATTTAATGTATTCGCAATAGTCATCGAAGTTATAAACAGGCTCTGGATCTTTAGATTTAGATTGGTTGGTAAAGGATTTTGAAATCCGTATAGAGCATAGATAGGGGTATATTTACTGCTCGTATGTAACGAATGGTTATGAGCATAGGCAGCTTCTGGCAACCAATCATCCCAACTAGAGGGGTTGTCATCTACTACGCTTCGTAAATATTCCACTAGAGGCCTATGAGCCCTCTCTAGAGATCCATTGGACTGAGGATGGTAAGCCGTCATTTGTAGTTTCTTTATTCTCAGTAATTTGCACACTCGTCTAAAAAGATTACTTGTGAAGTTTGTCCCCTGGTCAGTAATCAGCTTCTTGGGAATTATACAATATTTGAGTATAATGTTTTTATAAAAACAGTTAGCAACCGTTGTGGCTTCGCTGTCAGCTAGAGGGAAACAATCTAGCATTTTTGTTAAATCATCGCGGAAAGTTAAAATATACTTATTCCCTTGGTGAGTGGTTGGAAGCGGTCCAACAATATCCAGATACACCTTATCAAAGGGTTTTTCGGCCGTGTCACTGATCACCATCGGCATCCTGGTGGACTTGCCCGTTTTATTCTGCTGACACTTAATGCACTTTTTAATACGTGTATTTATATCCTTTAGCATATTTTTCCACTTGTAAAAAGCCCGCAACCTTTTATAGGTTTTGTACACTCCCATGTGCCCTCCTAATGGTGAATCATGGTATTGCTTCAGCACCATTTCAATTTCCTCTGGTTTTGACAGAGTTTTGGCCTTCTGATTGTTGGCTGACTCATCGGACGCAATTGATTCTGTATCGGAGTCAGGTAAGCAAATATTACTGGGCATTTAAACGTCTGTACCGTTGTCCAATTGACTTTTGGCAGGAAGAGTTTCTGTTCCCTGTGATTTCAAATATTCCTCTGCTTCTAATAGTTTGGGATAGGCAGAGTTTTTCCGTAATTCTTCTCTTGAAATATTTTGACTAATAGTTGACTGGAGAATTTCATCAGACTTTTGGGTAAGATTTTCTTTCCGGCGAGCCGCAGCTTGAGTTATTGGGAGACAGCAATTTTCAGTTATTTTCTTTTCTTGGGAATTTGGAGGAGAGTGAACTTGGACTTGTGTAGTGATAATGTGTGGTTGATCTTCACTGCGTACCTCGTTTACAGCTTTTGGAATTCGACTTAGCGTGTCGGCATTTACATTGTACTTACCAGGCTTATACTCAATTTGGTAGTCAAAGTCTGATAATTTATGATGAAATCTTACAAGACGCGAAGTAGGATCTTTCAAATTGAATATTCCCTTCAGAGGTTTATGATCCGTGTATACGGTAAATTTTCTTCCGTAGAGATAACATCGAAAATTGCGTGACACCCATACAATTGCCAGCAGTTCCTTTTCAGTAGTTGAATAATTTCTTTCTGCTTTGTTAAGGGAACGGCTAGCATACGCCACTGGCTGCTCATTTCCAACCTCTCCTTGGGATAAAACTGCTCCCAGTGCTTCTCCACTTGCATCCGTTGTTAAAATAAATTGTTCCGAAAAGTCAGGATATTTTAGTAAGGGGGGAGTAGTTAGTGCCAATTTAAGTTGCTTGAAAGCTTCCTCGCATTGCATTGTCCACTTAAACTTAAAAGTTTTTCTTAAAAGCTTGTTAAGAGGTTCCGATATTTGTGAAAAATGTGGAATAAACTTTCTATAATAATTCGCAAGCCCTAAAAATGATTGCAGCTGCCGAATTGTTCGTGGAATAGGAAAGTTTTGTACACATTCTATTTTTGTTGGATCGGGATGTACTCCTTCCGAAGTACAAATATGGCCGAGGTACACAACTTCTTTCCTTAAGAATTGGCATTTTTCGGGTTGGAGTTTTAGGTTATTGTTTCGTAACCTAATGAGAACATTCAGGAGTTTGTCGTTGTGATCTTCTAGATTTTTTCCATATATTACTATGTCATCTAGATAGACAAAACATTGGAGGCCTTGTAATCCCGTCAAAACATAATTCATAAGCCTTTGAAATGTTGCGGGTGCTCCAGTAAATCCAAAAGGCATTCTTTTAAATTCATAATGACCTAAATTTGTGCTAAATGCTGTTTTTGCCCGATCTTCTGGAGATACCGGTATTTGGTGATATCCACTAGCTAAGTCTAATGTAGTGAAGTAGCGCGCATGTCCCAGCTGGTCTAGAATATCCTCAATGCGTGGTAATGGGAAGGCATCACCTATTGTTATTGCATTGAGTTTTCTAAAATCTACCACAATGCGCCATCGCTTTTCACCTTCGGGGCTAGGTTTTTTAGGGACAACCAATAGTGGAGAGTTCCATGGACTCTTGCTTTCTATTATTAGGTTATTTCGTAACATTTCCCGTACTTGCTCATGAATTATTGCTTTGTGAGCGTCGGGTAATCGATACATTCTCTGATTTATTGGACTATGTTCTTGCTTAATGGGGACTGAGTGAGTTATAGCCGTTGTATGAGATAGTTTATCTCCTGGCAAGTGGAAAACATCATTAAAATCCTTGCAAATGTTTCTAATGGTATTACGCTCCTTCTCATTTAGGTAATCTGCTAGTCGAACTTTTGATTCCAGAGCTTTCAATCTATCGTTTAATTTTACATACGTTTGGCTTGATATACTGTTTACGCATCTTTCTTTCAACATGGTTCTTGGAATCCCTTTGTTTTCTACTGCTTTAGGGATAGATTTCCAATGAATATCTGTTAGTTTAGTAACAATATAATCGCGAGTGAATCTGAGATTTATTTTAAAAGGTTTCAAGATTTGTTCTTTTTCATTAACGTTTAAAATTGCTATGGTTAGTTCATTATTGACGGGTTTTACTAGAGAGTTAGCTAAAAAGACTCCTGCACATATTTCTTGTGACATACACAGCATTTCTTCGTTTACATTACATTTTACCTTAATAAGTTTTTCAGTGCGACCTGGAATGATAGTGTCTTCTGAAGTATAAATTGCATGTAATGCTGAAACGGAAGATGAGTTATTTGATGTCTCTTTAGTGCGGATATTTTTTTGATTGGACTTTGGAGTTTCACTATAGGGCTTAAGGTTAATACTAGAGTATTTAGTCGCGTCTAGGCTACCTTTTTGTACTCTAAAGTCGGGCTTGACAGAATTGAAAAAATTTTTCTGTACCCTGACACTTTTGTTGTACTTGCTTCGTGAACACTCAGAGACTTTAGTTGTTAGGGCTGGTGAGCTGAGAGGAATAACATATTCTTTTTCATTTGGATTTGTTGGTGGGAATCTTACTAGTTGATTTGGGCCTTCGATATTGCAGTGACGAGAGAGAAAATCATACCCTAATATTCCATCATTATCAATAGTGGGTAAATCTTCTACTATGTGGAATTCACATTCTTTTTCGGAGGATAAATTAATAATTCCAGAAGAGGTTCCACGGGTTTTTCCATTACCGAAAACTGTACTTATAGTCGTAATTTTAGTTGAGTTAATGGGTATATTTGGTTTTAATGATTTTTCTTTAAGAAGACTAATCTCGGCGCCAGTATCCAACAGTAAATTTGCTTTTCCATTCTTAGCTATATTTAAAGGTAGGTTAGCAGAACACTTATTTAATAAACTACTATATGATTGTTGTGCTGCTTGTTGGGGGAGAACGGTTTTATTGGGCTGACACTTAGACTGTTTTGTTGGGTCGAGGTGACAGCCCCGTTTTAGTTTTCCTGTAAACTAATATTTTCAGATGATTGAGTGGAACGTGCATTCCATCGCTGTTTGGCTTTACATTCTTCTATATAGTGGCCATTGCGTTGGCAAAACTCACATTTTTTCCTTGATGGGCTAACACCTATCATGTTTGCTTGGCGCCGTGAATTCATTGTTTGGCAATTTTGATTATTGTGTCCATAAACTTTACAATTAGTACAAAAGGGAGTAGATTTTCGTAATCTGCAATCAACGTAAGAGTGATTAGGCCGATTGCAGAAACCACATTTATTTTGAAAAGATTTATTAGTTATATGATGATACTGCGTGTGTTTAGGTACATTGTTATTATTATTAGATTGCCCGTAGCCTGTATGTGGAACCTGTTTAAGTATTGGTTTTGGGTAAATAAGACAGATTGCGGTGTAATCATATTATTCAAATAAGGAAATTGAGAAAAATGTTTTATTACCAGAGCTCTGATTTAAATGAGATGTATGCGAGTCTGGCTGTATGTTTTGGTGTGCCACCAACATGTGAAGCTCCGATTCTTCCAATTTCTCTGCCTTTTCGATTACCTTTTCAAGAAACTGTTCTGCATCATTTAAAAGAAAGAATCGGTGATGTGGATTAAGTATCCCAGATTTAAAGGTAAAGACCGCAGTCTCTTCCAAATCTGAGTTAATAGCTTCAATACCTGAACTATGCCTTTTGCTGACAAGAGCCTTACACCCTTTTAAAAGTTGTGTCACTCTTCTACCGTAGGAAAATAGCGATTCGCCAGGGAATTGCCTACTATTTCTTAATACATTTAATTGGACGTGATATGGCTTTGTGTTAACCAAATTAGTGAGAAAAATAGTTTTTAATTCATCTAACGTTTTGTATTCGACACCGTCTAAGACTAATGCAGCTCTTCCTCTGAACTTAGTTGGTATTAATTGTAAAAACAGCTTCCGCTCTTCTTCTTTAGTGAGGCACAAGTTTACATGTTCACAGCACTTAATAAAAATCTCCACCTCATTTGCTAAATTTGGACCTAACTCTGCTTCTAGTAATGGTAAATTATTAATTACTATTTGGCTAATAAATGCCATGTCATTATTTTGCATGCTTACTATCTTAATTATATTATTTCTAGCAGATTTAAAATTCAGTTGGTTCTGCTCACCGTTTGTTCCTTTGTCTCCTACTGAGTGTGACCTTCTTCTTAAATAGCAATTCCCTGATCTTAATTGTCGAATATACACTGAATCTTCCTCTTCTGTTGGCAGATGTACTTCTTCTTCTCTGTTAATCACGCTATCACTCGTTGAATCGCTGTCTGTGCTATTGGCGCTACTCCAGATTGGGCTGGTATTGTCCAGACTGAAAGAATTTATCCTTTCCTCAAAGCGGCTGCTACTTGCTAGTATACTCCTCTCAATTGGGGTAGAGCAATTCTCAACATTCGACTGCTCTTCTGACATTAAAATTTGCAGATTTCAGATAACAGTATTCCACTTCAACTTCTTGAAATTTATTTTATTTACTGTCAATGCCAAATATGCTAAAACTTCAATTGTTTCGCACTTGTTAATTATTTGGGGTTACGAATTTCACTGTTTTCTGCAGCAGTCACTACAATTTTTTTTTTTTTTGTTATGTACTCAGTAATAAAACAAAATCACCACACAGATTCGCATAATTCAACGAAAACAAAACTTCACCGGCTGCGCCAAAAATGTTAAGAACTCAAAAATAGGATGGTAAACGAAAAACGGTTTTAATTTCTAGTAGACTTTTTATTTCTGCGTCTAGAACTCAACTACTTAATTTTATATTTTTAGTCTGCTCAATCGTCAAATCGACCTCAAAAATTATTTTGTTTTGTCATTTCAACAACTTTTAAACACTTCCGATTAGCAAATTAACTGACCCAGTTACTTAATTAATCGATCGCCTAAACTCAATTTACTGCAGTACGGAAATGTGTAAAAGTTATGGAGTAAGCAAAACAATGACGATAATTTATGGCGCTTGCTTGGGTTGTTGGATTGGTGTGAAGTCTGAAACCTACATTGATCTCATATTAGACTTCACAACAGACTGCGATTTTGTTTATGTACATTATTCGGCTGTACGAATTGTTTATGCAATGAATAAAATTAGAAGCATTACACCTGAACATCAAAAATTAGGCTATTTCATATCTAAGTCATCATATCTCCCTACGTTAGTTGTTGTTGTTGTTGTTAATTTAATAACATGGCACAATACTGAATATCGCCTGGTAGAAAATCTTTTAGTATAACGTAGAGTGCTGTGTGTTTGTGTGTGTGTGTGTGTGTAAATGTCGCTCAACTTGTTTACTTTACTCGGCTCGATGCGAATTTTGTTTACATTACTCGGCTCTGTGCGAATTATGTTTACACTATTCGGAATTTGATTATCGTACCTATCCATGTCAACATACCTACCTACTTTAGTTGTTGTTGTCGGCATCAGTATCTTCCCAAAAGAAAATTTCTAGATAATGTCAAAATTTCAGTACAAAGGCGAACTCAGCCCGCCTCCCCCCCCCCCCCCCCCACCCAAGAACCCACAGTGTTCAGCGATGAATGAATCTAAAAAGAAAGAAAAAACAATTAAAACAAGTCAAACCAACCTAAAGTACTTAACTTAAGTACCAGCCAGGGAAATCGACTGGCATACTTTCCTCCCACGTAGAATTGGTACCTACGTACCTACATCCATGGAGAATTAGCTGAATTGAAAAGAAAATATGAATTAATTAATGCAATAAACCATGAATTATTTAGAGAATTAGAAATATTAATTGAATTTACAAAAAAAGTACAAAAATTTCCAATTTTTCCCCATACATATGACATGCAAGCAGATGTACGTAAACACAACAACAACACTGTGGGAAATGGAATTTATGTAATAATTAGATAAATTTCAATTTCTATCACTCGAAATTTATACTAATCATTAAAAAGGAGTCATAGAACACAATAGCTATAACAAAACACTTTCCCGCGAACTATTTCAAGGAAAATTACGCGCAAATTTTCACCTTTGACAGTTGTCGCAAGGGAAAGTAACTTGCTTAAATATCGAATTTTAACAAGATTTTAAAGTGTACTAACTCAATAGAACCGAAGTTCATGAGTTATTAAATAGATTTTTTACATAAAATTAACTTCCCGCGAGCTTTTTCCGCGGAAAAACAATGAATGAAAATCTCCCTTGAAGACAGGTTAAGATTGCTAATTATAAAATAATGGAACTTTCTTACAAAATAAACACACACAAACACTAATTATTGAGCACAATACAATTAGCACAACTTACCTTGGTCTTAAGTAGCACTACACACAGGAAAAACACCACTGAAAACTCGCGACCGCGGAACCGCGAAATGAAAACTATAAACATCGCGGAACTGTCAAATTTCATGTATTGCCAACATATGGCACATGAATTAGGGTATTTTTTAATGAGGAATCCGATGGAGGTATTTAAAAAGTCCTACAGTATCTCAGTAAAAAGATATTTGCTAAGTTATGATTTCTCATATAACTAATGAGAAGAAAAGAGATAGCAAGTGGAAGTGAGATGAAGAAACATACGTTCCACATCAAATTTTCTCAACATGGATGACAAGAATTTAATTGCGCCATGTAATAGCTCAATTTGGATATTTAATTTTCATTCTGTTAAATTAAATTATGATGGAGATCTTTTTGTGAGGAAATATAGATGACTAAATTCCGCATCGAATTAAAATAATTTATGTTGATCAAAACCAAGGCATTCTGAGTAATTAGCATTATGGTTGCGGGTTCCACACACAAAAATGGCGGTTCAAACCCTATATAAAGCCGAGCACTTGCATGGATCGCTCTCTTATATTTTTCCAAGTCAAGCAGTTTAGATCGTGGTATAGTGTTCAAGTTTAGTTCTTTTTTTTTAGTTTATTCACTTGTGCAAATCGTGAAATTAGCTTATATAGCTTACTTATGGTAAGCATAAGCTCTCATGCGATTTTTGGTGAAGGGAAGCAATCATAATGACAATTGTGTTAAATTTATTGTGCGTTAACAACAACATTTGTTAAGAAGATTAATTAAACATTTTCCTTCTTTTTTTCATTTTTTAATTAAAATTAGATTTCAGTGATAACAGTTTTTTATTAATAACGTAATTACTTGTACAGAACAATCCAAGACAGTTATTCCTATACTTCTCATTCAGAGTCAAGCTGGAATATACCTGCGAATTGTTCTCTTGTTTGCATAAATTGTAGTTGCATAAATATTTTATTAGAAATAAATTAAATTTATCTTGTGTAAAACATATTTCAAGACAGTATTCCTACACTTCTCAGTTGAGTCAAGTTGGAATGTATATGCGGAATTGTTTTTTGCTTATGTTGAAATTTATAAACTTTATAAACCTACATTTAGTAATATATTATTGAAATATCATAGACTAATCATAGATAAGTGTCTCGCTTTAATTTAGAGTGCTTAAGTTAACTTCAAATGAATTACAAATTAAATCGAATGTATCTCTAATTATATGCGTTCTGATTTTAATATACCGCTACACTAACATAATCCAATAATTTAGCATCACCACATGTGGCTTGTGAACGGTTCTACAGCAACTGTTCCGTTACACACGTGCCGAAATTGCAGTATTAATAAATAATACGGGAATTTTACATCAGCCTATTATACGGGCATATGGTGTGACCTTTCCCCATATCGTTTTTATAGTTTCAGGAACTAATTATTGCAATTTAAATTGTTTGGTGTTCCTACAGGAACCAAGCTACTTGCATAAACAATTTGTTGGTCCCATCCAGGAACCAAGAAACCCTTGCAGAAACACACAGTGATCCAGAGCTCCCAAAAAAGTCTGCGAAAAAGTTGCCAATTTTTGTATGGAAAAAGTGTTGCAGAACTGTCCTAGCGTAACTACTCAGTAACCCTAGGCAATGTGGACTATAAAATTGTCTGCAAAGCATTGGGCAATACTCCGCTCAATGAACAGTCTTACTGTGAACAGTGAACAGTCTTACTGTGTGTCTGGTCGTAGCATCTACGACAATATCGTAGCTGCAAAATATATTTTTGCATACCACGAGAAAACTGAGACACCAATGGCAATGATTTGTCTCGATCGAGATGGATTGGGAATGCTATATAATGGTTCTGCTATTCGCATAAAGCATCAGAGACATCTCCTCTCTCCTGTCTTGTTTCGTCAGGGCATCAGACAGGGGTACCCTTTATCAGGCATGCTTTATGATGTTGCTCTAGAACCATAATGATCAACCTCCATCGAATGTTGCAGAGATATGCGGTTCATCTTCCATCCACTAACATAAGACCTCCTTTGTTGGCATATACAGATGACCTGGCTGTATTTGTAACAGATGATGAGCCGTTTCCAGTCGCACATGCTGTCTTCATACAGTATGAGCAATGTTCAGGTGCGAACATAAAAATGAGCAAGAGTCAAGGTCTTTGGTGTGGTAGGTGGCGTGATCGCACAGATGCCCCACTTAGCATACAGTGGACCAATACTTATCTGAAGTATTTAGGAGTATACATCGGACACGAGGGAAATCGCGTAATAGCCATATGGCATTGGAAAAATTTTCCTGTGCGGTCAATTCTTGGCGAAGTCGATTGTTTCATCTTTCTTGGAAAGGGCGAGGAGTCGCAGAAAATTACTTGGTTACCTCGTCCATCGTACATGTTTTAAAAGCAGAAACTCTTGAAGAGGGCTTTATCAAGTTACTCCAAGCCAAGGTGATAGACGTCTTTTGGGGAGGAAGAAGATGGGTCGCTGAAAGCGCGCTTTGCACACCAGTCAGAGAAGGCGGTTTGGGTCTCACCCATTTGGTTGTGAAGTTTCTATATCTCGAAGTGCGAGCATTCCAAGGAGTGTTCTGCCGTAGAGACACCTTAATTTCTCAGCTATGGGTGAATGCACTGGGAGGTCGTGGCACAGGATAGTTTTACTACTTTCTCTCTGTCCGCGCGTTTTAGCCTACTGACTTTTCTCAGGATATGATCTCTACGATTCAGATCTGGGGTAGAATTAGGGCGGGATTTCATCTAGAGTGGAATACCATTAGGTGCGAAGACTTTAGAAAAATTCCAGTGGATTTTAATCCTGAATTAACAGATATGCTTGTTCGTAATGCTCGGGGAATAGTCTCGGTATTGCCACCCCATGCTATTCTCCGGGACATCCTTGATGTTACCGGAACCGGCGGGATTCAGTCGAGCAGCAGCGATTCAGGGGGGACGGATGATCCCCTTAAATTAAAAGGAAGGAAGAAAAGGAGCACGTATAGTTCTTCTTCTTCTTCCAAAAGCAACCTAAAAGGGCCTCTGAAACTGTCGTTCAGGGCCCAAGTCAAGAGGCTATATAGAAGAATGATGTTGCATCTTCTTCCTGCAACGTGAAATCAGCCCATGAGGCAGCAAAATCTGACCAAGTAGCTTTAATTGGCACCACCAAAGCAGCACTTGCTGATCTCAAAATGCCGGATACAGTTCCCAAAATTGACGTGTCTATTAGAGCAACGGAAGTAGAGCCGAAAATGGCTTCAAAAGCAGCATCTTCAGTAGCATCAGCGTCAAGTCCGAAACTGGCAGATGTGGTAAAAGCAGCTTCAGCCTACGCGCCCAAGCCGTTCACTACCATAATGAGGCCAACGCTCTCATCAGATAAGGTGACCACAAGGAAGAATCAGCCACCAGCAGCAGCACCCCGTTCCCCGGCAGTATTCCCAGGAATCTCATATGCTCAAGTAAGCGGCAGTTCCCAGAATAGTTCCACTATCGAAATTGTACGAAAGGGCATCACTCCTCGTCCAGCCCCATTGGACGCAGGTAAGCTTCGGCCCAAGATAAGTGCGGGCCTCCAGGGCTTCCTCGACGGGTGATGGCAGGATGAGAGCTACGGTATGCAGCTCGGGCACATCAGAGGATGTCCTCAGAGCGCATACCTGAAGGCAATTTTCCGCGTCGTGTCCTGTGAACAGGTACATACTCTACATGGGGATACTAGCTGGGGGAGTGGTTGAGGTGTATACCACAACCCACGAAAGCGCTAACAAGCTTATGCTTGAGGGCGTCGTGGTGGAAGGTACACACCTTGTGCCGTTCCCACTCAGGAAAAAGCCCACGGCGGTCGTGTTTTCGCGGGTCTCTATGCGAGCGAGCCATGAAAACCTCCTAAATTTCTTAGTGAGTTTGGGAAGGTTCATGGCAACGTTCGTGACATTCCCTTAAAAATTGGTGACGAGGGTCTCGGGCGGGGTATTTCGGTACCAGCCGGGAAACGTCCATTACCTTTAATAAGGGATGTACGCTTCCAGCAGGCTTCTACCTGGGCATATCCGGCTAGATATACTGGATAGACGTAGGCACCGAAGCGAAATGCCATGCTTGCCATTTGTTAAAGCATTTTATTTCTCACTGCCCGAGGAGAAGCGGGAAGAGGGCTGGAGCGAGGGTTCCCTCGAAGGAAACCACTGCTACACAGTGGCTCTGGAGAAGGAATTTTCGCCTGGAACTCAACCTGCTATTTTGGAGCAGCCAGTTGCTAAGGTGCCAGCAATTATCTCAGAAGCAAAAAATATTAAGGCTATAAACGGTGCCACGTCAGCACGTGAAAGCATGGCTACTTCTGACGAGGAGTCGATAGGCCGATTAGGTAAAAAAAAGGAAGACGAGGAAGAAAACGAAGGTGGACCCGGCGATGCTGCCTCCTCCAGAGCCAGCAAAGCCAGTCACTCCAAAACGGCCCCACTCGGAGGAGGACGACAGTTGAGCTCGCGGTTCGAAGGTTGTTGTGAGAGAGACGGAAGCATCTCTCGAACAGCTTTCGTACTGCGATATGACCGGGTTGGATGAGACTGGTCTCTCGAGCTTCAGTGGCTACGAGTAGTGTGGTAGCGCCATTTCGACTGGTAGCCAATTTGAAGTCTCGAAGGGTATGGAAACCATTCCTAGGGAGAAAATTCGTGGAATTCTTGGCCAGCTCCAGTACAAGAAGAATTCAGGTAAAATCTGGAGTATTCTTGTACGGGAGCTGGAAAGGCCAGAGTTGTTACTTCCCCACCTTCTACTCCTAGAACAGGAGTCGAAGAAAAAGGGGAAGTACAACGATGTAGCTCGGTTAGAATGACTTCATAGGAAGGTGTAGGAGTTGATACAGGAGCATTGCTTGGCCGATTCTCCTCGTCCGTGGGCGTCGTACCATCATCATTTGAGCTTCTTATCTCTTTGAGTGTGTAAGATAGGCTCTCTTAACACCAGGGGCTTTAGTGCTCATATAAGACTACACAGTACTATCGAACATGTCAAAATGTTTGATATAGACATTACACTTCTGCAGGAGACGAATTTCACTCACGTCTACACAACTCGAGCGCTATGCATATTTACACACTGGCTATGTAATTTTTCCCGCACCTGCGCCTCGCCGAGGCTCAGGGGTGGCAATCATTGTATCCAACAAATTTACACTATCGTCTCCTGTCTATACAGATATCTTCCCAGGTTTCGCTTCTTCCTTGGATTTTGTCATTCAGGACAACCATATCAAGGTAGTAAACGTGTACCCACCTTATGACCAGAACATTAGAAGACAAGTTCTTGATAGTGTTCAGTCCTGTCTGGTGAATTTAAGCGGTGAAACTGTCCTCGGAGGTGATTGCAACTGCACTCTGAATCCCTCAATGTATCGCCACTCTGGAGTTGAGTTCAACCCTGTCAATGCTACTCGATTGAGGAATTTTGTCGGTGTTTTCCGACTCGTGGATATCTATCGTTGGATGCATCCTACGACTAGATCACACAAGAGGGTCTCGCGGAATATCCATGGAAGTCACACAGGCTCCAGAATTGATAGACTTTACGTCTCACCTGGAATACTAGAACATTTCGTTGGTGTCACTCATGAAGTGTGTTCGGTTAGCGATTATCTTCTTGTGGTGGCGACTACCACATTATTTGAATGAAGAACTGCATACTGGATATTCAGCAACTATTTCTTGAACTCAGAGCAGTTCCTCAATAAGTTCCTTGAATTCTGGCAAGATTGACACGAGAGGAAAGTTGACTTCCCTTTTCTTAGTCAATGGTGGGATGTTGGAAAGGTCCAAATTCGATCTTTTATCGAGATCAGTTGCAATCGAAGTGGGTATCAAGCTTCTAGCTTGTCGGCCGAGGTCTCTCGGGTGGCAGCTCTTCTCCCAACTCAGTCGGAGTTTATTCTTTATTTCAATATAATAACGGTACGCTTGGCGACACAAACTTACAAGCACAGCTTGGACTTTGTGTTGCGCAACCAATCACGCTGGCTGAGGGAAGGCGATTCTCCAACCGAGTACTTCTTTCAGGCGACTAGATGACGTACTGCTTCTTGTGAGGTCGAATCGATAATTGATGAATCTGGACAAGTCCTCAACGGACAACAGCTATCAGAATATATTCGAGACTACTACAGTAGTACCTACTCTGAATCGACGTCGATAACATCCTCGACCACTCATTAATTCCTTGAGAATATTCCCACTTTCTCTGAAGACAGTAAGCAGTTCCTGGATACGGTAATCACATTGGAGGATATGATTGCTGCGACAAAGGATCTAAGGCGTCACACTTCACCTGGTTTTGACGGCTCGACTCCAGAATTCTTCATTCGTTTCAGGGATTTATTAATTCCTGACATTATGGAAGTCTTCAATTCGGCGGTTGAGACACATTCAGACTTTCCTTCTAGTTGGAGGAGGTCTGTTATGCGATTGATTCCAAAGAAGGGAGATTTGCAGAGGATGGCGAACTGGAGCCATTAACTCTATGCAATGCAGACTACAAAATCGTATGCAAAGCGTTGGTGGCGATATTCCGCTCAGTGATTGCTTCGGTAATACTCCCGGAATAGTCCTATTGTGTACCTGGTGGTAGTATCTACGACAACATCGCGGTAGCCAAGCATTTGTTTACCTACCATGAACAAACAGGTGCACAAATCGCCATAATTTCATTAGACCAACAAAACGCTTTTGATAGCGTCTCGCACGAGTATCTCTCGACTGGGCACGATGCATTTGGGTTTCCGCCCACGTGAATCGATATAGTCGGGAAACTGTATAGAGATTCAGCGATTCTGATTAAGCATCGAGGAAAAATTCTGGCTCATATCTCGTTTCATCGAGGTATCAGACAGGGCTGTCCTTTGTCAGGTATGCTTTATGATCTTTCGTTGGAGCCGCTACTGGTGAATCTTCGTAGAATACTCGGACAAAATTCAGTTCGTTTACCGTATACCAATACGAGGCCTCTTATGTTGGCGTATGCGGATGATCTGTCTATCTTCCGAACAGGAGATCAAGGTTTTCGGGTCGCTCGCGCTGTTTTCGAACAGTTCGAACGTAAAGCGGGCGCTAAAATCAACCTTAGTAAGAATAAAGGCTTGTAGTGTGGAAGGTGGAGAGTTAGTAAATATACTCCACTGAACATCCAATGGACCAATACTTGCCTGAAGTATTTAGGTGTGTATATATGACGCGAGAGTAAGTCAAATAATAGCCGCATCGCTCTTTAGAAACTCTCTAGAGCTGTAAACTCATGGCGTAGTCGACTGTTTCCATTATCTTTAATGGTTAGGTCAGTCGTGATATACTATTTGATTACCTCGTCCATCGTTCGTCTGCTAAAGTCTGAGGCGTTTGATGAAGGCTTCGCAGGTCTTCTTCAAGCAAAAGCGATAGCCGCCTTTTGGTGCGGAAGACGATGGTTTGCTGAAAGCTCTGTCTGCCAGTCAAGATAGGTGGATTAGGTCTTACTGACGTGGTTGTGAAATCAAGGTGTCTCCAAGTGAGTGCATTCCAAAGTGTGTTTTGCAAAGAGACACTTTGATTTCTCAACTGTGGGTGAATGTACTGGGAGGGATTGGCATAGGGGAGTATTACTACCTACTCTCTGTACGACCACTTTATCCTCGTGACTGGTCACAGGATCTAATCTCAACGATTCAGACCTGGAGCGGAATAAGGCCAGCATTTCACCTTAAGTGGAATGCTCTATGGTACACACAGTTCGCGTCGATTCCCATCATGTGCTCGGGGTTTTGAAGCTGACGGTTCTCGGAGATATTATTGATATCTCTGGAAACTGTCGAATAAACACTAATACTGGACAACTACACGACCTGGCTGTTTCTGGGCGGGAGAGATTTCGCCAACTTGGGACCAGTGACCCTGGCACTAAGTTGGAAGATGCTTTCCTTCTGAACAACAGACCACCTCACACACCTTTTAGCACACTTACAACACGTGTGCTCCGTGACGTGCTTATGTCAATAAGACCTCCGGAGTATACAAGATACAACAGATGGTGAACACACCTCGGGGTGAATATGGGCGTGATGGGAGGGATAACTTGCAGAGTAGTCTACAGTTATCCTTGTAATTTCAAAGATGCTGATGTAGCATTCAAATTGCTGCATCACAGTCTAGTGCATAGTCTAGTGCATCCTAATCAGTTGTCATATATTGACCAGAGGATTTGCACAGTTTGTGCTTGTAAAGGCACCCTGTTGCACAGGTTCTTCGCTTGTCCAGCTTTGCAGCGTCTAACGGATCTCGTGCACGGTATGTGTAAGTTGATCCACCCAAATTTCGTCATTACTAGGACATCGTTTTTATGGGGACCAAAGGTCTGTAGTCGAGTGAATTGTTTGACTAGCTTTGTGTTGACACTGGCAAAATCTACAATTCACCTGTACTACATGATAGTCGAAGATGGGAATCAGAACCCTGATCCACAACACCACGCAAAGCAATTAAGCGCCACTTCGTTGACAGATTGAAAAGACGTTTACGTCTTGAATATCTGGCAACGAACACAGACACATTCAACTGCACATGGCAACCACTATAGTCGGTGCAGGGCGGAGTTCTTGTCATTCGCTAGTTATAACAGGCCACAGCATTTGCAACACTAGTCCACGGGGCTTAGGAATCGTTGCACGTGCTTTGGGAAGGACATGCACTCTATTGGAGATGTTAAGCTGTAGGGATGATGATGGCAGTCTGTAGAGCTCTATGATATTACAGGCTGCCCTCGCGGGACTCTATAACGGTTTCGGGTAAATTTTTTCGTTCGTTCGTTCGACTTCTTATTTTAATTCAGTTTTGGTCTCGGTTCTAATTTACCAAATTTTATGTTGGAAATTCGCTCATGTAGGTCATTATTTTTATTAGATTATTTTGGTATTTTGGAACTACTTGGAACTGCCATTTACCTAATTGTCAAAATTGGGACTGGTTTTAAATTTTTGGTAATAATTTAGATCTTTTTTGTAGCGTATTCCTCCCTTCGTTCCTTTCTTCTTTTTGTTTCGGCTTCTCTACATTTTGTAGAGAAACCCCCATAATTCTCCCAGGATACCTGAAAAGGGGTGAAAAGGTACATTTTCGAGAAGTAGCCCTATGCTACTCCTCCATATTATAAATTCCTGGAAAAGATAAAATATAAACATTTTCGAGAAGTAGCATTATGCTACTTCTCCATATTATAAAATTCCTGAAACCCTGCAGAATAAAAAAAAGATAAAAAAATTACTCTTCAACGAAAAATCCCGATTCGTGCAGAACTCGCACAAATTGGAATCTTACTTATAAAAAAAACCTGAAACGAAAGAAAAATTATATTTTTTGCTACAAAAAAAAAATTAAAACAAGATTTTTTTCTTTCACCAAATAAAAATAAAATAAAAATTAGGAGATACTTGGATAAGTTATGTGTAATCGGGTTTCCTCCACCGGAAGTGAAACGCATAGAAAATAATAAAGGAATCAATTTGTCTAACACTTATAGCTCGGAGTTCTTTGTTTCTACTCCTCTTTCTTTGTTTATGGGGTTCCTTTTGCTCCTTTTGAGTATTCCTTCTTTCCCTTAGCAAGCCTGCGCGATGGAGTGAGTAGTTCCATAAAGGGGACGGTCGCGGACAAGAGGGAGGTCGTTTCCACACACACACGGCAATCGATGTAAACCACGCTTTGATGGGGCTGAGCATTTTGATACGGGTTTGGAAGCTTAGCCAGCGTAGATGGGGGCGATCGGGCCGATTATTACCCAAAGGCGGGGTCTCAACAACATCGGAGACCCCTCTCAGCTCTCTCACTCTCTCTCAATTGTTCCTCTGTCAGCGTTGAAAACTCTCCGGGTGAATGAGTACTTTTTCGGCGTTCCTGAGGTCTTCTGTTCTTTTTTTGTCTTTCAGCTTAATTAAATAAATTTTCGTACTTCCATGCCTTAGGTTCCACCACGAGGAGGAAGTCTTCGTAGATCTTTTTTTGTTTGTCTGTCCGTCTGCAGTCACACATACCCGCTCTTTTCTTTACTGTCCCTCCGTCTGTCTGCTCTATCTTCGTGAGCATTTGTGCACAGCTTAACAAGCATCAAGGGATGTGGGTGGCAAGAACCACCCCAAGCCGGCTGATCGCTGGGGGCATATTTGCTGTGCAGCCACCCACGCTAATCCCGCGATGATTTTGTAGCAAAGAGGTGTCGGATGCGGTATGGATCTACATCCAGGTACAAGTGGATGTAAGTAAATCTGTCGGCTGACAAGCTTTGTGTTCCATTTTCAAAATAATTGTGACCACTTTTAGACTCTTTTGAGACTTTTTTTTGAATTTGTTTTACGTTTTGTGTCATTTTGTTTTAGTTTTGTGTCATTTGTTTAATTTAATTCTTTTATTTGTCCCTATTGACTTTTATAACTTTAGTTTAGCTACTGTCTTTTTTACCCTTTGTAGAGCCTTTTGCCACGTATTTTAAGACATTTTAAAAAGAGCCAAAGAGCCACCAAATAAATATCATATAGACATAAAAAAAAGTATTATTATTATTATTTCTTTTTATCAATGTAATTAAATTAAACAACAAACCCGGAATATATTACGTCTATGAAAGTTTTAATATTCAGAAATGTTGTACTTTAAGACATATTTAAGACAATGAAATATTGTAACATAATTATGCTCTAAATACTTTTTATTTCTCCTTTCACTCTCCTGGAGCCCTCTTAGTGTGAAGGTCGTCTGGGTCCGCTACTCTTCTCTTTTCAAGTCACCACAGGGACTCTGAAAATTATCTACCTGCAGAGTCATTTGGATGGTTGGGGCTAGCAGAGAAGTCCAAATATCTCCGCCTTCCCAATGGATGTAGGTAAGTGATGTAAGGGTGCCTTAAGGACTGAATGTGTGCTACAGTCTTTTGATTTGTAGGCACGAAATATTTTGTATATGGCTGGTGGCAGCGGCTGGTCTTCGTGGAACCTTCCCACACTCTCCGCCAATAGCGCAGGCGAGCTAGCGTGCCGCCCTGCAGTCAACGCTTTCCACCGAGTGATCTGTAAGCGCATGCTGGCAGTCTGGACTTCAAGTCCAACCAAATTACTCTAACATACTCCCATAACAACCATAACAACGTTAAACAAGCACAAAATGCGGAAAGAAATATTGTTATCATAGGTTTGTTTGATGAAGACCCCGTGTAAATTTTCCCCGAATTTACCCGGGGTTTTGTGCACTCATCAAACAAGTTTTTAAAACACCGGGTAAACCCAATGTAATGACATTTCTCTGACAGTTCTCCCGAGTATAATTAATTGTAAAATTTTATTTATAAAATGGGTGAAGACAAATAAAATATGCTCTAGCTATTTTGCTATTTCTTTTCTTCTAATTTTTGCATATTTTTGCTCAAGAAGTAATTTATATGTTTCAGTCAACAAGAAATTGCAAGTGACAACTGTCAAACCATTACCTCGAGACATTTTTAGTGTAAGCATGGGGTAGCCCCCAGGTTTTTCAAAAAACAAGATAGTTTAGCCTGGTGTAGCCCTGGATTTACCCGGGGTTTTCATCAAACGGACCTCATATGAAAAGGATAAGAATTAAAGGGCTAGAGTTAAACAGGGATCTGGACGTATTATGAGTTTAAATTAATTGTATCATTTTTCTGACAATGTGTAAGATCTCATAGCAGCAATTCTAGGAGCCCTCCTCGGGACAGCGGAGCAGAGAAAAATGTTGGAACAAAATGCAAGAAAAAGATCATACTGGTTAGTAATGTTGAACTTAAACTTCCTATTCCGTCGACAAAAAAAACTTTTATATTTTTTGTTGGCTGAAGTCCGAGAACGTTTAGTAATTTGGTAGTTAAATTAGGCTAGGCGTGTCGAATTTTTATGAAGGGGAAAAGAAAAACAAAACAATATTTGAAAATATTTCGCCACATTCATATTGTTGATAGCATAACAATACATAAAATAAGAAAAAAGAGAAAAGAACACCCTCATTTAATTTATCATGTACCTAATTATGAGAATATAGATATTATTTTACTCAATTATGATAACTGATAATTTAAGTAATAAATGAGTACGCCTAATTAGAAACAAAAAGACAGAAAAAAGAAAAAAAAACTCGCGTAGGATTTTTAGTATGTAGTACTTGCGAGAATAGGGATATTTGGAAAACGATAATCTAACTGTGAAAGGACTACAATTGGAATTAAAAAAACTACTCCTGTAAGTGTTTTTTTGGGCCTGCATACTACCATGTCACATGGGCAAGCGCAAACAATTATAGGTGTAATCTGAGAATTCAAAGAATTTCATATAACTAATCCACTCAAAAGGTGGGAATCTAAGTAATGATTAGTAATTGTGTTAGGGGATAATAAAAAGACAACTTTCAATTTAATAAGGAAAATATATATATATATATATCGCAGTACATTACCTTGTTTACATTACTAGCGTTAGAATAAAGAGGTGTGGCGTCGCATTCGTTTCAGACCGTACATCCGATAGTTGCTAAAACCGCTGTAAAGAAATAAAATATTGAAAAGTACCTTGAAACATTTTGGTTGATGACAGAAGGGAGATTAGTTAGGTAGGCGATTAAATTAAAATATTGTAAAAAAAACAAAAATGTAATCAGTCTTAGAAAGTTTTTCCTGAGAGACAGATAAAAGGAAAAGGAAAATAAATAACTTGTAAATTTTATAAAAAAAAACCAAACGAATTATCAAGAAGAATAAACATAACAAGCAAGGGAAAATCAACCCCTTTGTATAATGAAGTTCGCACACCAGTAAGTCAGCGTCGACAGGACCGCCTTACTTGCACATCAAATATCGAGACGATGACAGGGAAGTACCTTCTGCAGACGTCTCTTACTGTAGTAACCTGATAATCTGATGTCTGACATTATCACTGAAGACATTCTGTGGTATTAAATCCTTCGAATTCCATCGAGTCGCTAAGGCGCCACCTCCAGTATAATAATCTGATGTCTGACATAATCACTGAAGACATTCTGTGGTATTAAATCCTTCGACTTCCATCGAGTCGCTAAGGCGCCACCTCCAGTATTAACTGGGATGCTTTCAAGGCCACCGCTTGCAGCCGCAGGCAGTGCAATGAAAATCGCCCAACAGTGAAATCGGGAACGAATGCAACTGCGATAGGAGTTACCAAGACGATGTTTTTCCCCCAAACGGTAAGTGGCATTTCCAACGCTTCCTTGAAAAATTTCGTCCCTCCAATTAAGTGTAGGTCGATACCCTCTGGTCCGTCTCCATCTGAAGTGGACAGCAATATTCCAGGTCGGATGGAAATTTACAGGACAATTTTGAAAAACGGTGGCACTCTCTGAATCACAGTGTACTCATTGAATACGTCTAAAGGACGCCCCAAGGAGTGTATCTTGAAGCCATAGAGACAGCTGTAGGTCACCAGGTTTCGCCTGATAATCTGATGTCTGACAATATCACTGAAGACATTCTGTGGTATTAAATCTTCGACTTCCATCGAATCGCTAAGGCGCCACCTCCAGTATTAACTGGGATGCTTTCAAGGCCACCGCTTGCAGCCGCAGGCAGTGCAATGAAAATCGGCCCAACAGTGAAGTCGAGAACGAATGCAACTGCGATAGGAGTTACCAAGACGATGTCTTTCGCCCAAACGGTAAGTGGCATTTCCAACGCTTCCTTGAAAAATTTCGTCCCTCAAATTAAGTGTAGGTCGATACCCTCTCGTCCGTCTCCATCTGAAGTGGACAGGCAAAAGTCCAGGTCGGATGGAAATTTACAGGATAATTTGAAAAACGGTGGCACTCTCTGAATCACAGTGTACTCATTGAGTACGTCTAAAGGATGCCCCAAGGAGTGTATCTTTAAGCCATAGAGACAGCTATAGGTCACCAGGTTTTCGCCTTTCGAATCACTAGCCGGGGTATGAATTCCGTATGCCTAGACTCAGTCGAGGCTGCCCAAAAGCTCATATTTGAAGTCATTCAAGTTGTTGGCAGGCATTTGACAGCGTACCACGAAGCGGTGAAACCTATAAGAGTTGTCCTGTCAAAGGTTCCCGTTCGAGTTGACAGCGAGGACATCTTGAGCTTCCTGCGCAAATTTGGTACAGTGCATGGTAAATTGCGAGCTATACCAATAAGACTGGGAGAAGAATCCTATCATCCCTGGAGCGATACCACCGTCATCTATACCTGCAAAGATAATCCAAGCGTCCACCTTGGCGGACGTCAAAAGGCCCCGCTCTGAGGAGGAGGTATTGTCCCCCAAGCGGAGAGTATCTGTGGTTCCTGATATGGAAATATCGGACCTTTCCGACTGTGGGGCAATACTTAGTGCCGATGCAAATTACAGGTCCGCGATCGAGATGGGTGGTACATCAGCCTAAATCGGCGTCGAGTCGTCGCTGAGCTCATTGTCATTGAAGGAACGTTTCATGTTGTTCCTAGATGCAGCTCCATGACAAGTCTCAAGAAGTTATACCGAAAGCAGAATGAAAGATTGATCACTAAAGAGATATATGAGTTCACAGATGACCCGCAAATCTTAGTGCCTAAAATAAAAAGCCTACAGGATAGGGCTCGTGGCCACAAAAATTATAATGAAGCCGATCGTCTCGATCGCGTTCTCAAAAAAATTGAGATTGCGGTGACTAATCGTGCTTTGGAGGGCACTTCCTCCTTGTAGGGTCGTAAAATTGTGGATTCAGTTTACTTTCTCTGTAAATGTTTCGGGTAGTATCACTCAACACGAGGGGCATTGGGCCACCTCACAAGTTACACGCCACAGTCACAGACATCAGACGCTTACAAGCAGACATAGCTCTGCCATAAAAGACCAATTTTACCACAGACACACACAATACACTAGAGCTAGAGTTTTTTTCGAAAACAGGGGGGCAATGGGAGATAGCCAACCCAAGCACGGAGCACAGCGGCCCATTGTGCTATCCTGAAACCCATTCACCAAAAACCTTCCTGTCCTCTTAATGAAGCGCAACAAGTCTTGGTGAGAAAGGTTCTTCAGGTCATCCACAGATAGAAGGGGAGACCCTAGAGTATCCAGTCTGCTCCGGGCGAAGACCGGACACTCACACAAAAAGTGTCCGGTTGTCCCAGCTTTCCCCATGCGGGACAGACACTCAGGGCTGTCAAGAACTCCCATCCTTGT